>JARYZH020000082.1:539289-1139289 GCA_030021035.2 Notholithocarpus densiflorus | reverse complement strand
GGTGATTGGTGAACCAGAACCAGAAGACACAGAAAATTTGAGAAATTCTAAGTTGTTGCAAGGTATTGTGCTTACCTAACTTCATTGCATTACGCATTGTTGTTGATTTCTCTATTAATTGTGCTACCTGTTAATCAGGCATATGACCACTAAGTTGCTGGTGCCTCTGAAGGAAGCTTCCTAGCATCATGGTATGTACTCTACATCTTTCCTTTTCTTTTTTTGTAATGGCATATTCTCGGTACAGGACAAAGGTTGGGAAATAGGAATAAGGGAAAAGAAAAGAAGAAATGGAAAAATTCTAACTTCATCACCTAAGGGTGTTTGGAATCACCACCAAGCTTAGAGAAACATTCTCTAATAATAACATTTTTATTCAAATTGCATTGCTTCAAACAATTTCTGCAGCCTCTTTTTAATAGGCATCAGGGATTACATTAAGGCACAATTACATCCCATAAAATCCTCTACAAAATTAAAGCTAAATTCACACTTAAAAAAAAATTCTAGTTTAAAATTTTAAAAATGAAATCTGGAAGAAAATCTGAAGCAGTAAATTCTGAAATAATTTGGGTTGTGCTCCCTCCATCATCTGGATTTGGTAGACACGCAACATTTGAATTGATGCTCCTTGGAATGACTTGGCAGAGTTTTCCTTGTGATGTGCTCCTATGGGTCTGAGATACTGACATTTATTGATAATCTGGTGATAAAATGATCTGTAATTTTGAGTCAGTGGAATTAATTATGAATAATCATACTATATATGTTTATCATGCACGTGTTTTCTATGTACTACAACTAAGCCCCAAGCCCTGTTGTTAATGGGGTTATTTTTAAATCTTTTTTGGATCTTGCTTCTTTTCTTAATGGTTTCAGCCACCAACAAATGCTTATTCTCCAGAAAAGATGTTTGGGCTGTGCCTTTTTTTAAGGTTGCTCCAAACATGCTTTTTAAAATACTGATTAACTATAGACTATGCTTTCTTTTACCAAAGCCATATCTTGTGGAATTGATTAACTATGCTTTTCATCTTTCTGATACTCTCTCTTTTGTGACAGTGCACATCTTCATTCATAGTTGCTTATGAGGCTAAATTATGCACAAAAGTACACGAGAGTCGTGTTCCAAAATTCTTTACAATATAGAGGTTTGGCAAAGCCATTTTATATTGGAGCAGGCTCACAAAATTCAAGTGCATGATTAGTATGGGCTGGCATCAATTTGGGAGAGATCCTAGTCTAAGATCAAGCTGGTTGTGGCACGCTGATCCTTTTTCGCTAATACGGTAATTCCCAAGTTATTTTTGTAGTGATGTAAACCAAAATAATAGATGAAAAGCTGATGATTTCAGCAATTCAATGTAATGCCATACATATATTTGAGAAGAAACTAAAATAGACACATGTAGTTCTAAATTTTAGTCACTGAAATGGCTCCTTCCATCACTTTTCATAATTCTAGGGTTTTAGTATCAATGGAACATAAATCAACATTATGGATTTTGGGCTTTGGACTGTGGTTTCCTAGTTAGGACGTATCCGCGGAAATAAGTACATGGCCTTATGAACTTTAAAGTGTATTTTGGACTGCAGTGGAGCTGAAACATAACTTCAATTTATGTTACATAAACGAATTCATACGCCCTGTTTTTTTTTTTTTTTTTTTAAACTAATTCATATGCCCTGTTACTCCCATATAATCAAGTCATGCCATTGTCATGTGCGACACACCAGTCAAAGCTATATATAGCATTAATGTGGAGAGTAGCCGGTCTACTCACGTGAATTTGTTGTGGCCATCTTTTTCTTATGAACATGCCCTGCTGTTTCAAAGGCTGTGTAGTCTGTGTGTCTCTTCTCTCTTCAATAATCACGTCTGTACTCTTTAGTGTATGGGTCCAGACTCCATTAGCCTCCAATGGACAAAAAAGAGACTCTCTGTAAGACTAGTCTTGATTAGCTTGTTGGGTTTAGAAGGTGATGAAAAACTTTAAATACGGAGAAGGGCTGGAATGGCCAAAGCCACTAATTAAATTGATACTATTATATCCAATGTTTCATATCAGTTAAAATTCTAGTTTGCAATTTGGCTAATATGTAATTATTAGATATTGTCTAATTTCTGCTGATAGTAGAGGTTATTTTCGTGATAAGATTTGGTTTTTTGGTAAGGTAATGAGATTTATTGACACTTTCTTAATGGTGATTGCTCTCTCTCTCTCTCTCTCTCTCTCTCTCTCTCTCTGTATTAAATATTGGTATGTAAAGAATGTCAATTATATAATTTTGCAAATGAAATGGCATAAATCTATTTTATTATGTAATGAAAAGTTATATAAATCTATATAGACTCCGTTTGGGAGCTTATGAAAGTTTAAGCTTATTTTAGTTTTTAGCTTATTTTTGGTACTATTCATGAATCTTGTTGCACTTTTTGGTATTATTCATGGGTTTGATTGTACTATTCAGCTAGCTTTTAACTTTTTTTTTTTTTTTTTTTTTTTTCACACTTTCAGCAAAAGGTTTTCAGTTTCAGCTAAATAAGCTGTTCCCAAATGGATACATAGTGTGCGTTTGCCTAGCATTGAAGTTGCGTTTAAGACACGTTTGCGTTTTTTTGGCTTGTCCCATGGCACTGTTCATGGACCAGCCAAAGCACAAAAACGCGTGAATAGTGTTCGTGAACAGTATTTTTCCTTTAAAAAAATATTTTGCTATAGTGTTTTCAGCAATAAGTTTTCAGTTTTCAGCAAATAAGCGGTATCCTAACAGATCCATAGTATGTAGTGTATATATACTGATAAAATTCTGAAACTGTATGCTGCAATATTTTGATATTAGAATTTTTTGTTCTAATAGCTTAAAGTGGTAAACTGAAATGATCACTAGAACGGAATTAATAAATTTAGTTAGAAACTAATTAGACTTTGTTTGGTATTTTGGAAATTGGAGGGAATAGTCGTAAGAGGGAGAATTGAGTGGAGGGAATAGTCGTAAGAGGGAGAAGCAACTAAAGGAATATGTTAATTTTTTTTTTTATAATCTTTTTATAGGAGTTTGGTTGCTAGGTTGACTTAATCGTATCTCGTAATATAGAGGACAAATTTGTTAAGAATGTCCAACGGTTGAGATAAAATACAACTGCACATCTTCCCCAGATCGATCTTGCAGGGAGCTCTTTTGGAAACAAGGTGCACTAATCGTAGCACAATAATTACTAGTACTTTTAGTTAATCTTTCCAAGTTTTATATCATTTTCAACTGATTTATGTATCCTTCCTAATTGGCCACACTTATTTTTGTTCAAAGTTCAAACACACCATTACGGTAAAGAAACCAGATTGGACCTAGCTACTAAAGTTTGGAGAAAGACGTTTGAAAAGCCTGTATCATCTACTACCTGTTTGGATTGCGCGTCTGCGTTTAGCATTTTGGGTTTTTTTTTTTTTTTTTTTTTTTTTTTTCAGTGCATAAACAGTAAAATCACATGAATTTACTGTGTAGGAGACAAAAATCACTGTTTACGCATTGTAGCAGCACTGTTCACGCATTTAAAAATATTAAAAATGGGTCCCACGGTACTATTCACACATTTAAAAATTATTTTGCTACAGTGTTTTCAGTTTTCAGTTTTAACAAAAATAAGTTCAATCCAAACAGACTCCTAGTATGGTTGTAAAGGTTGTTGAGTTCTTAATGCTCTGAAGGAGGAAAGGAATAGCCTTGCTCTCCCATATTAAAGAGCATCCCCATCAGTATGTGTAAAGTCTTGCAAAATAGAAAAAGTAACTGATTTTACATATTTTGAGCAAAAAAACACCCACATCAGTGGGTGTAAAATTGTGCATAAATGCACAAGAGCTATAGTAATCGTGCAAATATGCACGGTTACTGTAGCTCTTGCATTTAATATTTTAATAATTTATGATTCGCTCTTTTTTTTTTCTCTCTTCTCCATCTGCAAAACTAATGCATTCTCTTCCTCATCACGTTCTTTCTTCCTCTGATACACACTCCCACAGACACAAAATCAAAAATCAACTACAAAAATAAAAAATCAACCACAAGAACAAAATTGTTCGATCGGTGATCGTGGATCGTGAATTGGAGAGGCGATTTGGATTGATGATGTGGATCAGTGTTGATGGAGATCGATGATGGGTTGACAGAGATCGGTGTTGATGGAGTGCTTGTGATGGTGCTTTTGGGTTGACAAAGATCGGTGGATTGGAGAGGCGTTGTGTTGTTTGTGATGGTTGTGGTGTTGATGGAGTGCTTGCTCTGGTGCTTCTTGGTTTTGACCGTGAGAGAAAGAAGAAGAAAGAGGAGGAAGAAAAGAAAGAGGAAACAGCTGAGAGATAAGGAAAAAGAAAGAAGAAGAAAGAAGAGTAAGTATAGGAAAAAGAAACGGTAGATAAAATAATATTAAAAAAAGAATATAAAAATATTATTTATATAAAATATAGTGTATAATAGATGAACTGATGTGAGTGTTTTGTAAAATAGAAAAAGTGATTTTTTTATGTGCAAAATAGATGATAAGTTTGCATCCACTGATGTGGATGCTCTTTAGGTTGTTATAAAAAGTAGGTTAAAAGGGAGTTCATGAAAAATAAATAGAAAGGACACCAAAAAAATTTCACCAATCCCATTCTAGCTCTCACATTTGTATTGCAGTATGAGAAATTATATATGCACAATATTTTTATAACGATTTTGCAATAAATCTTATGTGATAGATTGTTACTTGATTTTACTAGTGGGCAAGAAGGTAATTTCAATAGCAGGTTCAGATTAAAAACAATAACAACCTGCCACATAAAATTTGTTATGAAAATATTGTGAAAATGTTATAGATATAACACTTCTTTTGCAGTAACACGCCAATGATGTGAATACTTATGAGAGGAGAGTGAAAAATTTAGTGGAATTTTGGGTGCTCATTGCACTGGTCAAAATTAAAAAGAGCATTACAAAGGAGAAAAGTCTCTTGTCTGTTGTCACCAAGTTTTACTGATTTTTTTTTTACACGTGTTTTTGTGCTATGGTGAACCTAGTCGAGCAATATCTCAAGGTGAGTAAGATGTGAAGAATTCAGCGATTTTTTTAGTGTATGTGACAAGAATGTTGCGAAGGACAATGAATGGTAATTAAATTCAATCTTGGGAGTATTGAATATTTGAGCCAACGGCAAAGTACAAGCTCTCTTTTTGTGCTTTCAAAACACAACATATAACTCAATTTCTCATTTAAAATATACAATAAGCTTAGGAATACATGTGGGTTCCAGTTAGCTCAACTGGTAAAATCTTTAATGGTTGTATAAGAGATCTGAAATTTTTTTTTTTTAAAGAAACACTGACATAATTTATTATGATGGTTGTATAATAGAGGTAGTATTAGTAGTCAACCTATATAAAAACGATGTTACTTCAATCAAAACTTATTATCATTATAACAAATTTTTGAATTTTTTTGTGTCTATATTACTCATTAAAATATCTAAGAAAATTTTCTTGAAATCGAACTTTACTTAATAGGATATACTACACTAAACCGCAATATAAAAGTGTGTTGTTCCTGCAACATTGACGGGCCCGTAAATAATTGTGAAATGATGTATGGATTGAATCTGTACAAAAAAGTATTAATTACAAATATAGCATTTTTTTTTCCAGTTAGTAAAGCCAAATAATTTATTACTTAGAATTTAAATGTTAGATAGCAGCATAGAGATGCATTTTTTATTTGAAAAAGTTTGTAATTTATATATGTCACTTTATTATCTTTTTCTTTTTTACACCAATATTGTTGAAAAGAGCAAGACTTAGGTACAGTACTTAGACGCTGTTACTTAGATTCCCCTTTTAAGATTTTGCCATGTGGATTTTTCCTCATGGGATGAACGTGTATTTTTTAGTTAAGTAGTCACAGAACTAAATTTTAAGAAGGGAACCTAAGGAACAGCATCTAAGATACTATATCTAAGTTTTGTCCTGTTGAAAATGATTGAGCCTCAGTCAAAATTGCCTGTCACAATAATACCAATATAGATGTCGTCCTTGTACCCTTCATGTTTCAAAATATGAAAATAATCAGAGATCATTAATAATCGGGGGTTCAAGTGATAGCTTAGTGATAATTGTATCTTTTGTGATGTTCCATATTTGTGGTTTGAATCACACTTCTTCCTCCCCCACTATTAACCTATCTAGAAAAATATTATCACTAATAATCTTATCCTTAAATTGTATAATTACCTTTTTTTTCAAAATTTAAAATTATACACCACGAGTTTATAAATTGGATAGTAATAAAATCTAATTAACACGAAACTAGCCATGTGTGTTAAGAAAAAAAAGAGTATATTATTAACAGTGTCATTTTTAAAATATTAATCCAATAAAAAGTCATTAAGTGATATAATATTAAGAAAGAGTTATACTATGTATAATTTGATTCTAATTTTATATGTATTTCCAATATTAAAATTTTTTATTGCCTATAAAAGAATTATTGGATGTATCTTTCAACAAATCATCATTGAATTACATTGTCTCCTTATATTCTTCATATTTGCAAAATATCAAAATTATTAAAGCTTAACAACTATCTCATCTATATAATTTTCAAGTTTTTTTTATATATAATTTAAAATTATACAAAAATATGGGTTTTATGGATCACTTTGTCAATACAACCGATTAATACAAAATTTAGTGTCCTATATATTAAGAACAAAGAGAATGTGTACTCCAATAGTGGGATTTTGAATTATTAATACAATAAAAAAATATTAAGTAGTGTAAGGGTGAAACATTAACAAATAATTTATATTCATAAATTGAGGCTAAGCCTTCTAATCAAAATATTTAACTGAAATCTGAAATAGCTGAGCTTTCAGTGGGGGAGTTGGGTGTACTTAAACAGTAGGCTCTTGGTTTATCACTAAATCTCAACTCTCTTAACTCGCTTAGCTATCCATTATTTTATGTTAAGGAAAATATTAAGCGTACTACTAATTAATCATCATATATATAATATTAAATTCAAAGCACAATCATAATCTAATATAATCTAAAATTATATAAATATTTCTAATTGTTGTCTTAATTTATGTCATATATATGTCCAATTTAATTTTCTTAATTTTAGTTCCAAGTGACCCATTTATAATACTTAATGTGAAAGCTGAGATAACTGTCTCACTCACTTGTAAAACACCACCTCATTGTCACTATTGTTAAATGTTTCTGTACACAATATTAGGTTAGTTTTACTATAAAAAGGTTTACAAGCTCACTAAACAGTTTACAAAGCTAATACCACATCAGCCTACATAATAATTACTCGGCCAACTCATTTGCTTAATTACTAAGTCAATCGATCATCTTCACTCATTTCACCTTTAGCGTGACTCACTCACTATGAATAGACGCGTCTTAGGTTTCAAATTTTCAATGAAAAAATTCTACTATACATCAGGTGCATATATTTATAAGATCCACTCTCATGTAAAATGGTGGATACATGCACCCGATGCGCACTTTAGTAAGTACATATATGTGCGAAAGGAGACACATTTCACTTTGTAAATGTCATGTACTAAAACCTATATAGCCCAAAAAGTAATAACATTGGAAGAAGCACAGTCTTATGTGAAATTTAATAGTCTTCCTCTTGGCTTTATTTAAAAGTCTTAAATGCTGTATTTTTTTGCTGAATAAGTCTTAAATGCTGTTAACCTAATTATTTGCAAACACATCCATGCGAGTCACATGCATTTGGGCTCCACAAATCCTGTGGTGATATCCCACCACTGATTTTATAGCTATAGCCGCTCATGTAAACTCTTAAACCAGTAAACCAGTTTAAGAGTGGAGACAAAAAAATGATCAAATAAGGATAGTATCTTAGCATGACTGTTACAGTTTGTTTGGGAGGAGGGTATAAAATGAAATAGAAATGAATGAAAATAATAATTTTAGAATATTTTTCCCTTCTTTTATTTGAGAGTTTTAATGGAGGGAATGGAAAATTCATTCATTTGTTTGAGAGTTTAAGTGGGAGGAAATGAAATGGGTAGAAGAGACATTTATTCTTCTCTATTCCCTCAAAATCTCAAATTTTCATTCCTCCAAATTTGGGAGGAATTGGAGGGAATGAAATTAGATTTAATGAATTTTTTTTACTAAAATTTCCAAAATATACTTATATATTCAGCCATTTGTTTTTAAAAAATGGTTTAATAATAATATTGTCATAAAATGATTTCATTCATTTCCCTTTATGTTACTCCTAAACAAGGTTACTTACCTTTCATTCCTTTCTATTCATTTCCATTTATTTATTTTAAAACATTCAAACAAGACTACTTAATATTATTTCATTCATTTCTCTTACGTAAACACATTCTATTTCATTTTATTAATTTTCATTCCTTTATGATCATTCTATTTCATTCCATTTTGAACTCTATGAACTCCCAAATGAAGGCTTAGAGATGAGAGACGGAAACATAATTGAATAATAATTGAATAGGGGTCTTTAATGTAATGTATAATTGTACAGTTCTAAATTTTGTACAGGCCCACCAATAATTTGATAATTGAATAGGGTCTTTAATGTAATGTGGCAATTGTGTGGTTCAAATTTGTACAGGCCCACCAATAATTTGATAATTGAATAGGGTCTTTTTTTTAAATAATTGAATAGGGGTCTTTAATGTAATGTATAATTGTATAGTTCTAAATTTTGTACAGGCCCACCAATAATTTGCCTTTTCTTATTGCACAAGGTGATATAAATTGGAAATAGGTTCATCTAGAAGAGTGATATGGGGAGCAGGAAAATTATTGGTGGGGACTATGCTACATGGGGATGCTGTCTCAAAATGATTTCTCCTTTTCAAAAAGCAATTTCGTTTGCTTCTTTGATAGGTATGGTTCATACGTGCATGAAACATCATGACTGGGCTACCTTTTAAAATTATAAGAGCCTGAAAGTTTTCAGCATTATTTCAACACACATGCTAAAGACAACATGTTTCTTAAATCATTGGCCTGGAACTGTACGTAAACCAAGCTTTGCAATTGTAGAATCTTTCTTTCATGAAGCTCCGAGATTATCTTCTATGTCAGGACAATAATGGAACCCTATTTATGAATGGATTTGCATTTGATGTGTTATTGATTGGGCCAAAAAATAAGAAATAAAAAATGATGTGTTATGTTTATGTATCAACTGCTAAAGAAACAAAGGCTTCCTATATTATTGTCAACCAAATCAATCATGTTCTTGAAATTCTTGGACGTCAATTTAATTGGATCACTCTCTTGTCTTGAGTTATAGCATATAGTATATAATTTTATGATGTGGAAATTATACTCATTCCTGCATCACAATTCTGAGTAATATAATACTTGAACTGAAAATTGACAATGGAATAATTTTATCAACCAGCTAGAAAGTACTAGAATGACTTGATTAAAATTTACACAAAAATGTCTACCTTTTATATCTTTCTATTCTTCATTCCGTTAGACTAAAAACAAGTAACCAAAAATAAAAGAAAAATTCCATTATTTTCAAACCATAAAGCTAATATCCTCACAACATTTAAATATAATAAGCTCAGTTACTCTTTATTCTAAAACCTAATTGCATGAATTTATGATTTTTCTTGTTGAAAACATTGCCAGATTTACTCATCATTTAATGTCAATACAATAATAAAACCATAAGCTTAAAAACAAATTTTTTCAAAACCTTTTTCACACTATTGAAGCACATGAATTACACAATGCTAATAAAAATTCGCATCAATACGATATATACAAAAATAACGTTAGCAATTAATAACAATTTACCTCATCAACAATTGTATGAGGTGATTATAAATATTTTGCTAATAATACTACTATATTGTGGTCAATGACTACTATAGAGAAGCTCCGATAATTGAATAAAATATATAGGGTTAAATCACTACTTACACAAAAAATCGATTAATGTGTTGATTTGAGAATAAAAAAGTATTAACAAGAAAGGAAGCCATAATTTGAAACTCTCTTTAAAAAACATTAGTCATACTTAAAATCTTTCGACGGTTCTAATGAGACATCATAATCAGAACATAAATATATGCACCCTGCCCCTTCAAGAATAAGACCTTACCCGAAGTCGAAACAAGTTGACAGTACCCACCACAACACGATTTGAGGTGGCCTTATTCATGATGCCCACGTGTCATTCTCACGGCGTTTTGGAGGTGAATGCTGAGCTGTATTCATGAGTTTTGATATCCACCACTCAAGCTAAAAAAATTCCACATTTTTCATTCGCTATTTAGGTTACCGGAACCGGCTATAGCAAGTTCCACCTTCCCAGATGGCCTCTAGAAATTTCAATATAAAGTTGTGACTACCACATACCTCAATCTTGCAAAATTTAGTCTCACACACACACTCACTCACTTTTGATACTAAAAATAGTGACTGTGTTTTGTTTTTTGATTGATAAGAGTAGCCGTCTGATCTTTTGACTTTGACCACAATGCCGATCTATGAAATAACAATCGGACGGCCAGAAGAGACCTATCACCCGGATGCACTAAGGGCTGCATTAGCTGAGTTCATTAGTACACTAATATTTGTGTTTGCTGGTGAGGGTTCTGGCATGGCCTATAATAAGCTCACTGATGATGCCTCCACCACACCTGCCGGGCTTGTAGCCGCCGGTGCTGGCACATGCGTTTGGCTTATTTGTTGGCGTGTCAGTCTCCTTCAACATCTCCGGTGGCCACGTCAACCCGGCTGTCACCTTTGGCGCCTTCCTTGGTGGCCATATCACCCTCCTTCGTGGTATCCTCTTCTGGATTGCTCAACTCCTTGGCTCCACTGTAGCATGCTTGCTCCTTAAGTTATCCTCTGGTGGCTTGGTGAGTAACGTTTAATTTTTAGCCCATATAATATGATTCAAAACCACTCAAAATATGTACATAACGTAACATCCTTTTAGTCCATAGTTTTAGAATTTTTAACACTTTATTGTTGTTGCTCTATTTGATAAAATACTTATGTTAAATTGTATATCATGTGTATAATTAAAAGTAAAATTTATTATAATTGATGAAATATAAAGTGAAATAATAAGAATGAGACAGGAGTTTTTTTTTTTTTTTTTTTGAAGGGGGGGGGGTAAATTCTTAGAAAGTTATTAGTAAATTTTGATTGTTAATTAATATGAAAAATGAAAATTGTTACAGACAACATCGGCGTTTTCGTTGTCAAAAGGGGTGTCAGTGTGGGATGCATTCGTGTTAGAGATCGTGATGACATTTGGGTTGGTTTACACGGTTTATGCGACGGCCTTGGATAAAAGAAGCTGAAGAAATGATAGATAATTGCACCAATTGCAATTGGTTTCATAGTGGGTGCCAACATTTTGGCTGGTGGGGCTTTTGATGGGGCATCCATGAACCCAGCAGTGTCATTTGGGCCAGCTTGGTCATCAGCTGACTGGACCAACCACTGGCCCACTGGGCTGGGCCTTTGATCGGGAGGTGGAATTGCTGGCCTTGTGTACGAGTTCTTCTTCCGCACTAATCATCACCACGAGCAATTGATAAGCACAGATGTTTAGAGAGAGAGAGAGAGAGAGAGAGAGAGTACATTAAATGCAAACGTATGGTCATTTGGACCAACGGCTATGTAGCTTGTCCATGTTCTTGGTATTTCATTATTTTTTGAGGCTCATTATTCCTTTTGTTTGTTTGCTATGCTTTCAATTTGACATTGTTGATCTTAGCTTCATTATTGTTGATATCACTCATCTTGGTAGGTTCAGTCATTTGAGTTTTGGACAACGTTATGCAACTTGTTGTTGGACCACTTCTTTGTTGATGTTATTCACTTATTTGTATGTAAATTGGGTTTGACGTGAATCTTTTGTGTGTTTAATTTTTGTTTGTTTGCTTTCATATATTCCATTGGACAATGTTGAGTTCACCATTGATATCACACAAGCCTTCATTGCCTCACAAATGCTGCCACTTCACAAAACATTATATGAATGACAAACCACACCTATAGTAATTCTAACCAAACAATGCCATGAAATCAGGCAAGAGCAAGATTTAAATTACAATTCTTCACAATAATGCACAACACATCCAATCCATTACTCAATCAAAAACACGTAATAAACACAAGAATGCATATATGGACGCATTTGTTCAAAGAATCCAGATAAAAAAGAAGAAGAAAGATCAAAACAACATATAACATTAAATTAATTTACAACATTTTTACAAAACTACTAATGTAACTTTAGCATTTTCCAAATAATTATTAAGAAGAAAAATGTAATGCTATTTGCGAATCTCTTAATAACTAAGTAGCACTCACACATCAATATTAAAAATATTATAAAATAAATTCTGCATGATCAGAAGATTACTCAAACAACATCCACACGCCACGCATTCCTTTGTGCACATGATTCGACAACTCCGATTATGGTTAAATATTACCAATGGCAGAGGGATTGTTAAACTTTGACTATAGTGACTTATTCGATTTTGGGGTTGTTTGGTTTTAGGTTTTTTTAATATATATATATATATATATATATATATATATATAGTATTATTTTTATAAGGACAAAGGTTAGCTATAAATTTTTTTTTTTTTTTTGAAGAATAGAAATACTTTATTAAAAGTTTAAAAACACAAACACAAAAAAGATATATGTAGCTTTTAAACGTACTTATAATACATTACATAACTCCAGCATCACTACAAAAGAGTCTAAGCTTTGCAGTAAGAGTCTGGAGCTTATGTGCCACTGAAAATATATGTAGATGTTTATCCCACATCACTAGAAGCAAGAAGCATAAAAATTAGTTGTATTTAAAGCTACACTTTACTCAATAAAATAAAATTAATACATATTTTAAAAATCTAACCGCTGATCAGATGTTTTACACTCTTAATATACGTCTAAATTTTAAGTGCTAATCGATATTATTTATTATACGATTATAAATTATATTTTATGATAATTTTAAACTATAAAAACTTATAATTTAAACAATTTATCAATGACATACTATCGATCTTAAATTTTTAAATTTTGCAAGTATGAAGGATATAAGAAGAAGATGTAACTACCAGAGACGGTCAAAAATTCACCTTTAATAAAAAGATATTAAGTAGAGCGTCAGCCTATCAACTAATTTTGTGTGTTTAAACTTTATAAAACGATTTAGAATGTTGGCAATGTGCTTTTTTTTTTTTTTTTTTTTGAGAAGAAATACAGTTATTCTATTAATCACTGCTACTAAAAATCAGCTAAAACAAATGAACAACATTGATGGAACACTTTCTATCCAAACTAAGTTTAAAAGAAGTACCCACTTCTTTAACTAATGATCCGCAACCGCATTACCTTGCCTATAAGAATGAGAGAAAGAGACACTATGAAAAGAGTTTACAAAGGACAAAACATCCTTAATCAAGTGACCATATGCAGCCAAGATTAGCACCAGTCTTTAGGGAACTCATAACAAACTCCGAATCACCTTCAAGGACTATATGTGGTGGAGTTCAATTTCTCTGGCGAATAGAACAGCACGTCTAGCGGCCAAGAGCTCCAGAGCACCTATCACATGGAGCCGAATTTTCTCAGATAGGGATGCCTTAACATCGCCATAGGAATTTCAAATAACAACTCCAATTCCAACCTCGTTGGTGTCATCGAACATTGCCCCATCAAAATTGACTTTGAAGCAGTTCGGGTCAGGTGGTTTCCATTTGATGTTGCGTGGTTGAGGCTTGTGAGCTTTCGCTTAAATATCAACTGTAATCTGAGTTGTAAGCCCAAGGTATTCTCATGCACGATTCTATAGGACTCAGATTCTCACCCACACGTAATTTATTCCTTCGATTCCATATTTTCCAAGTCAGAATAAAGAAAGAGACAGAGCTAAATCAAGGTTGGGATTTTACTTTGACCAGTAAATCAGCCTTTAGACCAACCCACATCCCCATTATTCAACCAGCCAAAATAATTTTTCCAAACAACATGGATAACTTCGCAGGACCAAAGGGCATGCACAACAGACTGGTTCTTTAGAGCAAAGAGGGCATACTGCATCCATCAAAATTTTCCGCTTAAGGAGGTTTGTTTTGTTGGAAAACCATCAAGACATGCTTCAAAGAAAGTGTTTGATCTTACTTCGATATTGAGCTTCCACAAGTTCCTCCTCCAAAATCCGACTACGAGTCATTATTTAAGGCAGAGGCCGAATCAAACATCTTCATCACACACGATCTTGTAACCCGTCTTTACTGTGTACTCACCATTTGTCCCACGGCCGCATAAACAATCACTGGCTGACAGAGCTAAGTGGAATTGCCTTTATTTTACATGCTCAGGGAGGAAAGAGGCATCAATAATTTGGCTATTCCTGTGCAACCATATCATTATCAATGAGAGATGAGATAAAGAACATCCTATGAAGGTTTAGACACGGGAATATAATTTTTCCACTTCCTTCAAAAGGCAACCACCTATCTTCAAAATTCTTAATCTGATTTCCATCCCCACCCTCCATCTAGCACCCATTGAAATGACTTTTCTAGCTCGAAGAATGCTTTTCCACATAGGATCCTACGAGGCCTTTGCATCAAATATCGTACCATTGAGGAAAATATTTTGCCTTGAAAACCTTATCGAAAAGGGATTCAACATCATTTACCAACCTCTAAACCTGTTTTGCTAACATGGCATCATTAAATTTGCATAAGTCTCTAAAACCCAATATACCAATCGAATGGTTTGTAAAAGTCTCCTACTTCTTCCAATGGATTTTTCGACAATCACCTCGATGTCCCCACCAAAACTTCCGAATCATCATCTCAATATCATGACACAAACCAATGGGCAGTTTAAAACAACTCATAACAAAGGTGGGTATAGCTTGGACTATTGATTTCAATAACACTTCCTTGCCTCGTCTCAGAACAATTGTTCTTTCCAACCCTGTAATTTACTCCAAACTCTATGTTTAATGTAATCTGAATCTCCCTCTTATTTTTCCCCACAACTGCCAATAATCCAAGGTATTTTTCATACACTTTAATTTTTTGGAACTTCAAGCAAGAGTTTAATGGAGTTTTTTGTTGCTAGACTCACGGATTTGCTGAAAAATAAAGTCGTCTTCTCCTTATTAACTGCTGGCCCAACGGGCCGCTTCATAGGACATTAAGATATCCTGAATGACATTGATATCTTCCACCTTAGCTCGACAAAAGAGCAAGCTTTCATCGTGAAAAAAGATGGGATATTTTTGGACCATTCTAGCATAGAGAGTAAGCACCAATACGACCCATAGATACAACTTGATTGAGTAGACCATTCAACCCCTCGAAGCAAAGGGAGGAAAAAGGTAAGGCGACAAAGGTTCGCCTTGCCTAATACCTCAGGAGGGTCTGATGTTTCGTGAGGTTCGCCATTAATGAGGATGGAATATGTCACAAAGCTGATGCATGCTGAAATCAAGCCAACCCATCTGCTATTAAACCCCATTTTTTCCATGAGTTTTAGGAGAAAACTCCCACCTGGGGCCTATCGTACGCTTTGCTCATATCAAGTTTTAGTGTTATGTACCCCGATTCTCCCTATCTTCTTTGTTTTCATGTGGTGTAGAGCCTCAAATGCTACTAGGATGTTATTCGAGATGGTTTTATCAGCTTGGAATGCACTTTGTGATTCAGATATGATGTGTGGCAAAATACCCTTCAACCTCGTTGTTAGTTAACACTTTGGAGACAAGCTTATATATACTATTACATAAAGCAATAGGTCTAAACTCAGTAACTTTATCTGGGCATTTCACTTTAGGAATGAGGGTGATGTAAGTGTGATTAATACTTTATAGGAATTTGACCCGTGTTCAAGCAAGAGAGGATAGCATGAGTTGGCATCGCTTACCACTCAGTTCCAAAGAGTGGTGGAAGAATATATGCAAACCGTCACCGAGCTTTAGGAGGGACATTTGCTTCAAGGCCAAAACAACTTCCTGTCTAGTAAAATTTTCCACCAATGAGGCATTCATTCTCTCATCAGAATCGAATCCTGGAATTGCTTTTGGCAACACCATTTTTGGGCTTGGATTGGATTACGGAAGTGAATAGTTTTTTGGTAGTATTGTAAAAAGATCAAGTAATATCCCCTTATCCGCTGTGCGTAATGTTCCATCCTCACTTTGGAATACCATCAATTTTATTTCTTCGGTATCGCTGTGAAGCTCTTTTATGGAAGTAGCTGGTGTTTTTGTCGCCGGATTGAATCCAGTAAGTCTTTCCCCTTTGATGCCACATCTTTTCTTCTTTGACAAGAAGATATTCATCTCCCCGCTTTCAACGAAACCACCGCTGAAAATTCACCCTTTGTCGCGGCTTCCTCTCAAGTGCTTGAACCTGCCTTTTCTTCTCATTTAGAGCCCTAAGAATGTTGCCAATTTTTCTTTGCTCCACCAACCTGTTGTTTCAGTTTTTAATTTTTTCCCCACCCTGTACATTGGGGGTCCATAGGTTCCCGCCCTCCGCTACTCCTAACTGATTCGTGGCAACCATCATCTTTCAACCAAATCTGTTCAAAGCGCCATGGCCTTTTCTTTCTAGTCAAAATGCCTAGAGGGTGGACAATAATCGGTTATGGTTTGAAGGTGCATATTGTAACGTGACTGCTTAGGCCGGGAACATATCAAACCAAGCATTTGAGCAAACAACACGATTTAATCTCTCCCATATGGTAATATCATTAGGATAATTTTAATACCAGGTAAATTTGCTGCCCACATAGCCTGTGGGTCCATCAAACCACATTCATCTAAAACATCACGAAAAGGGTTATCATGCATTTGTTGCTGTGGTCGTGGAAGCTCCACCTAATTTTTCATGAGTTTTTGTAATCTCATTGAAATCACCACAGAAATGAAAAAGAGAATTTTTGGAATGGAGTCATCGGAGACAATTCCATGATTCATGTTGAAGATGCGTCTCAGGTCAACCATAAAAGCCTGAGAAACGCTGTTTCAACCATACCTTCATTAACAATAGCATCAATAAAACAAAAAGGGGAAGAGTCAATTACTCAATATTGATATCCCCGCCTCCGTAAAATAGTTAAGCCACTCAAAGACAATTTTTTCGAGAAACTCCAAAACAGCCCCCCAATTTTAACTTATCACAAATTCCAGAAAGCCTAGCTATATCCAACCATGTTTTTACTACAAACTGTTGGAAGGTATGGCTAAATAAACAAGTTTGATTCAACAATACAAACCCTCCTAAAAATTAGCAAATGACAAAAATAAATAGATGTGGAGTTAGAAAGATCTCACAAACTATAGAATCATGCAAAATGCGTTGTCTTCAAAGGTTGATTCGTGCCACCCTGAGTAGAACTCGTGTGAATGGCTCTCTTGGAACAACCCTCAAGATTAGACTATAGTAATTTCTTCAAATTGATCACACACTCAAACAAGAAGAACTAGAACAACCTTATTTGTCTTTTCCTTTCCTTAAAAAAATTGAAGCTAAAATTTTTCAAAAGAAATAAAACAGCAAAACAGAGGGATACGGCTGGAGAAGATGAGAAAATATGACTTTTTAATAGTGTGAGTTGTAGGGTTTTATATATGCCAACATGTAAGACAAGTGGGCTAACTTAGGAGGACTAGCCTCTAATGCTATCGGTGATTCATGCCCAATCTGATTGAACATTAAATGCCCAATGGGTTGCCGCTAATGCCCAACGGCGTAACTAAAATGGGCTAAAGGGAAAAGGAAAGAGGAACAAGAGAGATAGAGACAAGCCTAAACCCAACCTTAAGCCCAACTCTAACTCCTTAGCCCATTATCTTTCAAGCTAACATTTAAGGGTGCAATGGTTTATAAACCTACATGAGAACACATCTCTAACCAATGTGGGACACAAGCATAGTTTAAGAGTTTGAAACACATACTCCAACAATCCTTACATGTTACAAAACACTAAACTAGGAAAAGGTACAAACTCAAGAAGGCATGCATCAATATGGTCACCCTAAGGTTTTAACCATACTTAGGGTAAATAAGCAGGGAACTACTAGAAATGGTAGAGTTAGACTCCCTTTTAACCAGCTATTAGATAACCAAACTTACCACCCACATACCTTTCTTATCAAGGTTGTTCCATAAGCGAAGGGTTGGCTACTTTATACAGCCATGCGCCATTGGGTTTCATGAGAGCCTCAGAGACCTACCCAAGTCCTACCGAAGCTGCATAACTTTCACTCCCACATAGGTGGCATCCATCGTTAGGTGTGTAGTACACCCCATCCCAACAGTAGGACTATGGATCCATTAAGAGTTAGAGCTCAACCTCCAACAATTTGCAACTTAGCACTGCCTCACACCTACATGGACGACTCATCACTAATCTCCTTAATTCGAGATAAATGTGATACATAATAACTGATACAAGGTCTGCCCATATGGACCACAATGACTTACCTATTTAACCTCTTGCGTGAATCACCCATCATAGGTTGCATTGGCCATAGTGTCACAATTTGGGCATCACCTATCCTCGATGTCTCACTCACCACCTCTTGCTGGCTTGGTCAAAGGATCGGCCAAATTCTTTTCTGACCTCACAAAGTCCAAGGACATTACACCACATCAATGAGTTGCCTAACAATATTGTGTCTCCATCTGGACATGTTGACTTTTCCACTCATAGTAGATTTCCTGAGCCTAGTATCGTGCTATGGCGCAAATGGCAATCACAATGTATGCAACAGAGGCATTAGAGCGTATACAATAGTATATCATTCAACAAACTCCTAAGCCACTGCTTCGACTCCAGCCTTTTTCTAAGGCTACTAACTCGGACTCATGGTGGATCTCACTGCATGTCCGCTTAGATGTGATTTCCAAGAGACAAACCCTCCAAACTAGTGAACACATATCCACTGAGCGGGCTTTACCTCATCCGTATCGAGATCCAATTAGCATCACAACATCCTTCCTAATATAGCAGATAAAAGGATAACCACAATATGACAAACCATAATCAAAAGTACCCCTTTTAAATATCTTAACAATCTTGATATTGCATCCCAATAAATTAATACTAGGATTATGATATATCTTACTCAATCTACCAACAAAGATATGCAATATCGTGGCGAGTGGCCATTTGTCAAAAACATCAAACTACCAATGATTTGTGCATATTTATCTCTGTGGAAACACTATTACCGCGATTTTTTAAACAAGTGCACCTTTGAGTCAAAAGGAGTAGACATAGGTGACATATCAAAATGTTGAAACTTTTAAGAATTTTCTACATAGTGGGATTGTGATAGTGTAATGCAATCATTATCTCTAAGGATCTCAGATGCTCCAGATTATATTTGTTCTACCCAAATCTTTCATATCAAAATTAGAGGCAAGAAAGTGTTTAGCATCATGCACAACATCAAGGCTAGTCTTAAATATAAGTTAAGTCATCAACATAAAACATATAATAACACCTTCATTATTAATAAACTTGCTATATATGCATTTATTGGCACCATTGATCACATACCTATGTGTACAACATTAATATATTTTTCATGCCATTGTTTAGGTACTTGTTTTAAAACCATATAAAGATTTTAACTAACTTATTAAACTTTATGTTCTTGTCCAAGAACTACATAACCCTCGTTGCTCCATATAAATTTCTTCTTCTAAATCACCATTTAGAAAAGGCTTTAACATCCATTTAATGTACTACAAGTTTGTAAATAGAAGCAATATAAATAAAATTCTAATAGATGCAATTCTAGTAACTCGGAGAATAAGTATCAAAATAATCCACATTATGTTTTTGTTATAGTCCTTGGCTACTAAGCGAGCTTTTTAAAACTTATCAATTGTATCATCCGGTTTTAATTTCTTTTAAATACCCATTTGCAACCAATATGTTTGACCTTGGGTGGAAGCTCACTAATTCCCTAAGTATGATTAGACATAATAGATTCTAATTCATTATTAATTGCTTCCAACCAAAAGGTGCATCTACGATTTAATTGCATCATAGTAACTTACGTGTTCATCTTCAACCATATAGGCAAGGAAATCGCTATCAGAATCATTTTCTTTCCTAGCTTGCTTGTTCTTCTATTTCTTGCACATCATCAACAAAGTCATTAGAAATTTCACAGAATCGCATTACTTTTCTTATTTTTCAAAGGAAACACATGCCCAAAAATATGGCATTTTTGGATTCACACAGTGTACAATTCTAACATATCACGATGACAAGAATCTATAGCATGAATTATTGCAAGCATAACCAATAAACACACAATCACATGTTCTAGAACTAAGCTTTCCTTTTAGGCTCGGGTAGTACGGACTTTAGCCAAGCACCCTGGGCTACCCTTTGAGGTATTCCAAGTTAGGCTTACGCCTTCCCAAAGTTCATAAGGAGTTTTAACGGTTTTCTTATGAGGTACCTTATTTTGAATATGGCAAGTCAAAAGGATGGCCTCCCCTTGGCATGTTGGAAGATAGCCCGAACTAACAAACATAGCATTCATCATCTTTTAAGAGTTCTATTTTTCCTTTCGGCTATTCCATTAGTTCTATTTTCTTTCCTAGCTTGCTTGCTCCTTCTTATTTCTTGCACATCATCAACAAAGTCATTAGAAATTTCAATAGAATCGTGCAATACTTTTTCCTTATTTTTCAAAGGAAACACATGCCCAAAAAATATGGCATTTTCGGATTCAATAATAGTGTACGATTCTAACATATCACTTTTGATGACAAGAAATCTATAGCATGAACTATTGCAAGCATAACCAATAAACACACAATCACATGTTCTAGAACTAAGCTTTCCTTTAGGCCTCGGGTAGCATGACTCAGCCAAGCACCCCACACTTTGAGGTATTGCTCTGGCAGGCTTACGCCATTCCCAAAGTTCATAAGGAGTTTTGAACGGTTTTCTTATGAGGTACCTTATTTTGAATATGGCAAGTCGAAAGGATGGCCTCCCCACATGTTGGAAGATAGCCTGAAACTAATAAGCATAAGGCATTCATCATCTCTTTAAGAGTTCTATTTTTCCTTTTCTCGGCTATTCCATTAGATTCCGGTGAATAAGGTGGAGTTACCTCATGTATTATGCCATTTTATTCACAAAATTTCTTAAAAGGATTAGACTCACATTCACCACCCCATCGGTTCTAAGTCTTTAATCATTTTATTCTTTTTGGTTCTTAACTTCACTTTTATACTTTATGCAAACATCTCCAAAGCTTCATCCTTAGTTTTAGTAAATAAAGTTTAGTGAATCTAGAGGGTTACTCAAGAAGATTACATAAAATCTTTTACCACCTCTAGTCATGGTGTGTTTTAAGTTACCCAAGCTCACTATGTGTACCAATCCAAGAAGCCTGCTTCTTTTGGTTATAGATTTACAAGGTTTCTTGGTGATTTTAGTTTCTGCACAAATTTCACATTTGTCTATATTAGCTTCACTTAGTGATTTAATAATTCCACATTCTTTCATTTTCTTTATATAGCCAAGATATGTCCAAGTCTACCATGCCAAACATCAATGGAATCAACTAAGTAAGCACAAGAAGATGAACTTTTCATTAATAATTTGATCAACATTATACAAAGAGACCTTCATCATCATAGCCCTTACTAATAAAGACTTCATTCTTAGTTAAAGTAACTATGCCACCATCAAATAAAACTTTAATACCGGGCCTGGCTTCAAGCAAATGTACCGAAATTAGATTGTGGCGAAAGTGAGGTACATGAAGGACATTATTGAGTGAAAGAGTTTTTATTGGAAGTTAACTTCAAGAGTACCTTCCTTTACCACTCACCGGCATGGACCTATTTGGTTCTTAACATAGACACATTCGGTGCCTTCCGCCAGGAGTGTAGGAACTAAACTCCTCTTGAATGCACTACCGTGTTCTGCGGGCAAGCCGAGTCAACTACCCATCCCTTCACTTTTGTCACCAAGTGCCTTACACACCACCGCTGCAATGATCTCTTTAGTTTGCACCACATTTGCTTTATTTGATGTAGAGCCTTTGTTATTGTTCTTATTGTTGTTGAAGTTGCCCTCGCCTCTACATGTTGTCAGCATAATGACCTATCTTACCACAAATAAAACAATTATCCTTTTTCTTTGGATTTGAGGATTTGGGCCATTTTATTATGAAATTTTCTTTTACTTGAAATCATGCTTTTTATTATGTTGTAGAGGTTCAGAGGGTCCTCCTCTACAACATTAGCCTTGAAGTAAATTCCTAGCTCTAGAAACCTTTTCCGACATCCTATTTGTTTCTTCAATTTGAATATCGTAACATAGTTTGTTGAAGATTCAAATAGGTTCTATAGTGACTATACTGTGTTTATACTCTTTCCAAGAGTTCTATTAACTTAAACACTAGGCCATGAGCCACAAACCTCTCTCGTAAAACATCACTCTCTTTTAGCTTAGGGCCTGGACACTAATTTTTGAAAATCATCCTCAAACTCCATAACGACTCATTAAGTTCATATCCCCATAAATCTTTAGCACAAGTAAATGACAATAATTATCAAACAACTTGTTAGATAAAACTACATTTAATAGTATGAACGCACAATTTATTTGTTTTTCTTACCTTTTGCTATATTCTTAGGATCTTCTTCAGTTTAGGCTCATAAAGAAACTACTAATTTCGGTAAATTCCAATATGGGTGAAACCTTTCTTTCCAACGCTTAAAATTATTTCCATCAAAAGTCTCAAGCTTTGTAATTTCCGAATGACCTTAAGAGAATCAACAACTTGCTTCTTCATTTTTAAAACACAAATATCAACCTTAAATTGTTGGAAGGTATGATAAATAAACAAGTTTTGATTCATCAAAGACAAATCCTAAAAAAATTAGCAATGACAAAAATAAATAGATAGAGTTAGGAAAGATCTCACAAACTATAGAATCATGCAAAATGCGTTATCTTTAAAGGTTGATTCGTGCCACCCGAGTAGAACTCGCGCGAACCCGCTCTCTTGGCCGAACAACCCCAAGATTAGACTATAGTAATTTCTTCGTTGATCACACACTCCAAGTAAGAAGAACTATGAACAACTTCCATTTTGTCTTTCCTTTCCTTAAAAAATTGTTGAAATTTTCTCTGTATGTAAAGAAATAAATAGAGCAAAACCGAACCAAAATGGGCTAAAGGGAAAGGAAAGAGGAATAAGAGAGATAGAGACAAGCCTAAACCCAACCCAAGCCCAACTCTAACCCTTAGCCCATTATCTTTCAAGCTAACACTTATGGTGCAATGGTTTATAAACCTACATGAGAACACACTTAACTAATGTGGGACACAAGCATAGTTTAAGAGCTTCTTGAAACACACATTCAACACAAACACAACTGGCAGGATCTTGTGCTCAAACCAAATCACCAAGCTCTTGAACTGCTTGCAGGGTTCTTAAACCCACGCGCCCAAAGATACTATTGGGACCGGGCGGGGCCGTGCAATGCCCTCCGCCAACAAATTTGTGTTCTCCTTTATACATCCGGGGAAACCGCTTCCTTTTATTAGGTAATCCCTGCATGATCATTGCCTCCAGTGACACTCTTTAGACTTCACCGTTCCTTTCCTATCATCCACATTTTGTACAATTCACCTGCCATCAATTGTCTTCCTCCTGGTCCCTCGTTTTTTTTTTAATCTTGGAAGGAGAGGAAACAAAGGAGTTAGGAGAAACATAAATTTGTTTTAAGGGAGACCTTGCTGCACGTGAGGGTGAGGAGGTGGCACGTGTTGATTTAAAGATTTCAGACTTGTGATCAGTAGGACTCAGGGAGGAGTTTTTTTTTTTTTTTGAGAAAATGCATACTGCCACACACAAGAAAAATACAACAGGGCCGGCCTGGCAGCAATCAACCACATGATCACCCGAATCAAAATGAGCTAAGAAAGGCGGAAATACATCTTCCAAACATGACAAGTATTATTACATTTGGCAAATTGAGGAGTATCAACTTTGGACTTGCCCCGACTCATTCCCTAAAGGATCAAACCTATGATCCTCTATCAATTTCTCTAGAAGTTGGCATGCGCTTAATGCAATAAAAAGTGTTTTTACAAAAATTGGCAGGTTCTTCAAAGTCAATCTCTGCACACACAAAAAAAAAAAAAAAAAAAAAAAGGGGCGAATTAAACTTGACAAAAGTTATAATTTAATTTTTGTGGACTAAGTATGACATTTTATAAATATATTAAAATTTTTGTTTATTTTAATAAAAATTTTATTGGGAATATTCCTCTTAAAAAAAGAATATTTTGTTTGGACCTTTGACATTGTTTGACCCAGAAAGGATTATGGGGCCTGGAGTGTTCAGTAAAAATTACAAAATTTGGAGGTGTTGGGTCATTTCTAGAAACTCAATATACTAAAAGTCTAATTTTGCTATATTTTGCTGAAGACAACATGTTTCTTAAATCATCGGCCTGGCACTGTACGTAAACCAAGCTTTGCAATTGTAGAATCTTTCTTTCATGAAGCTCCGAGATTATCCTCTATGTCAGGACAATAATGGAACCCTATTTATGAATGGATTTGCATTTGATGTGTTATTGATTGGACCACAAAATAAAAAATAAAAATAAAAAATGATGTGTTATGTTTATGTATCAACTGCTAAAGAAACAAAGGCTTCCTATATTATTGTCAACCAAAATCAATCATGTTCTTGAAATTTTGACGTCAATTTAATTCGGATCACTTCTTGTCTTGAGTTATATGGGGAAAATGTAAGAACGCTTCCTTTCAAATATCCAGATTCGCTTCTTTTCTCAAACTAATTGTAGTAGTAACGCTTCTTTAGGGGTCCATTTTCTCAAAATCAGCAAAGAGAAAAAGAAATATTTAGAGCCTTTATAGTAGCGTTTTTAAGGAGCATATAGTGATGTTTTAAGAACCGATACAGATTAATCCCCGATTCCGCGAAATCGAAGTTACATGCAATTTTTTCTTTTTTACCTATAACTCGATTTACGAGACGAGTTAAAAACGCCACTATAGGTCCTTAAAACGTTACTGTTCTCTTTAAAAACGCCACTATATGGCTTAACTTGATTTTGAGAAAATCGAATTTCAAAAGAGGGGGATTTCTAATTAATTTGGGAAAGAGGGCAAAATGCTGGATTGTTTTTTTAAATAGGCAAAGGCCAATTTTTTCCTGAGTTATAGCATATAGTATATAATTTTATGATGTGGAAATTATACTCATTCCTGCTTCACAATTCTGAGTAATATAATACTTGAACTGAAAATTGACAATGGAATAATTTTATCAACCAGCTCGAAAGTACTAGAATGACTTGATTAAAATTTACACAAAATGTGTGGGTACCTTTTATATCTTTCATTCTTCATTCCGTTAGACTAAAAAACAAGTAACCAAAAACAAAAGAAAATTCCATTATTTTCAAAACCATAAAAGCTAATATCCTCACAACATTTGAATATAAACTAGTTACTCTTTATTCTAAAACCTAATTGCATGAATTTTATGATTTTTTCTGTTGAAAACATTGCCAGATTTACTCATCATTTAATGTCAATACAATAATAAAACCATGTTTAAAACAAGCACTTTTTCTAACCTTTTTCACAATCACAAGAACATGTTACGCTTAACGTTAATAAAAACAGATTGGCTACGATATATACAAAAATAATGTTAGTCCAATAACAATTTACCTCATCAACAATTGCATGTGAGAAGGATTATAAAATATTTTGTGTCCAATTAATATTACTCATATTTGTGAGTTCCAATTAACTCAACGGATAAAATCTCCGATGATTGAATAAGATATCTAGGGTTTAATCATTGTCTACACAAAAAACCGATTGCTTGATCTGATGATAAAATGCTTTTATCAAGAACGGAAGCCATAATTTAAAACTCTCTTTAAAAAAAAAAAACATTACTCATACTTAAAACATCTTTCGACGGTTCTAATGAGACATTATAATTAGAACATAAATCACCTTATATATGCACCCTGCCCCTTCAAGAATAAGACCTTACACGAAACAAGTTGACAGTACCCACCACAACACGATTTGAGGTGGCCTTATCATGATGCCCACGTGTCATTCTCACAACGTTTTGGGGTGAATGCTGAGCTGTATTCATGAGTTTTGATTGGTCCCCAATCAACCACTCAAGCTAAAAAAAATTCCACAATTTTCATTCGCTATTTAGGTTACCGGAACTGGCTATAAAGAGAAGTTCCACCTTTCCCAGACTTGGACTTGAGAAATTTCGTTTAAACAATATTACACGTATTTTCACACATTTTTTCACTCACACGTATTTTTACAAATATTTTCTAACAACAATTTTCAGTTTTTAAACACATATACCAAACGGCCCAGTCTCACACACACTCACTCACTTTTGATACTAAAAACAGTGACTGTGTTTTGTTTTTTGATTGATAAGAGTAGCCGTCTGATCTTTTGACTTTGACCGCGATGCCGATCCGTGGAATAGCAATCGGATGGCCAGAACTAGAAGAGACCTATCTCACGGATGCACTATGGGGTGCATTAGCCGAGTTCATTAGTACACTAATATTTGTGTTTGCTGGTGAGGGTTCTGGCATGGCCTTCAATAAGCTCACTGGATGATGCGTTCCACCACACTCCGGGCTTGTAGCCGCGTTGGCACATGCATTTGGCTTATTTGTTGCCGTGTCAGTCTCCTTCAACATCTCCCATGGCCACGTCAACCCGGCTGTCACCTTTGGCGCCTTCCTATCAACCTCGTTCGCGGTATCCTACTGGATTGCCTAACTCCTTGGCTCTACTGTGGCTTGTTTGCTCCTTAAGTTTTCCTCTGTGGCTTGGTGAGTAACTTTGTTTTTTAACTCCATATAATATGATTCAAAACCACTCAAAATATGTACATAACGTAACATCCTTTTAGTCCACAGTTTTAGAATTTTTAACACTTTATTGTTATTGCTCTATTTGATAAAATACTTGCGTTAAATTTTATATTCTACCAACAATAGTATATCATTAAAAGTAAAATTGATTATAATTGATGAAATATAGAGTGAAATAATAAGATTGAGACAGGAGTTTTTTTTTGTTAATTCTTAGAAAGTTATTAGTAAATTTTGATTGTTAATTAATATGAAAAATGAAAATTGCTACAGACAACATCCGCGTTTTCGATGTCAACTGGGGTGTCAGTGTGGAATGCATTCGTGTTAGAGATCGTGATGACATTTGGGTTGGTTTACACAGTTTATGCGACGGCCTTCGATAAAAGAAGCGAAGGAAATATATGATAATTGCACCAATTGCAATTGGTTTCATAGTTGGTGCCAACATTTTGGCTGGTGGGGCTTTTGATGGGGCATCCATGAACCCAGCAGTGTCATTTGGGCCAGCTTTGGTCAGCTGGGACTGGACCAACCACTGGGTCTACTGGGCTGGGCCTTTGATCGGTGGTGGAATTGCTGGCCTTGTGTACGAGTTCTTCTTCGACCACACTAATCATCACCAGATTCACCACGAGCAATTGATAAGCGCACATGATTAGAGAGAGAGAGAGAGAGAGAGAGAGAGAGAGAAATATATATTTTTTTTTTTTTGAAACTAGAGAGAGAGAAATATTAAATGCAAACGTATGGTCATTTGGAGCAACGGCTATGTAGCTTGTCCATGTTCTTGGTATTTCATTATTTTTGAGGGGTTATTATTCCTTTTTGTTTGTTTGCTATGCTTTCAATTTGGACAGTTGATTTTAGCTTCATTATTGTTGATATCACCATCTTGCAATTCAGTCATTTGGGGTCCGTTTGGTAGAAGAGTTTGAGTAATGTTATTTGTAGTTTTTTAAAATACGTGTGGATGAAAATGTGTGTAGAAATGTGTGTAATGTTGTTTAAAAACTGAAAATATGTTGTTTAAATAGTCTACCAAACAGGGCCTTGGAGTTTTGGACAACGTTATGCAACTTTCGGTTGTTTGGACCCACTTCTTGTGGATGTTATTCACTTATCTATATGTAAATTGGTTTTACGTGAATCTTTTCTCTGTTTAGTTTTTTTTTTGTTTTCTTTCATATATATTCTGTTGGACAATGTTGATTGTTTGAGTTCACTATTGATATCACACAAGCTAGCCTTCAATCTTCATTGCCTCACAAATAATGCCACTTCACAAAACATTATATGAATGACAAACCACACCTATAGTAGTTCTAACCAAACAATGCCATGAAACTCAGGCAAGAGCAAGACGAAATTACTATTCTTTCACAATAATGGCCAACAATATCCTAAATCAATGCAATAAACACAAGAATGCATATATCGCTGCATTTTGTTCAAAGAATCCAGACAAAAAAAGAAGAAGAAGAATAAAAAGATCAAGACAACATAATTAATCCTACAGACACAAACTATTTTACAAACTGCTGATGTAACTTTAACATTTTTCAAATAATTATTAGTAAATAAAAATATGATGTTAGTAATGGACCCAGATTAGAACTAATAAAAGTTTGCCACATCAATAGTTTTGTAAAAATATTATAAAATAATTTGTGACTGTAACATTACTCAAACAACATCCACACGACTTGGACAACTCCAATTAGCGGTTAAATATTACCAATGGCAGAGGGATTGTTAAACTTTGATTACAGTGACTTATTTGATTTTGGGGTTGTTTGGTTATAGGTTAAAAAAAAGGACTTAGTATTATTTTTTTAATAGTTATAATTTATAAATGTATTTAGAATGTTGACATGTGCTTTAATGCAATGAAAAATGTTTTTTACAAAAAAAAAAGAAAAAAAAGGCAGATTATTCAAAGTCAATCTCTCCAAAAATAAATAAATAAATAAATAAATATATTTATATTTATATATATTAGGGGCAAAGCACGACTTAAACTTCGCAAAATTTTGCGGACTGAATATGACATTTTATAAATATATTAAAATTTTTGTTTATTTTAATGGGAATATTCCTCTTGAAAAAAAGAATATTTTGTTTGGACCTTTGACATTGTTTGACCCAGAAAGGATTATGGGGCCTGAGTGTCTTAAAATTTACAAAATTTGGAGGTGTTGGGTCATTTCTAGAAAATCAATATACTAAAAGTCTAATTTTGCTATATTTTAGAGGGGTGAGTGAGATTTGTTTATATATATATTCAATTTTTTATTCAGCCAAAACGACAAGCCATTCTACGAGGCGAAAATAAGTTGTATCCAAACGGACCCTACAGAGTGACTTTTCATTTAGAGGATCCAAAGTCCAAACACTGCACTTTATACGCACAAACACGGACAAAAGTCAAAAAGTTAATCCAAAATCCAAACGGGGGGCAAGGGCAATTCATGTTTCACACAATAAAAAGTTAAAAACAACCATTGAGGAGAATAATTTGCGTAAAATAAGAAAAGCCAAATGCTACAGTACTATAGGTCCGTCTGATTAGGCATTTTTTGAGCTTAAAGTTAAAAGAGCGTTTTTAAATTTCAAAATTTTGTTTTACAACTATAACTTTTTGTAGTTTTTTTTACAAATGCTTATTTTAAATTTAAAACATTATTTTCCAATAGCTTATACAAATGCATCCTATATATTAAAAGCAACTGGCATAGGAGAATTGAAAGGGAGCACGATTGAGTTTTCATTTTTATTTTTCAATGTAAAAATATTAAAAATTATATGTACTTATTGTTGGGTCCAGTCTAGTCCATTCAAAACGTTTAGGTCCAGTCCATATTTGATATTTTACCCAAATATATAAATCAAAAAAGCATAGCTGTAATCCGCTACATATTAATTTTGGCAAGTGGCCAAGATTCTTATCTTTGATGCCTACTCTTAGAGGGAGGTTAAGGTTATCTTATTTTATATAAAGAGAAAATATTTGCAAACCAAATAATTCACATCCTTTGCATTTTGATTTTGGAATTGAAATTTTGAGGACATATACTGTAGCTCGATCATTTCTACGATCATATTTGAGCCATATACTATGGAAAAATGGTCCCAACTCCAACTACACCACTAAAAGGCCCACACCGACCAGGGCTCACTCCCCAATGCTCTTGTTTTTTTTTCTTTTCCTAATTTTTAAGGTAAAAAAAATATTGTTCTTATCATAAATTCAAATTTCAAACAATATGTATCATTAATTGTCACGTTGTTGTTATCTATGATGTCGATCACTCTTTATTATAGGAGAATTTTTCTTATGGGACTTTTTTCACGTGTGAAATTTGTAGATGTAAAACACACATATTGTAAAAGAAGTATCTTACGAGATTGTCTCATCAAATAATTTTTCCTACTGCATCCTTAGCGAGTAAGACGGATAAGAAACAGGCCACATCTATGATTGGCCACAAGCATGTGGAGTGGAGGGTCCTAGACTTAAAGAGGATTGTGATAGAATGTGCATGCGTAGAGGAGCAGCATTCATGGTGGAAGGATAAGATAACCATGCTAGAAAAGGACCACTATTGTTCTTTCACATGGGTGAGTGAGTGAGTGACTGATATGGTTTGGGTTTGCCGTGTACTTTATAAAAAACTACACAAACAAAACAACCCTAAATGCATGCAAAGACATCATTATATCAACCATTAAGGTTGTAGTAGGCGTCAGCGTCACAAACGTTTTACATGGTTGCATCATGTATTTTATGTTTATCTACACTGATGGTCTAAAATCTGTGCAACCATAATTGTACTCAAATGGCTAAGGCAAATATCTCACCTAGATCCAAGCAGTTTGATTCTTCCAAATTTGTACCCCGAGGTCATTTTTCTGTCCCATGAATTTAGTTTTGGTAAATTTTAAGTTTAACCTAATTTGAATTATTTAGTTTATTGTTTAGTGATTTCTTTCTTTCTTGTGAAATGTGGATGATGAGTAGTATTTACTATATATTTAGGTTTTGTTTTATTTTTGTAACAAGCTTAATTTTGTGGAATTAAATGCCCCATTCAAACACTGAATCAAAATCTTTGTCCAGGCATAGGTGTAGTGGAATTTGGATCCTCCGTGCTACAACACAAAAAGACTAATCAAGTTACAATTAGAGTTCTACATAATCATTTATATAGTCCAAATTTACTCAGTAGACATACAATATGGGCCTCAACATACACACTCATGCAATAAACATACATCTAATAGAATGAAATCCACATAGTGCAGACTCCAGACTATTATAACTACTTTAATCATTATATGAATCAACACATGCACAATTACAAAACCCCTTATTTGAGTAAGAAATGACAATCCTAACATACCCATAAGATAAACGAAGTTAATGAGTTGAAAGTGCCCTCTAAACATGGGAAAATTCTCTTATGGAACTCCTCTATGAAGTTACCTTCTCACAGTATGTGGGACCCAAAAATATGTGATTTTCTGTGTGGAAGCCACATGCTTTGAAAGGGTGGCTTCATGAAATCACTCCATGAGACATCTCCTCCAAAACATGAAAAATTACCTCACATGTTCTAAATAGTGTAACATTAACAAAGAGTAATACCTAATTATTGATTTTTTATTATCTTAAAAGCACGGTGTGCATATATAAAAAATTTGAATCGGACAATGGATTTGTCAAAATAAAAACCGTGTGATTGAAAGTTTAAAATGATGTAATCTTGACAAAAGTGAATCCAATCAGTATAGAGAAACTCAAAATTAAGTGTGAACTCTATTTTACACTTAAAAAGCTTGGGCCGTTGCCAAGTCAACCAACAAACATTTGACAGATAGTATTACGTGAACTCAAACTTATGACCCAAATTAAGTTCGCTACCGCATAAGCTTGAAGTTAACCTTACGGCCTTATTGTTCTTCTTTGATAACTGATAAGTATTTATGGTCCATATAATTCTTTTTCAAAAATTAAAGGATCATATAAAATATCACAATTTTTATTACGATTGTACATGTATCAGATTGTGAGTGATGGGTTCAGGTGAAAATGATAGGTAGCCAATCATAGTCTGCCACATAGCTTAATTGTAACAAAAGTCGTGACCTTTTTTTTTTTTTTTTAAAGGAAGGTCAAGCTGCCTCCTAATTCTTAAGGGGAAGCAAGTGGATCAAACTTGAGTTCACTTTTGGGAGAAACAGGAGGCATCACTATTCTAAGGGACTAAGGTACATGTAAATGATCAAGCATGTATAAAAACGTTATTACCTGATTGTATTAAGATCATCTCTATTAAGACCGATCAACTAGTTTAGATTAAATATTACAAATCTAATTTTAAATAATGTGACATTTTATATACTGTCATACAGCCATCCATCCGCGAATTGAATGATTGATTGATGTTATTTTGAGGTCAAAAGTTGGCATGGCTGACCAAAGCAACATGTAAGACTAAATTTTTTGATGTTATTTTGGAACCGAAAGAACTGGCAGTGAGGTAAGAAGAATAAGCATCAAACAATTAATTAAACAATTTGACCTCCATTTTCTTGGATCCATTGCTTTTATTTTATTTTATTTTATTTTTTTAATTTTGCCAGGCTAGCTAACGCATGCCATGGGAGACAAAGTTTGGTACAACAATGTGCTTCAGTTGGTGTATTTAAATTATATTTGCAATAAAAAAATATCATACATATATATGAGTAATATTAAAACCACTTTGTAAATTGATGATAAACCCAAGTAGCTGGAGGTACCAATTGCCGCAAACTTCAATGAACGAACAAAAAATGATAAAAATGTGGCTCCAAGACACTGGCAAAAAAGAGCATAGTAACCGTAACTCTCTGTATATGTAATCAGTTTATATATGTATATAAAACTTCCATTTTACACCTAAAAAGAGCATAGTAACGTACTGTAACTCTCTGTATATGTAATCAGTTTATATATATAAATAAAACTTCCATTTTACACCTAAAAAGAGCATAGTAACTCGTTCTAGCAAGTGAACACTTGTATACATGCTAAGGTTCATGCACTCATTGATTGCAGATTAACCAGATATCATGGTTGATACACAGTACTCATACATAGTAGCATTAGAGAGAGAGAGAGAGAGTATGAAATTAGCTAGGCATATGACAAAGGAGTTTTTAATTCAAATTGTTGGTTCACTAGAGCCCCAGCAATCCATAGTCTCAAATTTGGCAAATGGATTTCCTGCTCAGAATCTATCACCTGTTATGATAAAATAACATCAAACAAATTACATTAATAAACAACTTGAAGTAGTGAAGAAGAAGAAGAAGAAGAAAGTGAAAAATTATTGAGAGAAGGAAGCATACGTTTAATGTAAATGTCAGTACAAATCTCTCAGAAACTGTGGCCAAGTTGGAGCTCTGAACTATGAAGTTAGTAAGGGATTCGAGAGCCTTGTATAGTGATAAAGCCACCCCTCCTCCCTTATTGCACACCAATCTCACATAAAACCCTCTTTCCTCCACTTGGTACACATCCATCTACAAAACCACATTCACACACTCATATTAATGATTGCAAAAAAAGCATTTTGGAACTTGTATCAATTGGTCATAGATAGATACAAATTAGGAGATTATATGAACCTGCATGATGATCTTCTTGGAAACCTGATAGTTGTTTTGTACCACTTGAACCTTCTTAGGGCTTTCAATTGATCCTTGGTATCTTTCTGATCCTACTAAGGATGCTTCAAGACCCGCAATCTCAGATTTTAGCTGCTTAGCCTTGCTTTGCAGCTCTTGCACAAAGAGTACAGCATCTCCAACAATGGATGCCTTATCCATCTACACATGTTATTAAAGAAACATCACTTTATATACTATCATTTAGATAATCAAATCATTCACCACCCAAATAGGGTTACTTCACAACCTTATATATTATAAATGTAATCATGATGAAATTTATACACAACATAAAAATATAAAGATAAAAAGTTGGGACATACTTTTGTGATGTTAGGAACCAAGGAACGCAATGCATAAAGCTTTTCCTTCATCTTTCCTCTCCTCCTCCGCTCTGAAATCAAAGTTCTTGACCGATCACCCTTCGCCCTCTTCGTTGGGGTTGTAGTTGTGGTTGTGGTGGTGGTTGCCGAGGAATCCTCTCTATCATTATCTTCATCCCCGTCCTTGACATCATCACCAAAACTTTCCAACGTGTTGAACATAGTATTTGGGTCGGACATCATAGTAGTAGCATTAAAATCATACATATCACCCGGGTTCGGACCAAATTGGTTATCAACAAAACAATTATTAATAAGATCAGTATCAAAATTCACAACTGGGTCATTGCTTCCTCCTCGGATTAAATTGATGCAATGGTGGAAATTGGTCTCGTCAATGAAATCATGTAGCTCAAAATCATTGATGTTCACTAGGGGATTTGCAGAGGCTTCCATCTCTATCAATTGAATGATGGAGGGAGGCTTGGTTGCGAGTACATGGTTGAAATGCTTATATATAAATTTTTGTGTGAAAGGAATCACCGAATCAGCGTGAGCATTTACTTTTTTTTTTTTGACAACAGCGTGAGCATTTACTGACGTAGGAAATTGTTGATTTTAAAATTTGAGGGTTGACATATCAATAAAAATAATGCTATGATCCTGACAATATTAATAGTCTTCTTGATTCTTACGAAAAAATTAATAAAAAATTTTTCTTCTAAATATAAAAAATAGTCCCTTATTCTTAATGTTGTATAAAAATAGTTTTCTATAAAAAAAATAACTTTAGGAATATTTAAAAAATAAATAGAAGAGAAACTGGAGAAAGATAAAAAAAAGCTATGCAACAAATCGCCGAAGGGCTATACAAATTGCCAAAGGGCGTGCGATTGTTTTGCTAATTAAATATTGAATCATTGTAGATTCCGGTTAGTTCAATTAGTAAACAATCTGATAGTTGAATAAAAAATTTAGAATTCAATTTCCGCCTACACTAAAAAACCGATTGATGTCTTGATTTGATGATAAAAAATATAATCATAAAAAACAGACGTTATAAGTTGAAACTTAAAAAAAAAAAAAAAAAAATTGAATCATTCATTTTATTCGGACTAGCTAGATTTATATGGGTTAATTTCAAGGCATATTCAGCAGCCAAATAAAAACATTCAAGCCAAGGCTTCACTAAACTCATTGAGAATTAAGATACTCATTCATTGGCGATTGTTTTTCAACTGGACGATTTTCCTAATGCTAAATAATAAATATATATGTTGATTTTGGCATTTAACTTTAATTATTTCCAATGAGTATCTTAATTCTCAATTCACCATATATGCCAAGAACCTAAGAGAGTATAAAATTAAAGTTACGTCTTCTCGGTTTATTTTAGGAATGATTTAAGTTCAAGCTGGTGAACAAGAATTTAGAGTAAGGTAAGTCATTCCTATTATATTGTGATTTTATAGAGACGTGGAAAAACAGAAATTGAAAGACTACAATCATTAAGAGAGACAAACTCTTTTGTTTTTTTTTTTGAGAATCAAGAGTGACAAACTTTTTTTTTTTTTTTTTTTTTTGAGAAAGAAGAGTGACAAACTTGATGTATTAAATTAGACACATTTTTAATTTTAACTTAAATTAATGGACCATGCTCATATTATAAAATATTTAATTCAAACTACTCGCATCAGTTAAGTTTAAAATGTATAAATTTGTAAAGTTGCTATAGCAACCATACACACGCTGTTATTGTATCTTTGTATTTCAAATTATTAAACTAAATACTTAGCTTAATCAAATTATTAAACATCTCGTAATTTACATGGGGTGGGTCTAATTTCTGTATTTATTTGTTTGAATAATACTTCTGCTTGTCGGTTTGCATCCAAATTGGTTGCCCACTAGGGTCAGATCTAATCTTTGACGTAACCAAAATACCTAGTGCTGGACATGATTGATCATATAAGGTGTGGAAGGAATCTGCAGATTGTGTTTAAGATCAGATCAAGAAGATCTAACAATTAATCCCAAAAGGGAAAGACATAATGAAATTAAAGAAAGGATTCACAACTACTAAGATATCTTGTTGGTGCAATACAATAAATAAAACTAAATATAAAAATACATGAGAAATATAAAAAAATTACTATAAAATTTTGATTGAAGATCTCAACACAATTGGATAACAGAATCATTAATCCTACTGCTAGTTTATTTCGTGTTCTAACATTTGTATTAGCGAACCCTTTTTGACATTCCGTCTAGAAAACCTAAAATTTGTTTATATATATATTGTAAAAATAAATTGTCCCATATGATAACGTATCCATTTGATAACTTCATTTATATTATGGTTTAATAAGATGTTACATGTCCTTAAAACATTGGTTAATGGAGAAGTAAGTTTCCTAAGTAACTCCAATTTTGATGGGCAAGTAGAGGTTATAGATACAAGGAATTTGATCCCATCTCTACCTATAAAAGAGACATTTAGCTACCCCATCACATACATTAAATAGTTAAAGAGAAAAGATGGTAAAAAGAGAGAAACCAATTCTATATGAATTAAGTGCATTTTATACTAAGACTTGATCTTAAGAAAATTTCAGCAATAGATCAAGGTAATTAAGCTTTATAATTAATTTTAGTAGCTGTGAAATCATGATAATTCAAGATCCTAAAATTTATATTATGGTTGTTTATAATCTAACAACATAAAGAAAACATTTACAGACATATAACGGTCATATGTTTCAAATAAGTTGCAATTTTATTGAGTTTATGCAATGCAGTGTAAAAGTCTATGAAATCATAAAATATGCTGAAATTAATATATCTTAATAAGAATTTTAAAAGTATAGAACTTTTCTCACAAGAGTTTATACAACTCATTTCATGTCATTTCTATCTTTGTGAATTTTAATTATATGACTTATTTAGTAGTGACATAACTTGTTTAAAACACTTTAAAAAGTCTAATAATTAAAATACAATTGGATGGCATCTAACCGTCATGTTGGATTTTGGGAGATTTCTCTAAAAGTATTTTAAAGGGAAATTGTGTTCATTTTAGAAATTAAAATACGAAGTCTTTCTTCTAGCTTGGAGGAAAAAACGACATGTAAATCCAACGCATATATGAGAAGGAAAAAAAAAAAAGGAAATACCTTATGCTCAAAATGTTATATTGCTTTATGCTTATCAAGGCAATGCAAGCAGTAACTAGTCTCTACGATGCATGCAATTGAAATGTTATATACTTTTTTTCAAGAAATTATATGTGATTATTACACATCTATATTGTCTGTTTGCCACAATGACAGTAAAAGCACACTTTTAAAAATTACTGTAGAGTTGAGATATCTCTTTCGAGCCTTTACTGTATCTAGGAATTATTACCTTTTGTCTATATATATATATATATATATATATATATATGTCTAAATAATAAATAATAAAGTGATATTTGAAGATGGTGATGGTGCAAATACATTTCGTGATTTTAATCCAACTCAAGTGGAATAAACTTTTATTAGGTCAGCGCTAACCGCTTTAATTTTGGTCCATCTTTGAGGTTGCTTCTTCCAAAAAAATTGAAATCTCGAGCTCAAGGGCGTAGTTATCCGATATAAAGACACATTTGTCATATATCTATTGTATTAAAAAATATATTAGTAAATAAATAATATTATAAAGAATCCAAATACATTGTATTATACTTCAAAAGTAACGTATGTACAAATAAAAATAAGTATACATATACGACTTTTATTATTGTATCAAACAAATAGAGATTCATACAAGATAAATCTTCTAGTCAATAATTGAGCTAAAGAAAGAGTTTTTTATATTTATTTTATTTTTATCTCTATCAAGATTTTTTAATCCCATTTTTTTAAGTACCAGGTTTTTCAACACTCAATTTTCTAAAATAGAAAAATAAGTCATACCTTATAAATCATATTGTGATTCAAATATGTGATAGTGATACGTGCTTTTTCTTTTCTTCCATACTAATCCCACCAAGTGGGTTACAATTACATTAACTAGTCAATTTTTTATTGTCAAATAAGAGATTTGGGGTCAGGGATGGAGCTGAATATGAGCTTTGGGGGGCCATGGCTCCCCCTTGACCCATGTTTTTAAAAATATTTTATATGTATTTTTTGTTTAAATTAGAATTTTAACAGTTTTGCCCCCTAAAAATATATGAATTCCCCCTCCCCCCTCCCCCCAAAAAAAAAAAAAAAAAAAACTAAAGTTTTATGGAACTTTTAAAAAGTGACAAAATTATAGTATCTCATAAAAAATAAAAAATAAAAGATTACAAATAGGTTATACATATGGTATAAAAATCCCACTCAAAATTATTATTTTGTGAAAATAATACATGATTATTCATTCTCAAATTTAAAATAAAATGCCTATTTGGTATGAGTAATAAAATATTGTCTAAGAGTTTTAAGTTTTGTTAACCTAGTTCCAACAATACAATTTTTGGACCCCTGTATCAATACGCTTAATTATAAGTTTTCATTATTTTCTTGAATAGCTCAGTATTTTTTCTTATTTAATTTATTTATATTTATTCTTTTTTTTTTCTAGTAATTAATTTTTTGATCTTTGGAATAAGAAAGAGTGCAAGGTTACATGAGATGTCAATGGTAAAGAAAATTGAGTTGTTCAGAAAGTGGTTGTAATCATAGTTTCCAAAATTGATTGTTGATTTTTGTTATTTATGGGTCAAATAATTGTTATATATGCTAGGCATCTAGTTTTTTCCACAAAATTTGTTAGTATTATGAGTGATAAATGATTTTTTTTTTAAGTAAAAATTCAAACATTTAAAAGTTTCACCAAAACAAAAATTATCTCATAATACATTAATAAAACTAAAAATATATTACAAATACAACATAAGTGCTTAATTTAAATTCAATTTTTTTTTATAACTTGTAGATCTTTCAACTACTTGATAACATATTACTTATTCAATTTTATATGAGATAAATTAATATATAAGCAAAATTTATGATCTTAAAACATATAATAATAATAATAATAATAATGAATTAAAAAAAAAAATTGAATGAATAATTTTTCTATTATATAATTAAGTTTAGCTCTCTCACAAAATATCAACTAACTTTTTCAAGCAAAATAGAAAAAACATACATAACTCTAAGTACGAGCGTGTGTGTGTTGTGTATATATTTCATTATTTGATATGAGTTTATACAATTTCATTTTGGTCATAAGATCGGCCCTCCCAAGGGAAGATTTCTAGCTTCGTCCCTGTCTAGGGTCCATTCCCTACCTACTCAAAATACTAATTGGTGTTTTGACTTGATGATAAAGACTAATCATCATGGAGCAAACAAAATCATTAATTTATAAAAATAAAATATATTAATGGGTAGTAAGATGAATGATTGTAAAATAAGATTTCCTAAATTTTTACTTTTTATCAGTTTCGGTAAATTTAATTGATAAAGTCTCTTATTTTTGAATAATAGACCTAAGTTCATATCTTATCTATAAGGCTATACCAAAAGGAAATTATTAGCGTCTTGTCGTATATTCAAATTATACCGTATTTAGTGAGTTCCAATTAGCTCAATTAGTAAAGTCTCTGATAGTTGAATAGGAGATCTAGGGTTCAATCTCCACCTACACATAAACCGATTGATATCTTAATCTGATGATAAAGAGCTATCATCATGAACGGAGCATGAGCATGAAAGTCTCATTCTTAATATAAATGGAAAAACGTTTAGGCTAAAGTAGGCTTAAATTAGTAGGCATTATCCTCCTTCACCCCAACTATCCCACCCTCAGATTTACAGTTAGGTTAATGACTAAGTCGCCTAGCGGATTACCCAAGAAAAACAGAAAACAATTAACTAGTGAGAATATTTAACTCGAGTATATATAAAACCAAAACCTTTATAAAAATTTGTGTGCAAACATATTAAGATTGGCGATGGGGGTAGTTGGTGTTATATCGCCCAATTAGAAATCACAAAGCGTTAGTTTGATTGTAAATTATATATAATAAATTTACGAATATTATAAGTTCACATCCTCTCTTTTGGATTGGCTCTTCTAGTCTTGATTTTATATTTTGACTTCAAAATTATAATATTCTGCACTAATTAATCCACCTAAAGGTTCGAATTGAAATGGATTAATTATTGGAGCAACTTGCAACAACATAACTTTTTCAATGTTTCTGGAGTATAGTTCTAAATTCTCCAAGACTTCTGGAGTTCTTTTTTAGGGAAGAAAGGAAAAGGGTTTGTAGTAAAATAATTATTATGGAACACCAAATGCTATTAGATTTTTTTACCATAAAACTCGAATTCAATTGAAGTACCTTGTAACAACATAATTATGCAATGTTTTTATGGTTTTATCTGACATTCACTTCTGATTATAGTTTTTTATCATTAGACTAAAACATTAATTACTCTCGATCTATAGTTCTACTTGAGTACCTTAATTACCATTAGTGAAATGATTGGCATAAAATAGTTATAAATCCTCAAAGATTTGTAGAGCGTTTGATGTATCAGTCCGGTGACGTCGCTATCCATGATTGGATGCACAATGGGACACCACACCAACTCCTAATTGAGATAATATATATTCAAACTTTCAAAGTAAGCTTATAAATGCTTAATCGCATTGTAATTGACCATTGCTATTTTAATTGGAGATGCGTCACACAATATGACAATACTAGCACGCGAGACGAGGCTACAAACAAGAGGCGACACGTTTGTAGGTCCACCTTGTCAATTTTTTTTTCTTAATGGAACAAGAAAGAAGTTTGTTAACACATTCTTCCATGGGTTTAGCTCACTTTAGCTTGTTTCTTTTACTCTTATTAATTTAGGTACTGTTTTCTATTTCTTAATGAGAGATTTGGCTAAAGAGATTCCAGACCTACTCTTAAGCATTAGGAATGCCATTTATTAGGGAATTGCCTTTAATGTGTGATGGCATGATCTAGGACATACTTAGGTACTGTTTTTTAAACCTTACGCTTATAGGAAATGTCGTACGAATCCTAGTTGGTTCAACGGATATCGTTTTTTGTCATCAAATAAAGAATTTAGAATCGAATTTGGTCTATACCTGAAAGAAATTCTTTGATGTCTTAACTTAATGGTAAAAGACAATTATCATGAAATGAAAGTTATAAATTTAAATTCATACGTATCTAAAAAAATATGGAATCAAGCCAAATTTTGCTTGATTTTTAATTGACCTAAATAAGTTTGGGTAAGGTTTGACCCTTTATTTGTGGCAATCATATTCACGTGAGAGTAATACGACACTAGAATAGGATTAATAAATAATTTCCTTCGGTAAATGATAATGACCTAATAGTGCAGGTATGATGGGCATAATGATTGGCCCATGGGAAAGTTTATATATTATGTAATTAATTTACAAAGTCCTCAAATATACACTGTTTGGTAGCAGTTTTTTAAAGAGAAATATTAATAGATGCCTTAAGCTTTTGTTAATGAACTTTTGTAAAAAACTTGTATGGAAAAAAATAATAATAATAATATTTTGGCAGCTTTTTCTATTTTCCATAAAAGTGATATTAAAATTTTCCTAAAATGATTTATTAACAATTGTTCTAAAGGTATCCGTTAACAAAACCATTTTTTAAAGAGATTAAATTCTATAAGTACGTGGTGTAAAACCCATGTTTTACCCCTCAAATCCCAACATGCCACATCATCTTATCACATATTTAAGAATAAACACAATCACACTCAATCAATTCTAGTACCCATATATAAATCTAACCAAATTGGAAATCTATCAAAATGTTATTAGGTGTGGTAGGATGTATTGAATATTAAGTAAAATGCTGATATGGCAATCACTTATTGGATGGTGTAAAACATGGGTTTTACACCCCGTCCTTATAGAATTTAATCTCTTTTTTAAAAGGACAAAACTCAATGGTAGTTCTACCACGCTAATTTGCAAAAAAATTGTATATATATTTGCCACATAAAAAAATTTTATATACTAAACTAACTTATTATGACAACCTTAATAAAAATGTTGAACAGTCCGACTTGAAAATCACAATAATTTGTGTTCAACAAAAATAAGAGTAATGCTACATCTACAAAAATTTAACAACAAATCCTATGCAGTAAACGATAACTGATTCTAATTTGGGCTCAACACTGGCATCACTTTCAAACCTACCAATAATAGCTTGTTGTATAAGATTTTTTGTGAAAATATTGTGGACGTAGCATTACTCCAAAAATAATTTTGGCTCTTAAACGCCAAAAAAAAAAAAAAAAAAAACTTAATAACAACAATAAAAATTAGCCAAAATAAAAAACAAAACAAAACAAAAACCCAAATAAAAGCAAGACTAAACCAAATAACAAGTGAACAAATTATTCAACAAAAAGCCTAATCGAGAAAAATAAAAATAAAAATCCTTAATCATGCAAATTTTTAACTCATTTAGCTCATTACATAAAAATAATCTATAATTTCATTTTTCTTTAAAAAACAATACCAAGAAAAATACCGTAGTCGTGAATTATCCTTAATGACCATCCTAAAAAAATTCCCAGAGCTGCCACTAACAAAATTTGGTTTCAAATTAGTTTGGAGATACCAGTTCCAATCTAGCACTTGGTGAATTAAAAAACTATTCATGTGTGTTATTTAAATAAGTGATGTGATTCGTTAAAAAACTCATGTGACTAAAACTACACATGAATGTCCTCTTCAAACTAGTGGCGGCTCCGCGTTTAATTGAGGGTGACCACCCTAACTTGCAAAAAAATTAATAATATAGGCACACACACACACACACTAAACAAAATATTGTGACCACCCTAATAAAAATGATGAACACCCTGACTTGAGAATCACAAAAATTTGGATTTTAAAAAAAAAAAAAGTAACGCTACATTCACAATATTTTCACAATAAATCTTATATGGTATGTTACTAATTCTAATTTAGATCAAATACAGACATCATTTTTTTACCTACCAATAACAACTCTTCGCATAAGATTTATTGTAAAAATATTGTGGACATAGCATTACTCCAAAAATAATTATGCCCCCCCTAACATAATCCTTTAGCCCCTTAAACAAAACAAAATAAAACAAAAAATACTTAAATAACATCAATAAAAATTAGCTCAAATAACAACGTACAAAAATAACCCAAACAAAAACAAGACTAGACCAAACAACAACAAGTGAACAAATTATTCAACAAAAAACCTATTAAAAAACAAAAAGATAAAAATCTCTAATCATTCAAATTTGTAACACGTTCACCTATTCAATAAAAATAATCTATAATTTCATTTTTCCTTTAAAAAAAATTACAAGAAAAATACCATGATTGTGAGTTCTTTATGGTAGTGACGGCAGTTATGCTTCTTTTGGTTTTGCAATTGTAACAATTTTCCTCTCCTTAGTGACTTGGCATGCAATTGTAGCAAATACTCTCTCTCACTCTCTCTCTCTCTATCTCTCAAATTAGTATTCTGAGAACTGGGACATGAGAGAATCAAGATTTTTATTATTCCCCAGTAACAAATTTCAAAGTAGAGATTCAACGATAAATATTTCCTCTTGATCTATAATGCTTACAAGGAAAAAAAAAATTAATCTCCAAAAGAAAAATTACTAGCACATGAAAAATATTATAAGGAATTTTGAAAAGAAAGAAATTTACACAACTTTATATCCTTGATAAAATCTAAGAAAAAATAAGACTTACAAGACTTAATTTCCTAGTAAAAATATAATAATAAAGATCAACAAAAACCAAAAGGAAATTGCATGGATAAAACCTAATCTATATCCTTTAGACTTAGTTTGAAGGTTAAGTTACGGAGTGGAATGAAGTTAGGCACTCACTCTGCCTTATGGCGGCTCCAAGATTTCCTTTCAGAAGTTCATTAAGAAACTTAAATTAAACAAAATTTAATAAGAAGAGAACTTAAATATATCGAATTACTGAAGGAAAAAAAAAGTCACACGCAAATACATGAATTTTTACAATTTCTTTCTACAAGTTTTCATATTTTGAAATCCTTACATGAAAATTCATAATGAGTTGTCATTATCTATTGTCATTTTAGGTAGGTGTAACCACCTTATTTTGTTAATTTTGGATAACATATTTATTTTTATGCAATTGTCATTATCTATTTGTCATTATTTTTATTAAAATATTTTGAACTAAATGACAAAACTTAACCCACAGGCATTGAATCAATTATTAACTCAAATAGTTTCATCCATCCATACATATATAAATAATTCATTATATATCTACTTAACCGATTAAATGCTTGAACAATCACTAACTTTACTTTCTTTCTTTCTTTTTTAAATCATTAACTTTATAATATGATAACAATACACACATGTGACAAACCCTCTATATTTACTAATTATTAAATTTTATAAATTTATATTATATTTATAAATACACGCCCACACGCACACATTCACACAAATAACATTATAACTAAAAAAAAATGCACACAGACACACTCACGTAAATAATATATAAATTTATAATAAAAAGAAAACTCACAAATACTCACTATTTACTCTTATGGTCCGTTTGGATTGAGGGGGAGAGAGGGAGAGTAGAGTAGATTTAGCACAAAATTAGCTTATTTTTAACTAACACTAACTTCTCCCCTTCACTCTCCCTCATTCCCCCTCCATCCAAACAAGCCAATAGAGTTGGAGATACTGATAGTCAAATAAGAAAAAAAAGATTTATGAGAGAGAGAGAGAGAGAGAGAGAGATTTGTGATCTATATTGTTGGTTGATTTTGGGATGGCCTGATTTTTATTCACTACAAAACACACGGGTCTTAGGCCGCGCTTTTTTTAGCCGCGTTTTCAAAAATGCGGCTACAGGCTGGCTATAGCCGCATTTTTAGAAAACGTGGCTAAAGTTATTCATATGAAGCCATGTTTTATACGTGCAGCTATAGCCCATGTCTAGAGCCGCGTTTTTAGTGTGTATAGCCACATTTTTGGGGGTGGAGCTATTGCCACGTTTAAAAAACGCGGCTATAGGACCTTCCTTTTTTTTTCTTTTTTTTTAATCTTAACCATGGCCACGTTTAAAAACCCCAGCTTTAGCTTGCCTAAAGCCGCGTTTTATAGACGCGACTTTAAATTTAGTCTAAAACTGTGTGTTTAAAACGCGGCTTTAGTTTGGGATGGGGCCGCGTTTCTTAAACGCGGCTTCAGATTTTGCCTATATCCGCAGGTCAAAAACGCGGCTTTAAGCAAAGTATAAATAAAACCCCTAAAACTATCAGACCCTTTGTTTGCCTAAACGCCTCGCTCTCCAATCACTCTCACTCTTTCTCTCATTCACCAGCAGCCTCGACTTTCTGATCACCGGGTCCACCACCACCGGTATCAACGATTCCAGCACTAGAACACAGGCCTAGCCTAAATCGTTCCCTCTCTCACTCTTCTCCATCCTCTTGTCCACCGGAAACACCTCCGATATCGATTCGAGCACGAACCTCGCCAGATCGAGGCACTCAGCTAAAGCCAAAGGCATCTGAGCTCTCAATGACTCCAACTCCTTCTTCTTCCCAGTCACAAACCTCCAAAATCCTAGCACGTCCATTTTCACGCAAAACGACTTCAGCACAAGCAACAGCCCCTCGCCGACGTCGACCTCACCATTCTCGTTCTCATCGCCAAGCCAAGGCAAGTCCTCTCTCTCTCTCTCTCTCTCTCTCTCTCTCTCTCTCACAACCTGAATTTAGCTTCAGATCTTCATAATTTATGTGAATATTTCATTCTTTGCATTTTTACTTTTTTGATTCTATTACTGTGATCCAATTTTATTATTATTTTTTTAATTTTTTTAAAATTCTCGATCTACATTTCTATTGTCAATTTGTGAATTGAATAAATGAATTGCCTTGGAATTTGGATCTGATTGGAATTATGCAATTCTGTTACCTAACATCAGTGTAGCTTGATCTAGGTTTTACAAATTCAGATTTAGTTTCTTCACCGTTGAATCGAGCTATGTCAGATCGGGTTTTCCCCTGATCAGATTCGGGTTCAGTCCGGCAAGACCCATCTGGGAGCTAGTGTGATCACAGCCCATCATGTTGCATTTTCATATTTATTATGAATTTTCTTTCTAGTAGAAATTATTTATTGATACATTGAATTGTAAATTGTTGGTGGATCTGAACATACTCTACGTGCAAAGCTGACATTTTCACAGGAATCACATGTTAAAGAATGTCTAGTTTATCTTTGTAGTTTGTTTGTTTGTTTTTTATTTTTTTTTAAGGTTTTATCTGTGTATTTTGTTATGCAAATTTACCTTCAATGTCATAAGGTTTATTATTGTGTGTGTATTTTGTCATGCAGGAAATATTGTGAAGGAATTTGGACGTGTTAGCATGACCTTTACAATACCAATGTACAATTGTTCAAGACTTCAGGTAAAAAATTAGCTTAATTGGTTAGGTCCTGTGTATAGTTATGGTAACAAAGTCATCAGAGTTTTATGTATACCGCTAAATTTGTTGCAATTGTGTAGAAGATTTTGTGGTTGATATGATAGATGGGAAGTATACCACGTGATGGTAAATATTGTACAAGAATGCAGTGGTGTCTATACTGCCAATGAGCCTCAACTGGCACTTCCTTCTCCCATAATAATGGGATGGAGGGTAAGGTTGTGGTTTCAAGACCCACTGTGTGTTTGTAACTTACCAATCAAAAAAATGTAGTGGTGTCTATACCTTGCCCTTATAGAGGTTATGGGTCCCTTAGCTTTGATGCTTTCACTATTGTGCTATTGATGCTCTCTCATGGTAGTGATTAGGTGGGAGTTTGGGAATCGTTTTCGTTACCTCTTAAGGTGAGATACAGCTCAAAACACTATATAACCTATTTCTATATCTTACTTATACTGCTTATCTTGAGTGATACATTTGGAATATTATGTTCTTTCTTGCTGAAGATGTTCTTATAAACAATTGATGTTGCATATGCTGGGTTATTTTCTTCTAGATAAGTTCTGGTTTGGTTTAGCACGAGATTCATTAGAAATTTTGGTTTCTCTTTACTTTTCAGATTTGTTCATCTTCTACACCACATCAATTGTGTTTATTTATTTATTTAACATTTGTAATTTATTTGTTCAGGCTAACATAACTTTCAACATAATTACTTAATTTTGTAATCTGAATTTTGTCACAACCAACTACATAGTCAGCTCCACTTGATACAAAAACTATATTTTGAGCAATGTTGCACGGAATACTTTAGCCTGAACATACACACATTGGGAGTCCCCTTCCCTTTTTTACATATTTGCTCTTTTACTTGAGTATGTATATGGACTCTTTTTTCTCTGTTGTATCATTGAGAAAAGAGAAAAGAGAAAATTGCTTCAGCCTTACATCTTCACCACAAGCATTTATAGATGGCTGCTTGTGCATATTTTCATGATCTGTAAATCTCGTGGGATGATGGAATATAGTAATTCAATTCAGTTGATATGTTAGACTTAAGACACTTTTGCTTTGCAGGTTGCTACTATTAGTCCTGCGGTTAGGTCTCTTGTTTGGGTGAAGGATCCTGATGTAGCTTGGGAAGATGGTGAAGTTGTGGAGGTTCATGGTGAAGAAATTAAGGTCCTATGCACTTCAGGGAAGACTGTAAGTGCTTTGGATAATATTTGCTCATGGGCATATTTTACTGCACATATCACCTCGATTTTGTCATATGGTTAATGATAATTCATCTTTTGTTAATGTAACATCCATGTGTCATTTTTTTTTCATAATTAAAAAATTCATTTGTTGAACATTTCAATTTATGGTTTCAATTTTCCATTAGGTTTTTATTGATGGTTTTTGCTTGTTTTAGAAGAAAACGTTTGGAGATATTGATGCCTTTTGTGTGTGAATACTGATTTTACGTATTGGAAAAGAGTTATTAAGAACTTCTAAACCAAATAGGAAAATGACTTAAAACATATATTAAGATTCATGGTCATGGGTGGAGATCTGGTGCAGCCTATTACAACCTATTCTAGAAAATCTAGAAATTATTAGATTAACTGAAAGCTCATTATATTCTAATTTTATGCTAGCAAGCGGCATTACTGTTCAGAAAGTTGTTTGTGGCTTGTAGTTGATAAGGCAATTACAAGGTCAGGATGGGGACGTAACGGGAGAGGAAGTGCTTGCAACTCCAAAGAAAATTTTTCAGATATTAAATGAGGTAACTTTTGAACTGATGTGGAAGACAATGTCAAATTCTTACATATTGATTCTTACAATGTAAAATTTTCTTGACAAGGTTGTCCATTTTGTTATGTCTGTTGGATGGTTCAATTTAATTACAATAACTCGGTTATAAAATATAGGATTTGTCTTACATGTGAATGAATATGTTAAAGGGTTTTGTATTGCTAGAAAGTCATTACAAGTTGCTATGAGGTTAGTTGTTTCTTAGTTTTCAATTATGACTACAAGGTTAAGTTTTTAATTTTTCTACCTTGAATGCATCTCTTTTTAGTTCTATAGTACATTTACTCTGCAAGATTAAACTCAGGTGTGGAGGTCCTTCTTAAGCCATCTAGCCTAGGAAAAAAAAAAGGGGGGCTATAGCCCATTTAAAAAATGCGGCTATAATTGTCACCTATAGCCACGTTTCAAACGCGGCTATAGCTTTCACCTATAGCCACGTTTTAAATGTGGCCATTGGTCTGATCCTATAGCCACATTTTAAAAGCGGCTATAGCTATCACCTATAGCCATGTTTTAAACGCGGCCATTGGTCCGATCCTATAGCCACGTTTGAAACACGGCTATAGCTTTCACCTTAGGCCACGTTTTAAACGCGGCCATAGGTCTTGGTCTTAGGCCGCGTTTAAAAAAGTGTGGCCATAGACCAGGCCTAAAGTCACAGGGTTTAGGCCACATTTGAAAACGCGGCAAAAAAAAAACGCGGCTATAGGCCAAATCATCCTATAGCCACGTTTTTCTGACCTATAGCCACGTTTTAAAAACGTGGCTATAGAACGTTTTTTTTGTAGTGATTGCTATTTGGTTTTATAGTGTACTGATCTATGTCAGAGTGTGTAGAATTTAAATTAGGGTGTGCAAAATTATTTTTAAATGTAAATTAAACTAATAAAAAAATATTATATATATTATCAAGTCGGAGATTCATTTGAACCGTTGAAGAACAAGTAACGCCGCCCCTAATCCTGCCGATTCTGAAAACCAATCTCATAAAATACAATAACCAATATAAACATATTTAAAATTATTCATACATCACACCATAATAAAGAAACAAATTAAAGGAAACTACAAATAGTCCACATAACTCATTAATCGTTCACCACAATATTGAAATTGATAAAAACCAAAACAACATACAAAATTAATTATAGACATGAACTTAAAACCAATCCCAATTTCATGCACCAACATACTTAATCTAGAACTGCAAGAACGTTGTTATTATGCATGAAAATGCACAAAAATGCAAACTTAGATGTGAGTTCAAAATGATACATACAATCATTTCAATGATTTTTGCTCAAAATTACTTGTAGTCCTTTTTATATTCTGATAAAAACATTTTCATTTCATGTGAGACAAATGCATGAAGCTAATCTATGACATGTGAGTGACATTCAATAATGAAAACTATAATTTATTTTGAGTTTTCTCATTATTTTATGTGATGCAAATGACATACCTACGTTGAGAATGCATTGCATGGAAAATATTATTTCATGTAAAGATTTTCAAATTTTTCATGAGATAAAATTTATTCTGATCATGGGCTACTAAAATTAAAGATCTGAAATTGTCTAGTCTAACATACCATCAAATTGTAATAGTCTTTCATGACCTAGACTCTCATTTGATATGCAAAATTTTATCATGAGAAACCCTAATCAAATACAACCACTAAGATTGAAAATTTCAAGAGTTGCCATAGGGAGACTTGAAAGGTTTTTGCAATCTTTTATAGCAATCTCACTCAAACAAAGTTTTGACAAACATGACATATTTTCCACAATATCTAAAAACCCTAATCAAATAACACTGAACAAAATTCTATATGTTTTTTTTTTTTTTTTAATCCATATTTCTATATGATCAATGAACATTTTTTTATGCTTGACATGAGAATTCAAAATGTTCATTCAAAGTATGATTTAATAAATCGAGACTTCCAACATTAAACTTTGACTTCTATCACAAGTTCTGGTTCGACAAAATTGTAACATTAGACTTCCAACATTGGACTTTGACTATCACATTTTTTTTCCATTTTACTTTTTAAATGGTTGACAAACGAAACTGCAGGTGATAAAAAAGTCTACTCTGACTATCACATTTTTTACATTTTAGTTTTTTGATGGTGACAAAAGAAACGGCAGGTCATAAAAAAGTCTAATATAATGTAATAGTCATTAAAATCATAGTAAATAAATAAATATGTTACTCAATATGTATAATATATATGTTCCAAAAAAATGTATTATATATAAAAGTAAATTACACCATCCCTTAAGATTTATTCAAATGACACTCCTCCCTTGAGATTTCTATAAGGCGTTTGGTATAGGGTAGTGCATGTTTTAGGATTCTTTGTAATATTAAAAAATTTCCTAACATTATTATCTTTGGTTGCAAATCACACAGGGGAATCAAATGCATGTCATTACGTCTCTGAATTCTCACTCAACCCCATTTTTGTAGGAATGTGGATACCTAGCAAAACATGTGTCTCCTCATTCCCATGTTTAGAAAAAGTTACATTTTTTTTTTCATAAACTGACATTTTTACCTATTCCTCCCTACTCTTTAACTAATAGAAATAAAACTAAAAAAATTATTATTATAAATTGACAATTTAAATAATTATTTTCCTATTATACATGTTATTTATAAAATGTTAATTACTACAATTTTATTGAATTTGTCATGATTTATAGATTTTTTTTTTCATTATTTATTTAGAGGAAGATAATTATGTTTACAAACCAAAGTAAAAATTGGGAATATAAACAACTATTATAAGATTCCTAAGAATAAACAAAATATAAGCATATCATATTCTTAGGAATCTTTCTTCTTAACAAAGATTTTATATATAAATATATATATTCTCAAAAATCATATTAGAATCCTAATCAAACCAAATATAGGAACATTTACATTCATAGGCACCAAATTTCTCGAAATTTGGATGTCAGGTTGACGTAGATTTCCCAAATCAAACGCCCCTAGAAGAATATGGAAATTCGTATTCCCACGCTAACAATTTTACCCTTTCCTTCCTACCCTTTAACTAATAGAAATAAAACTAAAAATAATAAATTAAAATTAAAATTTTAAATAATTATTTTTGTATTATACATGTCATCCATAAATTTACACTATAATTTTAGTGACTTTGCTATGATTTATAGTTTATATTTTGTTTTCCATTTATTTATTTGGAGGAAGATTACAAAATAATAATAAAATAAAATTGATACATATGAATAAATAACACCTATAAGATTTGTAATAATAAACCAAATATAAGAATCTCATATTTGCAAGAATCTTGATACATTCATAGTCAAGCTAAACATAGAGATAGTTACATTTTCAAACATCTAGATTATTAGGTATCTAGACTTCTCAGAACATGATACTTGGAAATCTAGATACCCATGAATGTAATTACTAATTACTATTGTGCTTGGTTTGATTGGATATCTAATAAGATTCTCGCGAATATGTGATATTTATATTGGTATATTGACTTATTCTTAATTAAAAATCTTATATGAATTATTTATTTGTCCTAAAATATCTTTAGATTTGTAAACACAATTGTGGGAGTGTGTAGTAGTGGTACACTCATCCTTAGGCCAAAGGCTTATAAGGCATGAGTGGGAGGCATCTCTCCCCAATGTGGGATTGAGCAAATTCGTGCGGGTGGGACGTAGGTCGATCCTTGCCCATCCCAAAGCGAACAATACCTGATTGGGGGCCGAGACGAAAGTCCTCCCACAACAATATCAAGTCTTTTTTTGGGTAAATTCCTACACACACACACCAAAAAAAAAAAAAAGAAAGAAGAAGAAGAAGAAGATAGAAACACAATATAAAGCCCTATCACTTTCCTAACTGAATATTCCTTCTCCTTCTTCTTTTTAATTCCTACCTAAACTATGGACGAAATGACACACCCATTCTTCAGGTTTGTATAAATAACACTATTCTTTGAGATTTGTACAAATGTCTAAGAATCTTTTATTTTTAAATAGAATATTCTATTTAAAAAGTAAGAGTGTGAAAAAGTATGGACTTATCTAGAACTTATGAGTTTCTGATGATATGACCTTATTTATAATCCCCAAAAATTCTTAGATAAATTCCTTGTGATACCACAAATTTTAGAGCGTCAATTGGCACTTTGACCACAAATTTTATATTTTTTTTCCCTTTTTTATATTGAACTAGTTAGGACAGCACATTCAAGGCACGTGCTTGCCGTGAAAAAAAAGTATTGTAGTAATTAAGATCAATTTTAAATTTTATTTGTATTATAAAACAAAGATATGAATCATTTGATTTTTAAAGTATATAGAGATTTACATTAATCAAAAGAGACATTAATTTTAAGAATTTTTATAATTATATCGAAAAAAGTTAATCTCATTCGTTTAAGAATTTTGATCAACCACAAAGTTAGGGTAGTTATTTAACATATAAATATTTATTTAACTATAATAGTTTTTTAGTACCTACTTACTAAAGACAATATATTTATTCTCTAAAAACTTCTAAGAATGATAACGAATATCATCATCTTCTAACAATAAACAACTTAGTTTTGCTAAGAAATTAAAAAAAAAAAAAAAAAAAAAAGAAGAAGAAGAAGATAACAAAAGACTTGTGTCATTGAATATCATCATTCTATCTTTTTAAGAATTTTTATCATTTATAACTCAAAATACGTAAAGAAAATTTTTAGGATGTTAAAATTTAGCAGGAGTAATTTAGACATTACACAATAAAATATTTTAAGAATCATAAGTTTTCATTAGGGTTTAACTGAGAGAATAACAATATGATATATTTGCTATTTTCCAAAATATTAAGGGAAAAATTGCATGATTTTAAAGCTTAAGGAAGAATTGTAAACTACCCCAAACATAAAGCAAGAAAAATGTTTTTTTAAACCAACTTGGTACTGTAGCTACTGTTCAAAACTTAAAAAATAAAAAATAAAAAATAAAAAAAGCCAAAGTGGCTCAACAAAATGGCACTGTAGATGTACAGCGCAAATACACTAGATGTATAGTGATATATATAAAAGGAAAAAAAAGTACAAACAAAAGACTGAAAAAAAAAAAAAAAAAAAAAAAAAAAAAAAAAATGGCTACTGTAGTTACAGTGCTGCTTGGTACTGTAGCTACTGTTCAAAACTATATAAAAAAAAAAAAAAAGACAAAGTGGTTGACCAAAATGGAATTGTAGATGAACAATGAAAAACAATGTATGAACAGTGCAAAAATACTATAGAAAAAAGAGCACAAATCGATGACTGGGAAAAAAATAAAAAAATAAACAAAAAAAATGATGAACAGTACATATCGAACAAACCAAAAGTACTGTAGCTTTTACACATTCACCCAACAAGTGTCATAACATTTTCACAAAACATTTATTTTCAGTTGTAGTTGGTCACAATTTCATATTTTATTATTTTATTTTGACTTATAAGAAATTAACACCTTTATAATTGTGAAAATATTGTGAAATTTGTTGTGTTAGTATAACAATATATATGTGGGTTCTTATAAATATTTAAAAGAAAAAAAAGTATAAACGAAAGACTGAAGAAAAAAAAAAAACTCTGTAGCTACTGTAGCTACAGTAACACTTGAACAAACCAAAAGTATTGTAGCTTTTACACATTCACCTAACAAGTGTCACAACATTTTCACAAAACATTTATTTTCAGTTGTGGTTGGTCACAGTTTCATATTTTATTATTTTATTTTGACTTATAAGAAATTGACACCTCAATAATTGTGAAAATATTATGAAATTTGTTGTGTCAATAAAACAATATATATAAAAGAAAAAAAAAGTACAAACGAAAGACCCAAAAAAAAGAAAAAACTATAACTACTGTAGCTACAGTGCCGCTTGGGACTGTAGCTACTGTTCGAAACTTTTTTTTTTAAAAAAAGGCAAAGTGCCTCACCAAATTTCCACTGTAGATGAACAGTTGGATGAACAGTGCAAATACACTAAATGCACAGTGCCGAAGCACTGTAGCGGCATTGCCGCTTTTATATATAAGACTAGTTAGGGCAGCACGTGCAAGGCACGTGCTAGCCATGGAAAAAAAAGTTGTGATTAGGATCCATCCTAAATTTTATTTGTATCACAAAATAAAAATAAAAATTATTTGATTTTTAAAAAACATAGAGATTTAAATTAATCAAAAGAGACATTAATTTTAAGAATTGTGATAATTATGTCATAAAAAGTTAATCTCATTCGTATAAGACCGTGACGGATCCCAGTTCAATATTTTATTATTTTATTTTAACCTATAACTTACACCTCATTAGTTGTGAATATATTGTAATAACAACAATATGTTACGACATTTTTAGTTGTGCTAGATCTCGGTATGATATTTTATTATTTTATTTTAATTTATTTTGACCCATAAGGAATTGACACATGCGTCACAACATTTTCACAATATCTCTATGTATACATTGTACTTAATTACAATGTAAATTTATATTGTAGACACAAAAAAATTGTCAAATTTTGTACACATTTACAAAATTTGTACAATATTTACCATTTTTTGTGCAAATGTGTATAATATTAACCACTTTTGTGTATTTACAATGTAAACTTGCATTGCAAGTACAAAGTAAACATATAAAGATCTTAAAAAAACAAAATTAAAAACAAAGCTCAAACCAACTGGCATACTTGAAGGAAAAAAAAAAACTAAAAAACAAAACAAAAAGTGCACCTCACTAATTGAATAAACCAATAAAACACTATTCATGAGGCTTTGGCTCTTTTTATATAGTTAATAGATATGCCAGCTTACATAAATATTTAAAAGAAAAAAAAAAAAACTTTAGGCACGGTAGAAATTAATGTTAAAATATTGTAGACTTAGCATTTTTTTTATTTGATCTATAAAAAACTGAGATCTCAACAATTGTGAAAATATTGTGATAACAGTAAGTGTTGTAACATTTTCTCGAAACATTTATTTTTAGTTGTGGTTGGTCACAGTCTCATATTTTATTATTTTATTTCGACTTGTAAGAAATTAACAGGTCAATAATTGTGAAAATATTGTGAAATTTGTTGTGTCAGTATAACAATATATATACCAACTTACATAAATATTTAAAAAAAAAAAAAAAAAAAAAAAAAAAAAACTTTAGGCACTGTATCTACCATGTCGTGTCAGTTGAATAAACCAAAAGCACTGCACAATAAGTGTTGTAACATATTATCAAAACATTTATTTTTAGTTGTGATTGGTCACAGTCTCATATTTTATTATTGTATTTCGACTTGTAAGAAATTGACATGTCAATAATTGTGAAAATATTGTGAAATTTGTTGTGTTAGTATAACAATATATATACCAGCACAAAATCAAAAGCACAGTATATAAAGAAGAAAGAAAAGAAAAAAAAAAACAAAAAGCACAAAACAAACCGAAAAAAAAAAAAAAAAAAAAAGGACTCACGAAACCAAAGCACTGTTGCCGCTACAGTGCTTGCACAGTGCAAACACACTAAGTGCACAGTGCAAACACACTGAGTTCACAATGCCAAAGCACTATGAAATTTGTTGTGTTAGTATAACAATATATATACTAGCACAAAACCAAAAGCACAATATATAAAGAAGAACGAAAAGACAAAAAAAAAAGACTCATGAAACCAAAGCATTGTTGTCGCTACAGTGCTTGCATAGTGCCGAAGCACTGTAGCGGCATAGCCGTTGTTGAGTTAGTATAACAATATATATACCAGCACAAAACCAAAAGCACAGTATATATAAAGAAGAAAAGAAAGACAAAAACAAAAGCACAAACAAACCCAAAAAAAAAAAAAAAAAAAAAAAAAGGACTCACGAAACCAAAGCACTATTGTCACATACAGTTGTTTGCACAAGCATCAAGCACCGGCGAAATTTGTTGTGTTAGTAACAATATATATACCAGCACAAAACCAAAAGCACAGTATATAAAGAAGAAAGAAAAGACAAAAAAACAAAAAGCACAAAACAAACCGAATAAAAAAAAAAAAAAAGGCTCACGAAACCAAAGCATTGTTGCCGCTACTGTGCAAACACACTGAGTGCACAATGCCGAAGCACTGTAGCGGCATAGCCACTTTTTATATAAAGATTTGAACTTTTTTATTTTTAATAAAATCAAGGTTTATGATTTTGATTGACTCATTTACTGATTTACCCCATTGAACCGATCCTTTTTGTTTTTGGTGTTTATCAATGGCAGCCAAAGATATTTCGAGAAAGGGAAGCTTGCATGTAACCACTACCGGAACAAAGAGCTCTTTTTTCACTATTTCTAATGTTCATACTGAAAGAAAATTTAGGGTATGTTTGGTAACTGTTTTTTCTACTTATTTTCTGTTTCCAAAAATAATTTTCTATTTTTGAAACTAAAAAACTTATTTGGCAACCCAAAATAGACTAGAAAACAAAAATTGTTCTCAAAACTCAATTTGTGAAGGAAATTGAAAATATGTAAAAAGCTGTTTTCAGTTTCTAATTTTCAAAAGTAAATGAAAACACACATTTAATTTAATGAATCTTTCTCATTTAATGAGTTAGCATTAGAGTTCAAAATCTTATAAACAACATATTTTAGTATTTTCTATTTTTTTCTTCAAAAAACTATCTTTTTAATTTCAACTAACCAAACATGTTTTTGGTTTCAAAAATACAAGAAAATTGTTTCTTCTTTATATTCCCAAAAACAAGTTTTTGAAAATAGAAAACAAAAACTGTTTCCAAACATAATCTTAGGATCTTATGGGATTCATTGGTTGGCCAGACCTTTCTTGATATGTTGATAGACAATTTGGGTTGGCATGGGATTGGGAACTCTTGCTATACATAAATAAATAAATAAATATATATATATTTGTTTTCAACCTCTAAAATAAAATTTTGAACAACTTGACCCTAAATTTTGTTTATACCCAACTGAAAAAATAAGTTTGAATATGATCATTTTAATGTTACTTTCATAATAAAGGTTATGTGGTAAGTTGTAACTAGTTTTTATCTGAACCCAAAATTGACATAACTTTTTTACCTACCTTTAACAAATTGCCTCCTAGATTAAATTTTTGTGAAAATAGTGTCAATAGCACTACTCTTAAAATATTTAATTTTATAAGAAATAAAAAAAAAATGTTTCAAAATTTTGCTCCTTTGTTAAAAATAAATAAATCTTCTCTCTGGACTCTGGATGACTTTGCTGTTGACAGCAAAATAAAGTTGTTTTTCCTTGCACTTTTCTTCTTCATCATCAAAAAATTACACCACCATTACAACCAATAGATCTATATTTACATCTATGACTCTTTTCTTATTCTATGTATCTCTCTTTCTCCCTTCTATGTTTTCTTAGTTTTTCTTTCTATTTGATCAAATAGTTTGATAAATGCTCTATAGATTTCCAAGCCCAAGAAGTCTTTTAGTGCTTGCTTCAATTCCAAGAAAGTGGCCACGTGTATGATTAAAAAGTTATATACTTCAAAAGCAAAAAATTATATCAAGTTTTTTTTTTTTTCCTTAGTTTCACATCTACTCGCTATTCTACTCCTAGGTGTATTACTATTCTTTTTTATCATATATTTAATTGATATTATATAGAAACAGGGCAAAGCCCGCGCGGGAGGTGGGGGGGGAGGGGGGGAGGGGAACTGCCTCCTGACTCCTCCTGAAAAGTGCCATATGTAATAGCATTTAAATTCCTTTCTTAAATTCTTTGCCTGACATAGGAAAATTCAAAAATACAGAATGTCTTGTTAATTGTTATTATAGAAAAACAACTGTGACACTCAAAAATAAAAGAGTAATGCTAAAGATACCAATTTTTTTACAAAAAACTTTACAAACTGCTGATGTGGTGAGTGATTATTGGTAAATGAAAAATTGATGTTAATGATAGGCTTAAATAAAAGAATAATGCTAGAAATACAAACTTTTTTACAAAAAATTTTACAAAGTGATGATGTAGTGAGTGATAATTGGTAAATGAAAAAGTAATGTTAATGGTAGGCCTAGATGAAAACCAATAAGAAGCTGGCCACATCAACAGTTTGTAAAAATGTTGTAAAATGGTTTGTGGTTGTAATATTACTTTAGATGAAAACCAATAAGAAGTTTGACACATCAGCAGTTTGTAAAAAAGTTATAAAATAGTTTGTAGTTGTAGCATTATATATTTTATTGAGTAAGATTACAGTCACAAACTATTTTACAATATTCTTACAAAATGTTGATGTGGCCAACCTCTTATTGGTTTTCAACTAAGTCTACCATTAATATCACTTTTTCATTTACTAATAGAATAATGCTAGAGATAAAAACTATTTTACAAAATATTTTACAAACTACTGATATGGTGAGTGATTATTGGTAAATAAAAAAGTGATATTAATAGTGGGCCTAGATGAAAACCAATAAGACGTTGGCCACATCAACATTTTGTAAAAATATTGAAAATAGTTTGTAGCTGTAGCATTACTCTTATTAATAATCACTCACCACATTAGCAATTTGTAATAAATTTTGTAAAATAGTTTGTATCTATAGCATTATTCTATTTTCTTTTTTAAGCCTTTATATTGTCCAAATTTTCAGCTTATTACCATACTCGGCACTTCAGTGTTTAACTTTATATTCTTTTCTTCTTCTTCTTTTTTTATTATTATTTTTGGTTGTTACTTTATATAGAGATACAAACTATATATATAAAGGTAAAATTGAAAGAAAATCCAATTAGATTTCAAATTGGAATTCAATTAGAGTCTAATTTTACGCCACATGTCCTTTCTAATTTAAGTTTTTAAATTTTTGTGCTAAGTTAGTTATTTCAGTGTAAAAATAGATTTCAAATTGAAATTCAATTAGCGTCTAATTTTGCGCCAAATGTCCCATCTAATTTAAATTTTTAAATTTTTATACTAAGTTAATTAATTCAGTGTAAAAATTAAGTAGAATTCAATTAGAGTTAATTTTGCGTCATGTGTTTCATCTAATGTAAGTTTTTTAATTTTTGTGTCAAGTAAATTAATTCACTGTAGAAAACGAGGAGTTCAATAAAAATAAACTATAAAAAGCATAATCATATATATACCTTGACTATATACGGTCCATTACTAACTAGGTTATATGTGTGTGTGTGCGCGCGCACGCACTTAGAGAAAATTTAATTAGATTCAAAATTGAATTTAACTTTTGTTAGCTTTCCATACAAATTAAATTGTTTAGATTTTTGCTGTTATTTTTGTTCTGAACTAATGAGCATATTTTTTATACTATTTCTATTCAGATATTTTGTATGCTAGGATCTTGAACATAACAAATTATAATTGAGTTGAACGATCATATGCATCTATCCCCATTCAAGTTAGGAGATACTATTGGACCAATTTATTATTTTATTTTGTGTTGTATTTAGTAAAATTTCACGGATATTGATTGTGAATTAATATTGCATATGTAGTATCCTATAGTGATTTTCAAAATTATATACATAATAGAAGTGTAATGAGAAACTTGGCGCAACCAATATCATGAAAATTGTAAAAATAAAATAAAATAACTATTTTAGTACCTCCAAATGTCCTGGTTGAAATAATATCCTATATGTTTTATAACCCAAGTTAACAGTAATAGCACAATTACAATTCATTATGCCTGTGCGTAAGCATGGATTACATAATAGTTTCAATTAATGGTGGTCTTAAATTTTACACATTTTTTTTTTGAAAATACAAACTACCTAATGTCCATCAGTACCTATATTGAAACTCTCAAACCTCGACTATCTTTTTTTACTCCTTCGTGACTTTTTAATTTTAAACTTTATATTTTTGCTATAAACCCAAATTTTAAATATTTTGAAGAAGAGAGAAAAAAAAAAAGTTTAATTCTACATATTTTTTAAAAATAATCAAGGCATGTGTAGAGTGTATACAACTTTACAAGTTATTGATATACTCTTAACACGTTTAAATTGATTGATTTTATCAGTTTATTTTAAAGAATTAAATTAGATATTTAAACTTTATGTATTTAGATTTTTTTTTTCTTAATGGAACAAGAAAGAAGGTTTGTTAACACATTCTTCCATGGGTTTAGCTCGCTTTAGCTTGTGTCTTTTACTCTTAATTTAGGTACTGTTTTCTATTTCTTAATGAGAGATTTGGCTTCAGAGATTCCAAACCTACTCTTTAGCATTAGGAATGCCGTTTATTAGGGAATTGCCTTTAATGATGGCATGAACTAGGACATATTGTGATAGCAAGGTTATATTTTTAATACGCATCTTAACTCCAAACCTTACGCTTGTAGGAAATGTTACAAATCCTAGTTGGTTCAACGGATATTGTCTTTTGTCATCAAATAAGAAATTTAAGATCGAATCTGGTTTATACTTGAAAAAGATTCATTAGTGTCTTAACTTGATAGTAAAAGACAATCATCATGAAATGAAAGTTATAAGTTTAAATTCATACGTATCTAAAAAATATGGAATCAAGCCAAATTTCGCTTCATGTTTAATTGACCTAATAAGTTTGTTTAAGGCTTGACCCTTTCTTTGTGGCAATCATATTCACGTGAGAGTAATAAGACACTAGAATAGGATTAATAAATAATTTCCTTCGGTAAATGATAATGACCTAATGGTGCAGGTATGATGGGCATAATGATTGGCCCATGGGAAAGTTTATATATTATGTAATTAATTTATAAAGTCCTCAAATATACACTGTTTGGTATCAGTTTTTTAAGGAAAATATTAATAGATGCCTTGAGCTTTTGTTAATGAACTTTTGTAAAAAGCTTGTATGGAAAAAAAAAAATTTTAATATTTTGACAGCTTTTTTTTATTTTCCAAAAAAGTGATGCTAAAATTTTCCTAAAATAATTTGTTAATAATTGTTTTAAAGGCACCCTAACAAGACCATTTTTTAAAAGGACAAAATTCAATGGCAGTTCTACCACCTTGATTTGCAAAAAAAATGTATATATATTTGCCACACAAAAACGTTATATATACTAAACTAACCTATTGTGACAACCTTAATAACAATGTTGAATAGCCCGACTTGAAAATCACAAGAATTTGTGTTTAACAAAAATAAGAATAATGCTACATCTACAACAATTTCATAACAAATCCTATGCAGTAAACGATTACTGATTTTAATTTGGGCTCAACATTGACATCACTTTCAAACCTACCAATAATAGCTTGTTGTATAAGATTTGTTGTGAAAATATTGTGGACGTAGCATTACACCAAAAATAATTTTGGCCCTTAAACCCAAAAAAAAAAAAAAAAAAACTTAATAACAACAATAAAAATTAGCCAAAATAACAAACAAAAAAATAAGCCCAAATAAAAACAAGACTAAACCAAATAACAAGTGAACAAATTATTCAACAAAAAGCCCATTCGAGAAAATAAAAATAAAAATCCTTAATCATTCAAATTTTTAACTCATTCAGCTCATTACATAAAAATAATCTATAATTTCATTTTTCTTTAAAAAACAATACCAAGAAAAATACCGTAGTCATGAATTCTCCTTAGTGACCATCCTAAAAAAAATTCCTAAAGCTGCCACTAACAAAATTTGGTTTCAAATTAGTTTGGAGATACCAGTTCCAATCTAGCACATGGTGAATTAAAAAACTATTCATGTGTATTATTTAAATAAGTGATGTGGTTCGTTAAAAAACTCATGTGACTAAAACTACACATGAATGTTCTCTTCAAACTAGTGGCGGCTCCGCATTTAATTGAGGGTGACCACACTAACTTTCAAAATATATATATATATACACACACACGCGCACACACTAAACAAAATATTGTGACCACCCTAATAAAAATGTTGAATACCCTGATTTGAGAATCACAAAAATTTGGATTAAAAAAATAATAAAAGTAACTACATTCACAATATTTTCACAACAAATCCTATATGGTATGTTACTAATTTAATTTAGATCCAACACTGACATCATTTTTTTACCTACCAATAACAACTTTTCGCATAAGATTTATTGTAAAAATATTGTAGACATATCATTACTCCAAAAATAATTATGACCCCCTAACATAATCCTATAACCCCTTAAACCACCAAAAAAAAAAAATTTAAATAACATCAATAAAAATTAGCCCAAATAACAACGTGCAAAAATAACCCAAACAAAAACAAGACTAGACCAAACAACAGCAAGTGCACAAATTATTTAACAAAAACCTACTAAAAAACAAAAAGATAAAAATCTATAATCATTCAAATTTGTAACTCGTTCACCTATTCAATAAAAATAATCTATAATTTCATTTTTTCTTAAAAAAAATTACAAGAGAAATACCATGGTCATGAGTTCTTTATGGTGGTGATGGCAGTTATGCTTCCTTTGGCTTTGCAATTGTAACAATTTTTCTCTCCTTAGTGATTTGGCATGCAATTTGTAACAATTTTTCTTTTATTTTGTGTTGTATTTAGTAGAATTTCACGGACATTGATTGTGAATTAATATTGCATATGTAGTATCCAATAGTGATTTTCAAAATTATATACATAATAGTAGTGTAATGAGAAACTTGTCGCAACCAATATCATGAAAATTGTAAAAAAAAACTAATTTAGTACCTCCAAATGTCCTGGTCGAACTAATATCCTATATGTTTTATAACCCAAGCTAATATCAATAGTACTATTACAATTCATTATGTCTGTGCGTAAGCATGAGTTACATAATAGTTTCAATTAATGGTGGTCTTAAATTTTACACAATTTTAAAAAAATAAAATAAAAACTACCTAATGTCCCAGTACCTGTATTGAAAGTTTGAAACTCTCAAACCTCCACTATCTTTTTTTCTCCTTCGTGACTTTTTAATTTCAAACTTTATATTTTTTCTATAAACCCAAATTTTAAATGTTTTGAAGAAGAGAGAAAAAATAAGTTTAATTCTACGTATTTTTTAAAAATAAACAAGACATGTGTACAGTGTATACAACTTTACAAGTTATTGATATACTCTTAACAAGTTTAAATTGATTGATTTTATCAGTTTATTTTAAAGAATTAAATTAGATATTTAAACTTTATGTATTTAGATTAATTTTTTACTTTAATTGTTAGTGACTATTCAATGGTTTCAAAATATGGAAAAAACAATGTCAAATACAGTTTTTTTTTTTTTTTAAGAAACAAATGTCAAATGTCAAATACAGTTGAGCAAATTAAATTTGGTATAAGCTAGAAAAAGACAAAACTTTATCTTATTATTTTGTTGATGGTAAAATATGAATTCCCATCTATAAAATAATCAAAGATACTAAAAAGACTGTTGAAACTTTATATCTTCTATTTATTCTTTATTTTTCAAACTAAAAAATATCATTTTATTTATTTATTTATTTATTAGGTTATTGATTTTGATTGATTTTTTAAGGTTATTTTTGTTTAATATTGTCTTTAAATCCCCCCCCTTCCTAAATTGAAATCCTGGCTCCACCACTGCAAAAATTTAAATAAGTTATTATTAATTTGACGAAAATGTATGATTAATTATTTAATTATATTTATTTATATATTCAATGGTTGTTTTTTTACCGATCTTTAAACTATTAATAAGTTTTTTAATCTATTGTATAATATAGTTGTATTATATACTAAATTGTATTTAGAATACTATTTTAGATTATTATATATAATATGGAAGTTGTATATGCTAAAAAAAAATTAATCATCTTATTTTTTTACTCATCCTCCATGACAAATTCCTAACTCCGCCACTAACCCCCCTAGGAAAAAATATTATTGGAGCCACCACTGGTTATAGAATGTCTCCACCAATTCAATCATTATTACAAATAATTATTAAGAGCATTCACATCAAATGAGCTCAAATTTTTAGCTTTTAGCAATTCAAAAACCTCACTTATTTATTTTAACATATTACTTTACAATACACCTTACATCAAATGATCAAAAGTTCTATTTGTTTAACACTTCATTTAAAATAATATAAACAACTCATTAAAATAATAATAAAATAACCTCCACAAACACCAAAAGCAATCAACCACTTCATTTAAGGAATATAAAAATACTTTTTGTTATAAGATTTGAGCTACAGTAGACTGCCAGACATAAGTCTACTGTAGCTCATTTGCCAAAATTTTTAAAAATAGTACCATTGTTGTCAGGGACGGACCCAGGTGGGGGCCTAGGTCCCCCTAGGTCCAAATTTTTTTTTTATATATATTTATAGTTATTATATATTTTATTCTTATAGTTGGCCCCCCTTCCAAAACTTTAGGCCCCTCTTTTTCTTGTTAAATCTAACTAGTCTCACCCAAATAGCAACTATCCAACCCAAAAACTTAACAAAAACAATAAAAACATTCACAATGGTAATTGTATTTTAACAAAAAAAAAAAAAAAACTATTTTACCACCAAAGAATCAAAAAATCATGTGTTATTAGAGAAGTTAAAGCTAAATTTTTTGCAACTACAGTAAATTGGTATAAATACTAGTTGACTGTACCAAGTTGTTAAAAATAAAATACAATATTTTATTAAGATTATATCCCTTCATTCAATTAAAAAACTCAAATTCTCTCTCTTTCTTTATTATTTTAATGAGTTGTTTATATTATTTTAAATGAAGTGATAAAAAAAAATAGAACATTTGATATTGGATGTATTGTAAAGTGAGGTGGTAAAATAGATAAAGTAGCTTTTTGAAGTGCTAAGAGCTAAAAATTTTAGCAATACCACTGTGAATGCTCTAACTTCAACCAAAAAAAATCCTAACTAGCATAGTATTAAAAAAAAACATTATTTTGTTTTTGTTGATAAATGATTGCATCTTAATGTATTTAGAAACAACAATTTTATGCATTTATAATTTTTTAATACTCTGTGGATGCCTATTTGAAGTTTTTTTTTTTTTTTTTTTAATAATGTTCTAGCCCCCACTAACTTAAAATCCTAGATCCCTCCCTAATTGTTGTAGTATTTTTTTTGTGGAATGAGTTGCTAAACATAGCTTTTAAGTGCTTTGCTGTGAATGCTCTAAGTACTTCATTAGTTTGTCGGAGTTTATCTATCACGTTACCAACTATCAAGATAGAGAAGTTTGGTAAGACACCATTTATTGCTTCCTTAACAAAAGCTAAAAAAAATTGGTTGCTCTACCAACACAACATATTATCACAATAATAGCTGAGATGTCAAACTTTCATAGGTCAAAATAAAATTAAATATTAGACTAGGATTCAGCACAACTGAAATTGAGGATGTTGTCAAAATATTGTGTCCCTAGACTTTCTCTTGAAGGAAATCATGGCTGTGAAACACCATTTCATGAATGTGAGAGACAAACATAATCAATTCCAAAACCTAAATATGGTGGGCTTTGCAGTCCAAAACAAAACATTTCCAAGCAGCCCATGTTTCCTTTTGGTCTATGAAGAATCAAGAGCTAGAATTGCTAAATAAGCCTTCCTCAGTACCTTATAAGGTATAATAATAATAATAATAATAATGGGTTTGCGTTTGAATTGGATAATAAGGTACCTGAAAAAACACTATCCAAGCCCAAGAGATTACCATAATTGTAGTAAGCTATCATGGGCTTGAAGCCCATTCTAACTGGGCCAAGCCCAGAATGGGACAGCTCAAATCAAAACTCAAAACTTGGGCTTGGATGGACAGTGACACACCACCAACAACGTTAACGGGACAAAGGCTGCTGAGTGCTGACTAATAAGGCAAAAATGTTATCTTTGCTTTGGTCACGGGTCTTTATTTCACTTTTCAGTTATGACCGCTCATTATTAGCCACGTGTTAAATATTACACAGTGACAAGAACAAAGATCACGTAGTGGGTCACAGTCCTCGTCAGAAACAAGTCAGATTCTATCCACTTATATCGCGACTCGAGGTCCTCATAAATGTCCTCATAAATATCTAGGGGAACGCACACCCGGTTTTCCAATTCAATAATACTGTGGACTGATCAAGCCAAAGTTTTAGTCAACAATTTTCACAATTTTTCTTAAATAATCTAACACATCACTCATGGTCCAATGGACCCATTGTAATGTGAAATTTAAAATAATAATAATGATATTCTAAAAATGTTATAAGGTTCGGTTAATGTATGTTCTTAGAATACATTTTAATCATCATTTTTATAAAAAAAATTATGAAAAATTAAAAAAAGGGTAAAATTATTAGTCAAACCCAAGTTGTTCATGATCGATTTGGTTCAATTACAGCTCTATATTTACCTCTAAAATTATATATTATCTGTTTGTAAGATTATTGTAGTAAAATTGTAATACCTCTAACATTTTCTTAAACAAAATGTCACACACAAAATCACTTTTTTTTTTTTCTTTCATTGCAACAAAAATATCTTACTTATAAAAAAAACATTTATTTTGTGTTTGATATATTGTTAAGGAAAAATGTTAGAACGACTATAAATTTTACTACATAAGATTTGTAAATTGATGCAACAAAAATATGATTAACACCACTTAAACAACATAATAAATTCTTCTCAAAAAAAAAAAAAAAAAAAAAAAACAACAACAACAACAACATGATAAATGAATTATGTGGGTTACAGTTAGCTCAACTGGTAAAGTCTCTATTGGTTGTATAAGAGATCTAGAGTTTAATTCCCGCCTATACCAAAAACTGATTGGTGTCTTGGTTTGATGATAAAGAGCTATCATCAAGAACGGACGTCATAAGTTGAAACTCTCTCTCAAAAAAAAGATAAATGAATTATTGATTTTTTTTAATTGATGATACAATAATTTGTAAGGCTTATGTAATAAAGTTTGCAATGTTCCTAACATTATTATTTTGTTAATGTTAATACCAAATCAATGCTAGTTTCCTCCTACGCCAAAAACTAAATTGGTGTCTTAAGCAATTATCAGAAACGGGAATCATGGGTTAAAAACAATTTCTAAAAAAATTGCCAATTTGGTTTTTTATGATTTTTTTTTTTCACCTCCTAGTTTGGAGTCTTGGCTTCATTCAGTGCGTATATTAATATGAGTGGTAAGACACTTTTCGTCTGTAATTCTATCGACCATCACTTTTTGTTGATGACTTAAATATTATGAAATTAGATATAAAATTGCATAAATGTTATGAAATTACATGGAAAAATGATTATGCTGGACTGAAGTTTTAAACTCTTGCTCTTTTTTTCTATTATAAAAATAAATAAAAAATAGTAATAATGAAAAAGAAGTCCTAAACTCCTAAGCTTTTCCACTCGGGGTTCAGCTAATCAAACCAACCAATCCCAGACGCGGTCCAGCACCAGCGGCTGCCAACTGTTTCCTGAAATTTCCTGTTGGCAATGTGAATCCCATTTAGAGGATAGTAATTAATTATTAAAGGACATCTTCTAACATTAATAGCGTAACCCAAGTACCCAACATTCAAACTATTTGACCACCGCTTATCTTTAGTGTGGTGGTTATTCTACAAATATAAATATTTATAGGGTGTGAGGAGTAAGGGTCAAGATTCAAGTCTCCAAGAAGAAGTTTCACACATATATATACTTAGATTAAGTTAAAATAAAAATTCTATTTTATATAAAAAAAAAATATTTGAGAAATTTTATGGATTTGTACTTAGATACTTCAAACTGCGTTTACTCTTTTTTAAGTCAAAGCAATAAAATCTTCTTATTCTTATGACAGCCTTGCCAATTACTAATTGACAGCTCATCATAGAACCATTTGAGAATTTACTGTACCAACCCAATGCATAATGTAAAACCTTTTTAAATTTTTTTTTTTAGAAAAATAAAAAAGGTCAATACTTTATTATGTGATGAATCAAATCCTTTTGCAATACATAGTCCAAATCAAATGGATGGGATTCCATCCAAGCATCTAAATGTGTAGCTAGAGTTGCTCTATCTTCTAACAAGGGAATAAACAAGGTTATTACTTATTTCCCTCCCTTTTTACATGCATAAAGCATAATGTAAAACCATTTAAATTCAAACAAAGATTTTTTTTTTTTTTGAAATTCATGAAAGAAAGAGTGTATAGTGTATACTGCCATACAAAATCACAATTTTCCAAAATAATCCACACATCAAATATTCTACGTCTTTCGTTAACGAGTTTTATTACACTTCTATTAAGAAGAAATTTATTAAATTTCATTCTATTAAAAAACAAAAAAAAAAACAATTTTTTTTTTTTTACTCATTCATATGCGATTGCATTTAGAAAACTGATCAATTGTAATAAAAACACTCGATCTTAATCACAGAATTTCCGCCACGTATTTCACTTAGATAGTTGATACTCTTTTATGGGAAAGTTAGAGCAATCCAACAAAGTTTCTGTCTGTGATTGCAATTTTGCAACTACAAAAGGACAATACTTTACAGGGATCGAATGAATCCGACTCATTCTTAGTTCATCACCCAACACGCTCATCTTCATCTTATTGCTATATGGGAAAAACATTAAAAACTTGTTCTGTTTTAATTGGGAGCTAACGTAAGTGCCAACTTCAATTTCGTGCAATATTGAGAAAAACAATAATAAAAGTCAAAGATATCATCGATTCATCGTTTATAAAGGTCAGCCCTGGCGTGCCACCACGTCAGCAGCAGAACTATCATCTGTACCTCGTCAATCTTAATCTGGAATGGGTTTTAACCACGTGGCTTTTACTTTTACATCGTATCTATATGATGAACTTTCTGAGTCCCTACGTAAATGGCACATAAAAATTTTCAAGAACACGTAAAATCCCATCTAGGATTTTGTACAACTAAGAGATCTTGACAGAGGGAAACAACTGTGTCTTTATATATCTTTAGCTGTTTCAACTTTCAAGTAATTAAAAAAGGTCAGCTCTCTCTCTTGGGAACTATATATACACGTTTGTATTGTCCTAATGGTGTGGTGTGGCATATGAGTTCTAATCCTATTAAACTTCTCCTATTGAAAACTGAATCATTGTAAAGGTGGGTTTTTTTTTTTTTTTTTTTTTGTGTTTTTGTGTTTTTGTTTTGATTAGTAACCTTGTTCTCAGCTTTTGAATGATTCATTGATTTTTTTTTTTTTTCTTTTGAATCTTTTTCTGGGTTCAGAAAGAGAAAAGGAAAAATTGGAAATTTAGAGAGAATGGAGAGTGAATCCGAGGTTTCGTTGAGTTCTCAAAGCTCAGGAATTTCTGAATTTAGTGATGACGATTTGTCTTTGATGGAACTTGGTTCTGGGAATTACGGGTATGTCTCAATTTTCTAATTTCAATTGAAATTTGAGTCTTTTGGTTTTAGTTAACTTTCTCATTCAAAATCTGGGTTTTTTTTTTTGTGTTTGAGCTTAGGTGCTCACATTATAAGAGGAGATGCAAGATCAGAGCACCTTGTTGCAATGAGATTTTCGATTGCAGACATTGCCATAATGAAGCTAAGGTATATACATATAAATATATATCTATTCCTTTCTTTCTTTTTGGGTTTGTAATTGTAAAAATTTATATTCTTATCCTGAAGTTAATTCTCTTCAATTTTACATGAGCAGAATTCTTTGGACGTTGATCTTCTTGAACGACATGATCTTCCACGCCAGGAAGTTGTGAAGGTCGGAAATTATCTTTTCTTTCTTTCCCCTCTGTTTATGAATTTCAATTGAACTGATGGGTACCTTTTTTGGAAATTGCTTTTGTGATTAATATGGTGCTGTCTCTCCGGGTCATGGTTGGAAACAGATACTTATGATAGTAATTTGAGTCATGTTACATAGCAACACATCATCACTTTGCTTAGGATTAAATATATTACCATTGCCAGAACTAGAAAATTAAAGGAAGAATTGGACTTCATTTGGCAAGAGGTTGTCAGTTGTCACACTGAATAGTCTCAAATGTTCTGCGCTTTGCACTTTCTTTTGTCTCTAAAAAGGTAATTGGTCTTGTGCAAAACCAAAATTTTTACATTTAGCATGATGCTTTGGTGGTTGGGAGTCCCATGGATTTTATGATACAATAAGTTTAGGACAACATTTTTCATAATTGCTAATATGATCTACTGTGATTGGTGCATAATAAAAGTGGTGTCAGTGTTGGACATAGTGAAAGTGACATTGCTCCAATCACAACAAACTATGTCAGCAATTATGAAAAATGTTGGGTTCCTAGCATTATTACGAGGTAATAACACTTAACACTTGACTAGTTTTGAAATGACTCAAATTACCAAGATAAATCAAGAAAAAATGTAAAAACCATATTATTTTCTTTTGAGGTTTGGTATATGTGCTAATAAAATTGGTGTTCTTTTGTTTTTTCTCATTGATATGATATGTTATTTTGCTTCTTTCACTTCTCTAAAATGTATTATCTGTTGTTTGACTTTCAGGTCATCTGCTCCCTGTGTGATACAGAACAAGATGTAAGTTCCTAAACATGAAACTAAATTTCAAAATAAAGTCAGTTTTGAGGAAAAGTAAATAAAAAAGGTTTTGAGTATTGACATTGTTGCCTTCTTCTAATCAGGTGCAACAGTATTGCATAAATTGTGGCGTTTGCATGGGAAAGTACTTCTGCGCGATATGCAAGTTCTTTGATGATGATGTAAGTTCAAAGTTTTGAGTTGGATTCATTAGAAAACGATGACAGTGTCACATTCACCCTTTATTGATTTATCTTTTTGTTCTCTTTGCTAAGTTCAATGTTAGCTTATTCAACTGTTTTATTGCTCTTTCAGACTTCGAAGAACCAATTCCACTGTGATGAATGTGGAATCTGCAGGTAAAGTTTGCAACAAAATATTCAAAAGAGTTCACACTTCATTTTCATTTTACCATTTTATTAATTAGTCAATAGCTAAAGAATTTTACAACTTTTCTTCATCTTTCATAAAACTCATCTCCTGTTAATTTATTCTACAGAACTGGAGGCAAGGAAAATTTCTTCCACTGCAAGAAATGCGGTAAGTGAGGGATTAGTTAATTCTTTGATCATTTGCTAATTTTTTGTTGCAGTGGTGGTGGTAGTGGTTCTTCTTCTTATTTTGCTATTTTTGTTTCAGAATGTTGCTACTCTAAGGCAATGGAAAATAGACATCATTGCCTGGATAGACCATTGCACCACGATTGCCCTGTTTGCTTTGAGGTAATTTAAAGCATTGATATCAATATTAATACATGCTGTTCAAAGTAAAAGGATAAACATGAACACGAAAACATTATATATATTATCAGTGGGATGAGGCTCTCTATTTTGCTTTGCAGTATATGTTTGATACTACGAAAGGGATTACTATCTTACGTTGTGGGCACACAATGCATTATAAATGCGTCAAAGAGATGGAGAAACATTGCCGGTAAGCAGTTGATTCTCATTTACTTGCACACGCTATGCATTATGCATGTAAGATGTGAAGCAATATATTATAACAGCAGTAAGAAAAGAATGCAACTAATTCATTAATTTGGCACAATCTTCCTTTGTATAATTCCAGACTTTTCTAATTTACTTGATGTGCCTGTTTGTTTATCAACTTCTCTTCGCGCGTTAAGCTAGAAGAATGATTTCCTTTTTCTTGCAGGTACTCATGCCCCATCTGCTCAAAGTCCATTGGTGATATGACACGTCACTGGGAAAAGCTTGATCAAGTGGTAAATAGACATTGTTTCCACTCTCTTGTTTGCCAAACAAAAATGAGCCTATGCAAATGATGTTGTGCTTCATGTCCTAACATTCATTTACTAAAATTTTAATGCAGGTTGCCTCAACTCCAATGCCTGAAACATACCAAAATAAGATGGTAAGTAACTAAGCATAGAGTAAAAACCTTTGATTCATTAATGGCAACTCGTCGCATCTTTCTCTGATTGAGGTTTTCCATATAAATTCAGGTGTGGATTCTCTGCAATGATTGTGGAGCAAACTCACTTGTCCAATTCCATATTGTGGGACATAAATGCCTAAGCTGCAAATCCTACAATACTAGACAGATACAAGGAGATCCAACTGCTTCATGTGAATCAAGCGTGACTGAGATAGTGAGATGACATGCTGGTTGATAAAGACTCTTAGATTAAATTAATGATAGTTTTTCACTCCAAGGTAGCACTAGCACTGCCAAGATCAGTCTGTTTATCCAGCTGGCTTTTCTCCATGGTACTCAAATTTTTATTGTGAGAGCTCAAGAGCAGGGAGAAACAACTCTTCTTCAGCATTGTTACTCCATTATTTTAGTCAATTATTATAGTCTTGTTAATGTGTTGATAGGGGGTAAACTGCAAAGCATGTTCTGAAACGTTGGATGAAGCCAAGCTTTGGTGTTGTATACGCAATTTTATCATGAATGTCATTCTTTCCTTCTTTCATTCTTTAAAATCCGTGTTCAATGAGAATTATTTCAGCTTTTCATTTTGGAATTGTAGTTGGAATTGGGTTCTGAAAGTTTTTCCTCCTTCCATCATTGAAGTTAATTAATCATTCAGCACTAAATATCAATGATAATGCCATTCAGCAATACAGTAAAATATGTGTCATATGTAACTTGAAAATTTTCTCACAAGGCAGCATAGAAGCAAAACATTACAATCTAGAGAATTAATACTTTTTCTTTTCTTTTCTGAAGAGAATTGATACTTCTTGCATTCAGTTGATTCATTGGGTGTTTATGTTTATGAGTTTATCCTATGGTCCTATTGGATATTTTCACGTCTCCTGCGCCCGAGTCTCAATCCCTGTTGGAACATTAATCCTGCTACAATGACATTTATTCAGTGTTGCAGCCCATTTTCTTTTATGAATTTTGGTACAATGATAATTTTGGTCTAATGAAGAATGCATGTTCCAGTTATATGATTCTGTTCCAAGTCATGGAGGAAGATCTGTTCCAGTTATATGATTCTATTATGTAATTGTTTTTTTTTTTTTAATGACTGTTCTTGTTTCAAGTAAAAATGCATAAAGTTTGCCTTACATACATTGTTTTATTGAGTAAAATGGTATTTATAGAGCATCATTTAGAGATGTTTGTTGGGGAATCACCCTAAAACTAGGTTGTAGACTTGTCAAGTAATCCTCCTTTTAGGTCAGTTGAGGGGACGTGTGTTAAGGTAGCAACGCCAAGTTTGGGGGTAGATGAGACAATGCTCAATATTGAATGAGATGGTTTGTTGTTATGGCACAATAAATGTTGATGTGATGAGGGTAGTGGACGCTTTTTTTAAGGATGATTGTACTAACTGACTAACCAAATAAAAGGGATACATAGATCGATGGTCATGTTAGATACATTGTCCGACCTATGTGACCAAGCATAGTAGGTGTTGGCGGATCTACGTGGTCAAGTGCAGTAGGTACTGGCCCAACCCAATTGATTGAACTGTGTAGAAAATGAACAATCTACTTTGCTAGGGTTGGTACACTTTTTCTAGACCTTATCAAGCACAACCCTTTTTCCTTTGAACTTTGAAGTTAACTCATAATTTTTTTTTAAAATATTACTTAAACACTATCAATCACCAGTTCCCTTTTCCATGTAAATTGTATGGGAGAAAATCTTTATTAGAAGTGCCAATATTATATATCTCACATAATGAAGTTTGTAAACACTTTATACGTTTTGTCTGTTGAGATCACTGAGTTTACTATAAAATTTGAATTGGCATGTAAAAGAGAAGGAAAGTTTCAACAGTAAAGTCAAAACTTTTAGTAAACACTTTACAGGTTTTGTCTGTTGAGAATCACTGAGTTTACAATAAAATTTGAATTGGCATGTAGAGGAGAGGGAAAGTTTCAACATTCAAGTCGTAAAGTCGAAACTCTTTTCCATTAAAAAAAGTGCACTACTATGTAGCATGATTTAGTCAAATGCAATTAATGGGTATATGACAACTTTTTAAGATGTTATTAAAAAAAAAAAAAATTCTAAGATATTAATACTATGGACAAACACAAATCTTAGGCACAGACTACAATTTTAAGTGAAATATATTAGGTTCTTAATTGAATTCAAACACATAATTACAATTAATTTAAATTTTTACTTGAAAAAAATAACATTTTTTATGTTGCATTAGTCAAAGTAGTCACATATTTGAATTTAATTGAGACCCTAATATAGTTTATCTAAGAAATTGTAGTATTGTACTTAAGTTTTACCCATTAATTTGAGTATGTAAGTAATCACCTGAAATGTTGTATTTTTTTTTTTTAATAGGTAGATAATAGAAGACAAAGATGAAGGGTTCAAACTTCAAACCACATACGTGAAGTTCCACCCAAAAAAAATGTCATTATCATTTTCCATCACTTAAACCCCCCATTAATCATTTTAAAGTTGAAACATTTACAATCTCCAAGTATATGTTTGTCAATCTTATTTTTTTAAAAGAAAGGGATCAATATAAATAAGTTATACCAAATGAACAATCAATATATACACTAAACTATGGCAAGTAATACCGTGAAAGTTGAATTTAAGAAGTATGAGCAGCTCAACTGGTAGTCTGGTACTGTTTTTTATCATCGAAAAAAAGATTTTGAGTTCGAATCTCGCCTACACCAAAAGTCAATTGATGTTTTAGTCTAATAATCATCATGAAATAGACATCATAAGTTGAAATTTTATGTATTTATTAAAAAATATATATAAACAAGAAAGATTAGACCTAGACACGCATGATGTTATTCAAACTAAACAAAGAGTCAAAATAAGCTAAGAAATAAATTATACCTAGCGGATGCAATCTTTCTTTCTTTTTCTTATTTTTTTGGTTCTTGAGCTAAGCAAACTCAGCAGCGCATGCAGGTTTTAATACAAATTTACTAATTATGAAAGAAACCCACACGTTTGAAATGATAATTGCTACACTAAATTTGAAATTGGCACAAAGAAATTGTGAAAGTTTGAATAACGGTATATTAAATTGTGTACAATAAAGTACAAGGGTATATTTTATATGGGATGTGTTAACGGGCACCCGCACGGTGCCCGTTAACCACAAAATTTTTTTACTTTTTTCTGACACATTTTTGTCTTTTTTTACAATTCATGTCATTTTTTTAGTTTTGTAGGTACTATTTAGAAAAATTTTTGACTTTTTTTAACAAATTCTTTTTGTCTTTTCTGCACTTAACCAACACCAGGCGGTGCTAGTTAACATTCTCCATTTTATATATAGATAGACAAGGTATGATATACAAGTAACCTACAACTATAGGCCTAAGCCCATTGGACTTATATTTTAATAGTATTCTAATAGCCCCCTCAAACTCATGTTGAGTGATGTGATGTTAGCTTGAGTTTGGAAGTCAAAACATGAAAGCGTCACGGTGGAGGAGGCTTAAAGAATATGCCAGCAAACTAATCTTGGGAGGAAACTGATTGTAGCTTCAGAGCACCTAGATGATGATTTTTATTTTATTTAATTTAGGTAGACAATATGTGATGTACAAGTAACCTACAACTCTAACAATATTCTAACAATAATTAAGCATGCATTATTTAAATTTTAACCAAGAGAAACCAACACATTCGATGATGAAAATCAGGTGGACATGGCATTAACATTACACAAGCATACAATATAAGTAAAGATTAGCAAGCTAAAGCTCGAATAAGACTATAATTCTGAATTACCAAAGCGTCTGATTGAAGGCAAACCAATAAAACTAGGAGCATTATTAATACTGGTTGCAAAGCCAACTCAAATAGCCGCTCCTGAAAGTTTGGAGAAAAAATATAAAGGAGTATGTTAACTTGTTAATGGGTGCCACAATTGTTGAGGAGAATAAAATGGGTTTAAAGTCTACATTGGTAAGCAACAAAAGTAGGAAAAGTTAATAAAAAATTAGATTTTTATTATTGAAAGTAGATGACTGTAGGGAATTAAACCAAATTCCCAACCTGTGAGAAACAAAAATAGAGAAAGCACACGCCAAAAAAAAAAAAAAAATCACACGCACAAGACAGTATTTACGTGGTTCGGCAATCTGCCTACGTCCACGGAGTTGCAGGGATTTCACTATTATCAGGGAAGAATACAGAATACAAGAATTGCGGCTACAATACTTTTTCTCTCTCTCTCTACAGAAGGCGGCAACAACAACCTACAATATTATATAACCCTAATCACGGCAAAGTCGGTTTATATATTAAATGGGCCCAAAAAATTTTCCCGGAGGCGTTGCCCCCGGACCCCCAAGAGGCTTGTCCATAGGCTACGGCTTGGCCCTGTCGGCCCAAGCCTCCACTCCATGGACTAAGCCTCAGTAAATCTCCCATTAAAAACCATACAACATTATTCGGGCCGGGTCGGGTCGTTAACCGGATCAAACATAAACTAGGCTCCACAAGGCCCAACAATGACCGCCTAAGAAGAGTGGATCGACTACATTAAAATTTCACCTTATTTGTTGTCCTTAAGGATATGTTTGGTTGGAGTAAAAACAGTGAGGATGGAAAATAAGGAGAGGAAAATAGGGTGAAAAATGACATTTTTGACTGTTTGGCTGAGAGGGAGGGAGGGAGAGAAAAGTGGTGGGGCCCACAAGTTTTCTCTCCCCCCCCCCTTCAAAATACAATCTCTCCAAATTGAAGAGAAAATTGGAGTGAAAAGTGGGAAAAATATTTGAACAAAACTGCCCCCACCTCTAATTAACGTTTCTGGCTTCTTTTTTTTCTTTTTCTTTTTTTCTTTTTTTGAATTTTCCTTTGTAATGTTGGCTTTTTGTTTTTTTTTTTTTTTTCTTTCTTTGATTTTGTCAGGTGGTGAGTTCTTCTTCTTTTTCTTCTTTTTTTTTTTCTTAATTTTTATTTTTATTATTTTTTTAAGAAAACACTTTTGGATGATTTCTTATGCTATTTTTTTAAATGTCCACTTTCATCTATACATAATTTTTTTTAAAGTATAATGTATTACTTTTTGTTTTATTTAAGAGGGACATGATGGTAAATTTATACAAACCTTATTTTCAATCAAACCAAAAAGTTTTCCATCCCTTCACTTTTCCAACCTCTCAACCAAACACAAATGAGGAAAACTAAAAACTTTTCTATCCTTCCACTTTTCCATCCTCCCTCTATTTTCTTTTCTCTCACTTTTCCATCCTCCCAACCAAACGGACCCTAAGGCAATTGATAATAGGACCCAAAAAATAAAAAATCATATAAACAATTGCAAATTTAATTGTTAACATATGAAATATTGGGGTCCTTTTTCATGGTCGGCCACATGTTAAGTGTTGAAAGGAGACTACTCATGGTGACCAAAGGCAACCAACCATTACAATATAGTACACAAGATAAAAAGCCCAAAAGCCAGAAGAGGGCACAAATGGTAAAAGAAAAAGCAGCTTCAGTACTTTGAATTCGGAGGTAAATTTTGCAGTTAAATGAAATAAAGTAAACTAAAAGCGTTGAAGAAAGAGAGAGTGCATCAATTAACCCAATGACCACTCTAATCCGCGTGTAAAGACCAGACACCAGACCACCACGCAATGTGCATTAATTTTGTCTTTCCAACATTTTCATTGTACCAAAGGCATTTAAGAGGTACAATAAATGAAGGATCGTAAGTGGTAAAAGGGAATTTTGGGTTTTGTCTCTTTGTTCTTGTGAAAGAACTTATTGGTGGTGAAATAAAATAGCCCTATAATTTTTAAGTCATTCTTGATTTTTTTTTTTGGGTGTATTTTCAAAATGCTAATGGGCTGTTTGGTTAGGCTTTGGGGAGCTTAAAAAAAAGTTTTTAAAATCTAAAACTCTATTTTACAATCACATTTTTTTATAATTTTTTTTCAAACGCTTATTTTAAATTTAAAAAACCGTTTTTCAACAGTTTATATGAACAACACCTAACGTGTTGTTGGATGGGCTAAGGCACATTTTCCTCCTATCATAATTTTTGTGTTACAACTTTTATCTCAACTATGATATAAGTATGGTTAATGAGTGTCTATTACTTTTACATGAATTAACCATTTTTAGACAAGTGAGACAATCATATCAAAAGTATGGCAAAAATTATGGCAAAAGAGATATCTCTTACTTTTTAGAGTACCATCCAAGAGGGAAGGGAAACAAAGATGAAGTGGTAGGTGGCATGTGATGGGACTGACTATTTTGTGCAATGCAAAGGGTATTGACAATTGGTATAGACCCCATTTTAGTTCAAAATTGCAACTGGTTGAGCTTAGTCTCATTTGGTTTTGTTCCAAAGAGATGAAAGCAAAGTCGTATTTACTATTTTATTAATGTTGAATTGAATAAAAAAATAGAGTACATAAACAAGTGCTTAAGATAATTGTTGAGGTGAATAAAATGAGTCCCACCTAGAAAAAGTGAATTGACTTCATTAAAAATTATACCTCGACAATTGCACTTAGAGCATGACCCAATATCAATTTACATTTGGAGGTGACAAGCAACAAGAAATTTCATGTCAATAACATTTATGTTTCAAAACTATTGAATGTGAAAAAAAAAAAAAAAAACTATTGAATGTGAAAGAAAACCTAAAAGAAGTACTGCAAAAAGCGAAGAACCTAGTTGTTGCTTGTTCCATTTGGATATATCAAGCAAACGCTAGTAATTTTAAGCTTTTATCCAAATGTAATCCAGTGAAATCCTTGGCAATGAGGTAAAACTTCCTTGAACAAGTTCCATTATGATGTTATTTTATGGAAAATTCACCAAAACCACTCTGAAGTTATTATTGGATAACAGTGGAGATAATAAAAGAATTGTATTGGGGAAAAGAAATGAATAACCATGGACCACATATTTTCCCAAAACGGTGTTGCTGACATGAACATGGCAGCAATAGTGATTCTAGTGTAGACTTCAAGACCAATTACCATTTAGCTGCAGCAAGAAACAGCTTCACACCACTTCAATTAACAGTTCTAACTTTATTATTGTAGGTGCTTCTCTGAGGCCCACTTTTATGCTCTGACCGAAGTAATTAAAGATAATTGTCAGTCTTTTGATGCTTCCTCTCTGCCTTGACATAAAGTTAAGAAAAGCAACAACGTGCACACCTCCAGAGAAAACAACTTCAACACTCTCTCTCTCTCTCTCTCTCTCTCTCCCCCCTAGACTCCGAGCATCATATTAAAGTAGTCCAAACACGTGAATAAAACTTTCGGTAGCCCATACCTCTCTAGTCTCTACTCTTTTTTTGTTTATTAAAACCCATATCCAGATTTGTCTGAACAAATTGTTGAGAATAGCAATATAATACGACAATCACTAGTCAACCTCTTCAGTCTCCCATAGGGCCCGTTTGAATGCAAAGTTAATAAAAGTCAAAAACCAAAGCTCATGCCGTTTAGAGTTAACCCAAAATAAAAAATAAAAAACGTTTTGCTCAAGAGTAAATCACTATTTAGCTTTAGGAAGAGTTAACAAAAGAAGCTTTTTAGGCCCCTTTTAACTTTTCAACGCCCATGGCTGCAGAGGTATCCCAGGAAGAGCTAATCATGCCAAGGATTATACTCAACACTCAAAGAAACATTCACCCCAAGCCCACCTCTAATTTTCATAGGCATCATTGGCAACATCAGCACCCACATGTGATATATGATTTGGCTTGGATATAGTGCATTATGTTGAGAGCTCGTTATGATTTTAACGGGTCCGGTGCAATAGGACACTGAACCCAGGCCTTACTCCACGTGGTAAACGTTTAGAGTAAACTAGTCACCCTTTTTCCCTAATTTTTACTGTTGCAGACAGTAAGTATATTCTAAAGAAAACATAGGCAGCAAAAGGAAGATATTGCAACTGTTGAAAAGAAGAAAGAAACAATCCCATTTAAGAAAGCTGGTCCAGAAACCAGCTCAAAAAATCTGAGTTGGTCCACTAGGACCACACCTGCACTACCCAGTGCCACAGCTCCCTTTGCAAATGAGTGATTTGCTACAACTCTTTTTTACTTTCCAGATTTTACAGAATCATTAAGTGGACCCCGACAACATATCTACCATCATTTCAAATTCAAACCAAACCTGAAAACCCGTAGAGTTTTACAGAATGGAGGACAACCTTTCTCAAATCAAAAAGAAAAAGGAATTCTTTCTTTTTTTATGAGCTGCCAACAGTGGTCTCACAAGGTGCTTTGGATTCGATTATAACCCGAGCTCCTGAAGCAAGCCTGTAGGAGAAAATTAAACAAACTGTTAACCAACATTTTACCAAGAAAGGGGGATGACAATGATAATTTTTGAGAAACTAATTTGAGAAATTGGGGCGGACTCAACACTTAACTTTCTTCAATTTTGATCACTTTCTCCTCTTCTCTAAAGGAATCTAGCCTCTTTGATTGCTTTCTCCCCGAGGAAGGCTCTGTAATTCTCTTACTACCACCGTTGGATACAATGGGAGCTACAGTTTGTGAGCTGTCAGCTACGTCCGAAGAGTTTCTTGGTCTATCTGAAATGGGTGACTTCATAGATTCACTTCGTGGCTGCTTACTCAATGAAGTCTTAATTGATCGTGGGATACATTTGGAACGTCCAGAGGTTGACTCCTCTTTGTGCTCAATTGGATCCAATTGCTTACATATCCTGCAAAAATGGCATTCAGTTTTATACTTTTCACTCTAATTGCAGAAAATAAAACACGCATGGAAGGTCAACATGGATGTTATGATTTCCATATTCCTACAAGATGCCTTTTATTTTATTTTTTATAAGTATTCCTACATGATACCAAACAATCTCAATTAACAACCCTTGACCCATTACTCCACTATATCTGCCCCAATAACTCTTCAGTTAATTCAACAAAATTAACCACAATCAATACAACTAAATCATAAACAAAGCCAAGCATATCCTAAATTGGGTATTAAAACAATAAATCTAAATTTCTCAATCAAGGCTCAATGCGTGTTCCCCGGATCTATTTTATAACACATTTAAGAAAAGTATATTCCATGCATGTTTCAGGATCAATTTAATTAGTTCTTGTACTCACGCACAAGCTTCCTCACAAAACTGATCAATCACTAACTCATGTTATTCCAATTATCAATTGCACATTTTCAACTGACCATATAATATTTTATAAATATTTTAAGTATTCTCTTTTTGCAAGTCTTTTAAAGTTGTTATTACCTATAATATTAGAAGTTAGAACACCTTGCTCAGCTATGCAGAAGGCCAAGTGAGGTGATCACAGTCTTACATTAGTTCAGCTCCTTAAGAAATTGATATTGGAAATCAAGCATGATTTACTTTTGGCTTGTGTGAGTCTGAGCAAGCACCAAAGTAACCTGAGCCCCAAGTTTTTATACACGTGGGAATGGTTAACAATCCCAAACACATGTACTAGGAAAGGTGGTCCACAAAACAAATGGTTTAGATGAAGGAAATAGGTATCTTTGTTCACTGAATTCTGCCCCATCTTGTTATAATAGTGAAAGAGTACGTTCGAATCCAGTTAGACTTGATCAGACAAGCTTTCGCTGGATGGAGGAACTTTCAATTCTTTTTGAACAAGATAGTCCAATCTAGAATATTTTCTTAAGAGAAAAAAATATACATATTAATGGTAAAATTAAACTTCAGACACGCCCCCAACCATTTGGGCTAAGGCTCAGCAGTTTCCCCTAAAATAAATGCACCAATCAATCAAATTGGCAATTCTTGCGCTTACAATTTAGTTTTAATCTATGATAAATCCCTAATGCTCGTGTACCATAGATATGTTCAAAAGATGTAACAGTGCAAGAAAAAGAACTGGAACCGGACTGACCTGTCAGAATTACAAGAAGAAGAGCGTTTCAGAGAATTAACTCCTTCTCCTTCTTCCTTAAGCATTTTGGTCTCAATCAAGCTCCCGCTAAAATATTCTTTGTCTTCCAACCTAATGCCCATCAGCCTTGGATTCTCTGACAAGCAATCTAGCTCCCCCAACACTAATGAAGTAGAGAACAATGGGGAGGGAAATTTTGAATGGGAAAACCTGGGCTTATAGGTTGGAATCAAGCCAAAACTGTGGTCCTTCACTGATACTGACCCGCATGAGATCAACTGCATGAACACATTTGTAGCCTTTAGCCTTGCATTGGCTGGCATTCTTATATCTTCCTCTTCAAGAATCCTAAAACTGTTGATTTTACTAACATCAGCTCTAATCAATGATTCTAAAGTTTCCGTCTTGCCCCCCCCAGATGAAGACGCGCTAGAGGTAGACGGAGGAGGTGAAAACGATTCCCTACAGATCTCAGAATTCTCTTTTGCACGTGAAACCTGATTTCGATAAACATCACTACATTCAGGTTCTAACGACCCATCATCAGTCGAAACACCTCTTGTACAAGTCTCTCGGGTCTTACTTCTGCTTGCATTTTCCTCAGTCTGCGTCGCTGCATCAGCCAAACCATCACCCTTATAAACCTTATACTCCGTCAAGCTCAGAGAACCACCCCACAAAGAATTCTTTCCAACTCTAGACTCCGGAGACACACTAGACGAATCGGGTAATTGAACCGGAGGAGAGAGCTCATCCTCTTGGGAATGTTTTATCTCCTTCCCATTCATACTAGAAGAAGAAGACGAGTCATCATGACTTCTAGACGACACGGGCTCCGGTAATTGTTTCAAACTCTGCATTTTTATATTTGCAATGGGACTAAATCGCTCTGCAATGAAAAAAAAAAAAAAAAAAACTCTAGATTTCAGATTTCTTAATTCATTTTCTCTAATTAGTATATATACATTAAGCAATTTCTCTCCTATTACCAGAGTTAGATTCATCAAAGAGCTCAGAGCCTTTGAGAACATATTCGTTCCCGTGAGCCGGAAGAATCCGATCATCTTCACTAAGATCATGCCACACAAATCCATTTTTGTAGCTTCTGCATTTGGCATATACAACAATATAATATATATAAAAAACCAAATATCATACTGACTAATATTCAAATTCCATTTCCATTATTTTCTTAGCATCCAAACAGAGTCACTATTTTATTTTTTTCTTACCTCTTACAAGACCAAGAATACATAGAAGCCATGCCTCTTCCTCTCAGAACATTAAGCCTGTCAATCACATCTACAAAAACAAAAAACAAAATTCAAAAAGCTGAACAAAATTAGAGGAATATGAGAGAGTGAAACGACGGCGTTTTAGGTACCTCTCAAGAAAAGTCCATTGGAGGAAGAGAGAGGAACTTCCATGAAATGAGGGTGTTCGAGCTGGCGGTTACGGCAGAGATAGTAAACGACGGCGATTTTGACATTTCGGGGATTCTGTTGGTACTTCGGCGACTTTTCCGTCCAAACTTTTGATCTCTCCGGACTCACTTCTCTTCTGTACTTCTTCATTCTCGCCTCCATTTTTCTCACTCTCTCAGTCTCACATCCAAAAACGCCACCGTTTTTATATAGAACAAGCTTCGGTGGCCAACGAGAAACCCTAATAATATAATATAATATAATAGTAAAAAAAAAAAAAAGCTAAAAACTAAAAACCGAAGAGTTTGAAAGTGGAAATCAGATCTGAGGAATCAAACGGTGAATAAAACAAAAGAGAGGATAAGAGGAGTGGAAAATCAGAAGAGTAGTACGTGGAAATTACAGAACGGTCAAGATGGGGCAATGGTGTGGGAAAAGAAGAAGAAGATAGAGGGAGGGAAAGGAAAAGACGAAGTGATTGCGATTGATCGAGAGAGAGAGAGAGCGAAGGAAAGGAAAACGGTAGAGGACGCCCGCATTTATTGTGTTAGTTAAGTGTTGTTATATCCTTTTTTTGACGAGTTGTGTGTACTTCATTTTCAAAAACGATGTTACAGTTAGAGAGAGAGAGAGAGAGGGACAAGACTCGAAGAAGAGAGAAAGGGAAAGAGGGGGAAGGTAGCTTAAGCTAGCGGGCTCATATTTTTCAGGTAATTTTTTGGCTGATGCGGTGGACTCTTTAGCATTTACTCTCTCTCTCTCTCTCTCTCTCTCTGTCTGCTTTTTCCAGGCTTTGAATTCAATTCTTTGATTTTCTTTCTTGTTTTTATTCTACTATAGTTCTATTACTCTTTTATTGTTTTTTACTGTTTTAGCCCTAATGTTTACGTTTTTTATTCTGTGTCTTGCCCAAGGAGGATGTGAGGTTTTGCTCCTTTTTTAGACAGTCTTTAACAATTGTGACGTTACTTGTTACTTACAATTATTAGTATACTTTTTTTTCTTTTCTTTTTTGAGAATCCGCCTCAGGAAGAAAAAGGGGGGAGAGAAGATTTATTAAACCAATTATGAATGATAAATAGTAGTTATCTCGGGAGGAACATCCTCTATCCAGACATTAATAAGGAAAAAATTACAAGCTAGTCTAGCAAGCTTATGTGCTATTTTGTTTCCTTGTCTGCAAGTACGGCAAAAAACCAAATATCTAAAGGCTGAAGAAGCAATTTTGATGCCTCTAATGATATGTCCAAAGCTGGTAGAGGAGTAGTCTTCACTGTTCAGTGTCTTGATCACAAGTTCCAAGTCACCTTCAACTATAACTTGGTCGAATTGTAGCTCCCTAGCTAAACAGAGGGCATGTCACGCCCCAAACCCGATACCCGGATTTGTGACCATAAACGGCATGCTAATATCAAGCTTAAACCTAATATTAACAAGAATCAACTTAACTTTTACAAAACTTTTCCAAAAGCTTCCCTCTTTCTTTTCATTCTTGTTTCTTTACTTAAATGATATAACTTTTCACTTGACATTCAGAGCATCTACACTGTACTCAAAGAATAACATAATCCACCAGTTACTCAAATTCTAAATTTCACATAATACATCTCTTAATGCTTTAAGGTACACAACTTTCATTAGATCCTAAAATACATAATACTACAAAGCTAAACATCAAATTGTTAATTTGGGATCTATACTTTTAAAACTAAAACCAGCTCCTTCCAAAACTCGACTAAGGCTCCCTCTGCTCCAAAATAAAACCTGTTGACTGAAAGAGTGGAAGAGGTGAGCTACACAGCTCAGTAAAAGTAAAATACATGAGAATTTAATAAGGATGCATATAAATCAAATCATTTCATTTTATGAATATTCAAATAGGAGAACATCTTTTCATGCATAGTATTTTATACTATTCATAATAATAACTTATATGCTTTTCATAGGTAAATAATTGTTCTCCTTTTTCTTATCAGAATAATATTACCAAAACCTTTCGAATTGAACTTCTTTCATTTCTTAAAAAGTCACCAAATATGATATTGATTATTTAAAATCATATACATACATACATACATACATACATATATATATATATATTCTCGTTACAAAATAATCATTTTAACTTAAATCAGATAATTGGTAACTTTGTTTTAAACTAGAAATATCTTAAAGAATAACAAAACTTTTCTTCATAAACTTCTTCTCGTAAAATATTATAACTTTCATAGTCATAAAACTTAACGTTTCATAAAGAACAAATATCTGATAACTTTTTAACATAAACTTGTACCTTCATCAGAAGCTTTATCTTTACAGAACACTAAAACCTTTTCATTAGATTCTTTATCTTTAAAGCACAACAGAACTTCATAAACTTTTATCTTTAAAGAACAGCTTTTCTTTTCATCAGAAACTTCTTTTTATGAGAACTTTTAACTTTTCATAATGCATTTAAACAACATCATTATCTCATGATCAATAAAATAATATAGATGTTCATAACATATTGGTTAGTCCATATCTAATAAGTCTGTACTTATTTGGGAAGCTTCTAGCACCACTATGCTAGGCATCCAGCATTCCCCACAATGCCGGAAATTCCCGGGATCATATCATAATACATATCTTCAACCATGGGGGTCTGTTGGCATCCTTCACAAGTTAGCCAAAACCAATAAGGGCGGGTACAGCAGAGCCAGTCCCACTTTTAATGGCCAATCATATAACATTTTCCATGGAAAGCCAATAATTTAACCCCTACTGGCTGAGTTCAAATCACCAGATGACATAACCCAAAAACATTTTATACTTATACATCATACTGAGATTCATAGTTTGCATAACATTTCATAATAAAAGCATTTCCATTGTTTTCTTTAAACATCATGTTCGTGGAATTAGTAATAGCATCAATATGCTTAAATCGTATACATAAGGTTTTGAGAACTCACGAACATATCATTGTCTGAAACATGATTATATGTCAAATCTCTAATCAAAAATCTTTTAATGCATAATACACTTTAAAATAACTTCATAACTTACCAAATGCTAATATAACTTATCCCTTACCTGAAAGTAGAAGAACCAAGAGCCTAAAGTCGAAGGAGCTCAGACCTGGGGGCTGATAACACCTAAACCAAATATCAAAGCTTATTACTATCAACTATTCTTTGTCATAAACTTACACATTCATCTCCAAGCCTATCTCTTAGAATCAAGGAAATCCTAACCCCACCTCAACGAGGTTCTCCAAACACAAAATACATTCATCAAACAACATGATGTACCAAATCATAGAGAAACCATTATTTTAATGTTCATATTCAGATCATGTCAATCAGCTTTAAAAACAATTCAGAATGTGTTTGAGATTGGAAGCAAGGGTGCATGCATAAACTTACACAAGGCAACATACAGCATGAACAAAACAGCTTCATAAAAATAATAGTTGAATGGTTTAGAACCCCTCCTTTAGAGTACTAAACCTTGAACCAAGTTATACAAAATTTATTTATGATCCAGACATACCAAAAGATAAGCATATTAAATTATATCTCAAATCATTCACCTTAACTTTAGAATTAAATTCCTCAAAGTCAAAGTTATCATTTACTGTTTACTGCTCATTTCAGCAGCATATGTCTCATTTGTAAAATACAAATGGGCTATCTAAGCACATCCAATCTTTATGCAATTCTACAGAGCCACTCCTCTGGATGTCTAGTAAATACCATATCAATTTCAGAGTCAAAGCATAAAGTCATGATTTATTAAAAATCATAAAAGACAACATGCCCAAATCTGTCCTGACATAATTTCATGCAACTTATAAATTAAACCATTATTTTTATATTAATCCAAATGTTGTGAGACCATTTCCATTACAACCATATGTGTCTTAGATTTCATAAGAAATATCCCTAGCATCCAAATTCACTGTATACAATTTAATACATAATTTATCATGCGAAAACACAGAATCTGTCACAGTGACAGCTTTGCAACATTTTCTTGTAAATTCACAAACAATTATCAAACGATGGTATTTTCATATGAAATTTAATACACACATACTAGACATATTATATAATAATCTCCAACAAACTTTTTACCCATAGCTGTCCTAGAAAAATATAGGATTTATGATAACCAAACAGGTTAACCAATGAGTGTAACTCTCATCAGGTTCATGAAGTGCCTATTTACTGACTCTCAACCAGCTTCAATTACTGAATCAACTACACATTCAACACTTCAATTAGAAATTCCATAAAGTTTATCTAGCTATTTTACTCATTTTAATACTTACCCATAACAGATTTTATCTTAGTTTATCATCTAGGAGCACATGCAAGCATAACAATGATTCAATTCATATTCGGGCAATCAACAATCTCTAGAATCAAACACACCCATATACAAAATCATATGACCATCACTTAAGTTTAAAATGGACAATAGACTGAAAGAATTAGATTTTTCCCTTACCCTAGACACGGATTCTTGGAGTGATAGAGCTAGAATCACTCTAGCTTCAAGTTGGGAACAAGAGCTTGAGAAGAGTTGAAAGAAACTTCTTGTTGCTGCTGGACCCGTGGGTGTGAAAGGGAGAGGAGAGTTGAGAGTTTTTTCTTTCTTTTGGTGTTGGACTTGTGGGTATGAGAGGGAGAGAGTTCTTGATTGTTCTAGTTGCTTGAGAAAGTCAAAGAACAATGAGGTGGAGTTTGTTTATTGCATGGCCAGCCAAGTGTTGGTCTCTGGGTTTGTCAAAATGCATGGTACTTTGGCATTATGTGTTGAATTTCCACTATAACATCTCATGCATCATACCTAATTAAACCACCACCAACTATGCATCTAATAATTTAAACCACTTAATATAGTTTTTTACATACTTAGTACATATTTATAATACAATTAGCCATTCAATTATTTATAATATTTACAATACTTATTCAAAGGCATTATAAAGTAATATATTTATTAAATACTCTTCTATTAATTATAGAAAGAAAGTGGCTTAAAATAATAATTAACCACTCAAACACATGGTTTAACTATAAAGTTGGGTCGAGGTGTTACAGGGCACTACGCGCTGCAAACACTTCCACCATCTCTACCGAGGTAGGTAATGGAATAATTTGTGAGGAAGCAACCATTGCTAGACCTTTGTCGTTCCGAATAATGACACCCAACCTAGTTAAGCCTTCGTTCTTAAACACAGCCCCATCGAAATTAATCTTCATCCGGTTTACAGGTGGCGGATTCCATTTGACAGGTTTGGGAGGAGAGGTGGGGCAATGGGGAAGGGGATTCACTCCCTGGAATTTCTGGAGGTTGTCCTAAGCCATAGAGTTGATATTATCCAACGAGATTGCTGCCTCCCCTACACGCATTTTGTTTCTTCGGGTCCAGATTAGTGAAGCTATCATTGCAAACAATTCGAAGAGGTCACTCCTTTCTTGGCACATTTGAATAACATCCAAGAAGTTGGAGCATTTCCTAGTCTGCCTGACCAACCAGGCAAAGTGGGCTGCCAAAACTTTAAATATAGCTAGACACGACCATAGGGCGTGTAAGACCGTTTCCTGCTCTATTCCACAGCTTTGGCAAAGTGCATCATCCAGGATCTTACTCTTCATCAGATTAACCCGATAAGGCAAAGAATCTAGCCCTGCCCGCCAGATGAGAGTTTTCACTCTGTTTGGGACCTTCAAGCTCCACACACCCTTCCAGATTCTTTTAGTTTGTGACAAATCTAAGGACCTTGGGATTTCATTGGCTTCCTGCTCCATAAGTAATCTGTACCCAGATTTAACAGAGTAATCACCACTGAAGTTTAGGGGCCAATAGACTTTGTCATCACATTCCTCAATACTAGGAGGAATAGATTTGATTAGTCCAGCTTCGTGAGGCAGAAAGAGATTATCAATCAATTCATGGATCCAGCATCATCTTTCCCCATCAATCAATACTAAAACCTGTGCTTCACTGTCCAGAAAATCCCGAGGAGACAGTATTTGTTTAAGATAAGGATCCGGGAGCCAGTTGTCCTGGTAGATGCGGATTCTTGATCGTTACCCACTCTCCACTACATTCCTTTGCAAATCACATCCCTCCCCTTTAGTATGCTCTTCCAAGCATATGAACCATTCCTTTCCTTGGCATCCAGAATACTTCCGTGTGGGAAGAACTTTGCTTTGAAGAACCTGTGGAATAGGGAGTCCTTATTGTCTAGCAGTCGCCAAACCTGTTTAGTGAGCATAGCATCATTAAATTTTTGGAGTTCTTTGAATCCCATGCCTCCCAAACTCTTTGGTTTGCAGAGAGAACTCCAACTTGTCCAGTGAATTTTTCGTTGATCACCTCACTGCCCCCACCAGAATATCTGTATTAAAGTTTCAATGTCATTGCAGAGTGTAATGGGCAGCTTGAAACAGCTCATGGCATAGGTCGGGATGGCCTGAATGACAGCTTTAAGAAGGATTTTACAGCTTGCTTGGGATAGGAGCTATTCTTTCCAACCCTGAAGTTTTGCCTATATTCGTTCCTTGATGTAGGCTAGGCTTGCTTTATTTTTCTTGCCGACTAAAGCTGGTAGCCCGAGATATTTTTCGTAGTGTTTGATCTTTTGAGCACCCAAGAATTATTTTATTTGGTCTTGTGTGACTGTTGGGGTGGATTTACTGAAGAAAAGACATGTTTTACTCCTATTTAGCTTCTGCCCCGAGGCCCTCTCATATCAAGATAGCAGATCTTGAATCTCGTGACATGCAGATAAGGAGGCTCTGCAAAAGACTACGTTGTCATCTGCAAAAAACAAATGTGTCAGTCTTGGGCCTTTTTTACAAATGGACACTCCTCTAATGTGACCTGCTTCTGCTGCTTTATGTAATAGACCATGCAACCCTTTCTGTACAGAGGATGAATAGATAGGGAGATAATGGGTCGCCTTGGCGTATGCCCCTAGAAGGATTAATTACATTTGAGGGTTCACCATTTACTAGGATGGAATAGCTTACTGTCTTTATACACTCCATTATTAGGGCCACCCACCTATCACTAAAACCCATCCTCCTCATTAGAGCCTTCAAATAAGCTCATTCAACTCGGTTGTATGCCTTGCTCATATTCAGTGCCATGAATCTCAACTTGTCGGTTTGGTGGTGTTTCATGTAACGGAGGATTTCAAATGCCATAAGGACATTGTCTGTAATGACTTTCCTCACTTGGAAGGCACTTTGGTTTTCGAATATGATAGAGGGAAGGACGGTTTTAAGTCTGTTAGCTAAGACTTTAGCCACCAGCTTGTATATTACATTACACAAGCTAATGGGCCTGAACTTCATGATGCTCTCTGGGGATTTTACTTTCGGGATCAGGGTGATATTGGTGTAGTTGATTTCTTTCGGTATTTTACAGTCATTCAAACAATCCAGAACTATAGCATATACATCATCACCAATCAAAGTCCAGAAAGACTGATAGAAGATTGAAGGCATACCATCGGGGCCGAAGGCAGTGATGGGTTCCATCTGCTTGATAGCTATGTCCACTTTTTCTCTTGAAAAGGGCTTGATTAGTTGGGGATTCATTTCATCTGTGATTGAGGGGTGGATTGTATCAAGGATTTCTTCGAAGTCATATGGGCGCGTTGAAAAAAATAGGGAGTTGTAGTATTCAACTGCTATCTCTTTAATCTGACTCTCCTCAGTACACCAAACATTGGCACTGTTTCTCAGACCTGAAATCCAATTCCTTTGATATCTATGGGAGGCTTTACTATGGAAGTAGCTTGTGTTTCGATCACCACATCTTAAGAATAAAACTCTAGCTCGCTGCTCCCACATTTGGCTTTCCTTATCTAAAAGAGCATTGACCTATAATTGCAAAACCTTGACCGCTGCATAGTCTCCTTCTCCCTTCGCAGTTGCCTGTTTGGCCTTAGAAAGCAGTCTCCCTTTAATTTCAATTAGTTTCTTAATGCACCCAAAAGATTGTTTACTCCAAATTGAAAGTCTATCACCACAAGTTTTAATTTTATCTGCAATTTGGGGCATGGTGGCAGCCAGAGATGTTTGTCCCCACGCCGAGTTGACAGTATCATTGCACCCTTTATCGCTCAACCACATCTTCTCAAATTTGAATGGTCTATTCGGTTTGGGAATGATCCCCTTCGGCTTAACGATGATTGGTCTATGATCCGAGGAATGGGAATGGAGATACTGAACCTTTGTGCCTGGATTGCGGGCGAACCAATCGTTGTTGGCAACTACTCTATCTAGTCTCTCAAGGGCCATTCCACTCGGACGTTTGCCCTTCCAAGTAAATTTATCATTGACATAGCCCATTTTTCATCTCTGAAAGCCTTCATCAAGTTCTCTTGTCTCGGACCAAGCCCCAATTTTTCGTGAGACCAAAGGATTTCATTAAAATCCCCTACACACAACTAGGGGAGAGAGAGTCGTCAATGGAGTTGGCAGAGCAGTGACCATGTTTCGTGCTTCTTGGCCCTATCAACAAAGCCATAAATTCCCATGAACTGCCATCTCTCTTCCACTCTATCTCCGACGATAGCATTAACATGGTTCGAGAAGGATGATAGCACTTCGATGTGGAGCAATTTCTTCCAAAAAAGGCTTAGGCACCCAGATTTGTTAGCTCGCGGAACAATCCATGAATGATCAAAATTCAGCTCACCACAAAGTCTTCGTAGCCTATCTTCATCTGCCCAAGTCTCGGCCAAAAACAGGGCAGCGGGATCTTGTGCCCGAATTAAAGCTTTGAGCTCTCGAACAGTGTGCTGGTTCCCAAGCCCGCACACGTTCTAGCAGAGCCAACTCATTTTTGCCGGCGATGCTGGTGATCAGTCGCCGCCGCTGGTGGTAGGTATTCATCGGTGAGGGTACCTTCAATAGCTCTGCGTTTTGGAGGAGTGATGGAGTCGGAGTAAGGATGGGAGTTTTGTTTTCCTAATGCTAGGTCAAGCTCCTGATTATCAGAGATGATAGAGGGCCTTTGGATGCGAGCCCACTTCTTTCTTGCTTGGGCCTGAGTGGACGGGATGGGTGAGTCCAGATTCGTTATGTCACTCAAAGGGATAGACTGAGTGGGCTGGTTAGGAGCTCTATTCGAAAGTGGGCTGGGCTTGATGGATGGCATTGACTGGACTCCTTCTTTCATATCGCTAGTTACTTCTCTTGAAAGCACTGAGTGCATGTCCACCCTGTCAAATTGGCAAATTTCTTTATCAATCTCCTGGATTAAGTGCTCAAAATCCGCTGAGGGAGTAGATTTTGGAGGGAGATCTGAAGCTGGAAATTTCGAAATGATCGGAATAGCAAATTTTTCTCCTGGCTGATCATGGCTAGCCAAAACTTTGCTGAAATAATTAATTATCATCGAAGAAGGAGTTGATGTCTCTGGGGCCACCGTATGGACCACCTCGTGGGGCTGGGGTGGTGGAGCTGCAGTATTTTGAGCTGGGTTTTCGGTTCTCTTCTTCGTAAAGAACCCCGAAACTGAAACTACGTTCTTACAAAAGGCTACGAATGGGGGAGCTCTAAGCCATGGCCCAAACTACTGGTCTTCGGGCTGAAGGGAGCCTTCACTGTCTATCCATGTCTTGCAGTCTTTGTCGTCGTGCGTGAGGCGTCCACACCAGTAGCATAGGTTGGGGAGACGTTCATACTTATAAGATACCCAGTGTTCTTTATTGTCATATAAGGTGATAAGCCGACCCTGACAGAGAGGCATGGAGATATCAATGGAGACTCTCACTCGGATGAAACTACCTCTGTCACAGTCGGGGGGATCTTTTGGGTGTTGGATCAAGCCTATAGACTCGCAAATCTGTTCTACTACCTCTTTGTTTCTGAAACGCAGTGGTATGTCGTAGACTCGCACCCAAAAGGAGACCTTGTTGAAGTCACATTCCTCCAGGGATGTGTCCATCGTATATCTGGAAAGCACCATTAAATGTTTGTTGAAACTCTACAGTTTCGATGATAGAATTCTGTCCACATCTACCCCATTGTTGAAAGAGAATAGAATTATATGGTCACCATTATTCTTTATCTTAAACCTTGCTTTAGATCTCCACAAGGGTGTGAAAGTTCTAGCAATGGCGTCGACGTTTAGGGGGCGCTTTGTCAGAAATCGTGCTGCAATAGTGTGTTCAGTGACAACCTGTTCTTTCTTCAATCTAAGACCTGGACCTTCCCTATCAGATAGTGATAGAGAGCTCCAGTGCTTGGTCAATTCCTCCATCCCTCTGTAGAAAGGATGAGGAACCTATATGTGTTTCCCAAAACCCCTTGAAAGAAAAACCACTAGCCTTGAGATAACACTGTTAACTCAAGGGACAAAATCTCCTTCCGAGGAACCTGTACCATGACCCTGCACACATTATTTAATATAAAATGAAAATTGAGAATATATTAATTATATAATAAATAAAATAAATTTAAATCATTGAAACTATGTTTGTAACCAATGAGTCGCATGCAAAAATAAATTAATTTTACAACTTATGCTACATATATATATTGAATCATTTGGTAAAAAGAACTTTAAGAAAGTGTGTAAGTTTTACGGTATTAAACACAAAAATTCTTCTATATATATATATAAATATATATATATATATATATATATATATATCAGGCCTAAGGCCCAAGTCAAGGACTAGAGGTCGTCCGAGGAGGAGTAAGCATTATTAAGGGAGTCCGTGTTAGTAGATGAAGAAGTCAATTTTGGTCATGTTGGCGCAAGAGGGTATGCCAAGGACAAATGTCTCATTGACTAACCAAAGCTGAGGTCCGAATAGGTGGTCTGCCATCCAAGAGAGCGTTCCAGGGAGTTCTATTGGTACGGATGAGTATTGCAGAAACGTAGGACAGAGGGGAGTCCTAAAATATTTAAGGAGAAAGCTGCTACCACCGCATTAAATACTTTGCATCTAACTCCCTGGCCGCATTAATGTGGAGAAGATCCCTGAATAGTGTTGCATTGTCTACTCCAACGCATAGAGAGTCTGAGAGGGTGTTCAATGGGACAAGCATTCAAGTAGTAGCTTGGATGACCAACAAGTGGAGCGTCAATATCGTCTAAAGAGAACTATATAATGGAAAAGACTCTCCATGAAGAGGGGATCAGAAAATTGTAAGAGAAAATACTGTAGCAACTTGAACCATATCTGTAACCATTTTCAATCAATATATACTATAACAGACCTCTTCGGATTGTGCTGAGGACAAATATACTTAGATAGTTCCAGTCCATTTCTGTTTGATTATCTTTTAAAATCCATTCTAACTGTTATCCCATTCATTAGAGCCTAGTTGTCTAACACACTCTCTACAAATTCATTGTATTGGGCTTATTGGGCTTGGATCCAATCATACTTTGGGTTTAGGGTCCAAAACACGTCCCTACAAGTTTTATTTTAAATTATTTAAAACTTTTGTCAATAGAATATTAGTTGAAGTTTAATTTTAAATCTCTTAAACTTAGGTAATATAATTAAATCATTCAATTCATTTCAATTTGTAACCTTATGGAATTTTTTTTTTTTTTTGAGAAAGATATGGAATTTATTTTGATTGTGTTGTTTATACAAAATTTTTGAAAATCATGGATTTTAAATGTCACTGTAAGCGCCCCAGGGCGTCACAACCTTTTTTAATGTTTTTAAGCGTCATGTGAATATTTACAATTGGGTGTAGCTTGATGTGGGGGGGAACATAAGTATGTCACTAACTCAATAATTGGGCCAAGCCACTAACTCAGGGATTGGGCCATGAATGGGAGTTGACAATTGGTTTCAGTCTCATAATTGTTTTAAACCCTATGCATAATTTTAAAGAACCATATTTTAGGTCTAGAGTTATTAGTGTGGACTTGAGAAAGTATTAGGTAGCTAAATTCACCCAATCAAATGAATCGACCTCCATCAATATACGTACTAGCCTTATTATGCTTATGACTCCCCTAAAATTTTCTAATCATACAATGATTTCAAAACAAAACATTTGAATCACACAAGCAAGGCACATTTATATATATATATATATATATATATATATATATATATATATAAGTGTGAGTATCATACTGCTACGATTAGCCCTATGAGAATATTTCTAGCATATATTTCATATCTTAGGCATACCACTACATATACATACATATATATATATATGAATATAAAACAAAACCATATAATAACGTTTAAGGAATCAAACAAGAATGTTTTGAGTTTCTTTTAAAAGACATTTGTATGTATGACAAATGTTGCGTATGCAGGCCTTCTGGGGTGCTTAGAGTATCTCCAGTAGATTAGTTAAAGTCATTTTTTGGAGAGCAAATCCAAAAAATAAGCTCCAACAAATTCTTTAAAAGTAAAACTTTTCCAAATTTTTTCTGACGTTGCTACAGTAGTTCTCTTGATCTAAAGAACACTGTAGTAACTCCAAACCGTTTTTCTCACTTAAAATAATCCACACTTGAATAAATTCGAATAAAAAAATTTAGCACAGTAAATTAAATTTTCCGCATTTATTTCAACCTCAATGGCTATAAAGACACCAAAACACAATATAAACAAAATACAAAACGCATTCTAATCACAGAAAACTCTTTCTCATAAAACTAATAAAATCAAAGCAATTAAAAAAAAAAAATCTAACCCACAATATCTAGAGATAGAGGACAAAGGACAGAGGATGATGACTATTTTTCTCTCCCTTGGTGGAGCATAGTGGTGATTTCCCCTCTATGTGATGAGAAAATGAATGGCATGTTTTAGTGTTTTTAGTCCAAGTGTAAGAGAGAGATATCTAGAGATAAAGGTAGACTAAAAGGTAGAAAATGAAAAGCAATAATGAAGATAAAGAGGAGAAGTAGAGATACAGGTAGATGAAAATGTAGAAAATGAATATGAAGAGGAGAAGTGGGGATACGAGTGTGGATGAGAAAAAACAAGAGAAAAGAAAAGAAAAAGAACAAACGTATGGATGGAAAAAATGAAGAGAGGAGAAAAAATTAAATTTGAGAAATGTTACCATAATATTTTCACAATAAATTTTATATAGCGGGTTGTTATTGGTTATTACGGTTGAGAAAAAAAATAATTTTAGTGATGAGTTCAAATTAAAACATATAACAACTTACTACATAGGAACATAACACTTCTCATTAAAACTAGGATGAATCCTACGACTCATTATATCATTGCCACAAGTGCTACACAAGATTTGTTAAAAAAATATCACCAAAAAATTTAAATATTAAAAAAAGAATGAAGAAATAATATTTAAATAGAATAGGGAAAATATAGAGAATCTGTTAAAAAATATATTTGAAAAAGTAGGTAAGTAAAAAGTAAATGTAACTGTTCACTGTCCAAACAGTACAAAAATTTGGAAAGGTGGATGGAGATGCTCATGCTCTTATGTAGACTCATGTAGATACGGTGCCCAAGACATAAACTTCTACTGTAATTTAGAAAAAAAAAAAAAATCTCTAATCTTAATATGTTACTGCCTTACTATCAGTCAACTAAATTAAAACAAAACAAACAAAATTGGAAAAAAGAGAAAAAAAAGTAGAAAATAAACAAGAAATAAAATGAAAACTTACCTCAACACAAAAACAGACTCTTGAAGCTTGACCACTCCATTCAATCGATAAGGCACAAAAAATTGGCCAAACATAATACAAAAGGAATTAGAAAAAATAGTTGACTAGTGGATGAGCAATCTAAGGGAAGTTTTGGTTGAAGTGAAATGTTAACAAAATAAGCTAAAAATAAAGAAGTCCCTTCACTCTTTTATCTTCACATTTGTAGTGATTTTTTTAAATATAAATTTTGCTTATAATCCACAATAGGGGTCAATACGGACTTTTATAGGTGGAAATCTATGTGCAAAACCCATCACTCGATGTGGGATTGGGTTTTGCATTATAATTTCAAGAAAAAAAAAATATCCATAAGTAGCTCTACCAACCAAATAGTGCGTATGCATAGGACAACCTTGCATATGTTGCCTTGAGGCCTTGTATACAAGGCTAGTTCATTTTGAAAATCACTTGAGCCTTTATGTTCCATTTGGTTAGACTTTTGGTATTGGGCCACTTGTATTGTTGTGATAGAGGAATATGGGTTCAAGTTATACAACAGGGTGTTTATAGTTGCTTCTATTTTAATTATACTTGTGAAATAAGTACAGTCAAAAGCTGAAAGAGACAATATTCACAAGCATAACCAAAAGTTGAAAGGAACGATCCATTTTATTTGACCAACTTTGAATAAGTGGTTAAGCTCAAACATTTCTACCAAAGAAACACCTTTTTTTGCCCACAAAATACTTTACATAAAAATAACCATAAGCACTCTATACATGAATTTCTTAAACCATATGTATTTGTTTATGCCTATAAGGCTATCTAGACTCCCTCAAAATAGTAATAATACTCCCCACATAGAATGCATAAGAGTTGATTCTCAAAAAAAAGAAAAAAAAGAAAAAAAAAGAATGCATAAGAGTTATAATTAAAACATAATGATAAATAAATTAGAAAGATTATGGGATTAATGAGATATTAATATTTGTGTAACACTTTGATTGGTATAATATTCCATAGTAAATATAGTAAGAATAAAAACAATTTTTTATTTTTTATTAAAATACACCATGATATTTATCCCTTATGAGTAGATACTAGTTTTGGTTTTTAGGTATCCATGCGATTTGAAACCTAAATATTTTATTCGATCATAAAAAACTTTGAGCGAACTGAAATCTACAATGTGATAGTAAACTTTATATCATCTTGAATCATATGATGAGTTGAATCGTGAATTAAATCAATAAAAAAGAACTGAAAAATTATGGTGTCTAATCTTAATTTCAGAATGTGAATTGAAATCACCTCAATTTAAAGTTTAAATCTTTATCGCTTTTGACTCAAGAAACTTATTGGTTTCAACTCCAATATGGTAATAATAATAACAGGGTCCGATTAATAAATGTCCTACTCATTAGGGCATTTGTTAATAAACAATTTTAGAAAGCTTTTAATTTTATTTTTATAAAAAATATAAAAAAATTGTTAAAAATATCAAATATTCTTTTCTCCTAAAATTTGTTTAAAAATAATTCATAAACTAATATTCTTAGGACATTTAATAATATTTATTGTAATAATAATACTAAAAAAAAAAAAAAAACTCCAACATTTTAAAAAAAAACCAAAAAACAAAAAAAACCTTTAATACTCCCACAGGCCACACGTGCAATCTTCCCGCCAATGCCTATTTCCCCTAAATTTGTTGGCTTCGTTTCTTAACAAAACCGCCACACCACTCTCTCTTTCTCTCTCTCTGGTCTCAATCTCTATGCTCTCAGTCCCACTACGTTCATGCTGCTACTACCACCACCCTTCACTCTCACTCTCACTCTCACTCTCACTCTCACTCTCTCGCTCTCGCTCAGCTCTCAAAACCCTCTCTTCCTTTCTCGTCTCCACAAAACCCTTCTCTTCCAAAAACCCTAACCTCACAATGTCGAAGCGCCCTTCCGCTTTCGACGCACTCATGTCCAACGCACGCGCCGCCGCCTCCAAGAAAAAGCCCCAATCTTCTTCTCCCAACAAGCGCAAAACCCTAGATTCCAACCCTCCCCAAAACCCCAAAACCGCCAAAATCCCCAATTCTTCGCCGCCTCGTAACGCCGTTTCCGACGCGAAACCTGAAGAATCTAGCGGGATCAAGCAGGTTAAAGAGAATGGAAACTGTGTTCAAGATCCTAATTTGTCTGGGTCGGAGAAGAAGACGAAAGTGATCAGCGTGGAGGAGAAGGTTGCGCAATTGAAGAGCAAAATGCCGGAACTGAAGAAGAAAGCTGGGGATTTCGATCCGAGATCGGTGGCGAGTTGGGGCGAGGGCGAGCGTGTTCCGTTCATGTTTCTTTGTTTGGTTTTCGACATGATTTCGAACGAGTCTGGGCGGATTTTGATTACGGATATTGTGTGCAATATGCTGAGGACTGTGATGGATACAACCCCTGATGATCTTGTGCCGATTGTGTATCTTTCGGCCAATAGGATTGCCCCGGCGCACGAGGGGACGGAGCTTGGAATTGGGGATGCTTCCATCATTAAGGCGCTTGCCGAGGCATTTGGGAGGACTGAGGTGCAGGTTAAAAAGCAATACCAGGTACATTTGTTTTATCGGTTAGTATTTTGGTTACGTAGCTGTATGATAAAGTTTAAGTGTGTGCGTGTGTTATCTTTAGTCACTAATAGAATGCATAGATGAAAGGTTTGAATTGCCGATGAATGTAGCAAGAGATATGAATGAAAAAAGTGGATGCTGATTTGATGATTGTAGGAAGAGAAAAGAGTGCAAAAATGTAGGAATCTAACCCATGGTTGGAACTTAAGCTGAAGTGGGGGGGGGGGGTATTTTATCAAGAATTATGGTTGCCCGTGTTGTTTTGTTTATCTAGGATCAGAGTTTACAGTCCTGCCTGACTTAGTTGATAACTACATATAAGTCTTCGCCTTTTTTTTTGGGGGGGGGGGGGGTGTCCAAGAATTTTAAGATTAATAGTTATATTGGAGGGCTTCGACTTTCTGGTTGCTTATTGCCTGGCAATGTGAGTGTTATGTCAGTTTTGAATTGCCTGCTTGAATGTAGTTTTTAAGTAAATAGAAAACATGGAAAATGCATTTGGTGGCTTCTTGAAAACAAAATGAAAAGGAGGGCTGGAAATAAGATATATATATTGATAAGTAAGAAATAAGAAAATAACAATAGAGAAGGCAAAAAGTTATTGAGGACTAGGAAAGTAATATGCAAAAATGACCAAATGGGCTTGAAGTTCTGGCAGAACTGTTCTTTTGATGCTAGACTTCTGGACTCAGTATCTGTTTTAAGATTTAAGTCTAAATTTTACTTAGTTTGGTTAGGTGGTGATATGGAGGTTAACAGATTATATGAATTCAGGCTACAGACAAATAGCTTGTCTGTTTATGTCCAGTCAGTATGGAAATTAATAAAAGTTTCACAAGATCTGCCTTTGTATGGGTAAACATTGTTCACATTGCAATCTGCCTCATCTGTCAAATCCAGCTGGTTAGAAACCTCATTTTGATAGAATCCCAAATCTGTTCTGTTTTATTCTGTGAGTCCACTCCTATTTTTGGATTTATTGGTATCTATGACTTCAGTTCTTTTTGCCTTCTTTTTGAAGTTTACTTTATTTTGTTTTGTTCAAATTGTTAGGTTTTGGGAGACTTGGGTCTTGTTGCGAAAGCAAGCCGTTCATCTCAATCTATGATGCGCAAGCCTGATGCCTTAACTGTTACCAAGGTTTTTAATACATTCCAGCTCATTGCTAAGGTACAATATCTCCTTTTCCAAAGTTAAATTCATAATTCTAATTATTTTGAATTAGACTTCTATTGTTTGTCCATGGATTGATGTATTATGAGAGTTGTTTTCTCTCATAGTCATAACCTTTTCTCAAATAAATTATATATTACTTTTGCTTTTGTATTTGTGAATGCAATTTAGGGTTTTCTGTTGAAGATGTCAATAATATACTGCTTCAGAAAATGGGTTTATCCTTGTTTCAGAAGACTGATTATAATTGGAATCAACCAAAGTCAAACTTGGAGACTGTGAGCATGTTTTTCATAATGAGGCTTCATGCTTTCTTAGTATTTTATTTATTATCATTAGGGGTGGCAAAAGCTGATCCCAGAAAATATTTATTTTAAGGTTTGTATTATGGTTTGCAAGGCAGGACCCAATAGATCATGAATTCATGATAATCCTCATTCAGTAGACTGTCTTGGATAAGGATTATTATCAGGGGTGGAGTTTTTTAGTTCTTTCAGGGCATTTGACTCACACAACAGAGAACTTGCAGTGCCCTGCAGATAGCTCAAAGGGTATATTTTCTTTTGGCAGGATACAAGAAGAATCTGAGTTTAAAATGGAAAGGACACAAATGTGAATATTGCTGTGTGCTTAGTGCATTGAAGATGTCTTGACATTGAAATTGATTTGAAACTGATTTATAACTAGGGATAGGACTCATTTAACTTCTTTTAGGAATTTCACTTATGCTAAAAAATAAAAAATAAAACTTATTTTAGGAATTTTGTAGTTTTTAGTGCCAATTTTTGGTAGTCAGGGCTATAAAGGTCGTTCTTCAAAAATGTGCCCACCACCTCCAAGTTATATCAATTCTCAATTTTTAAGCTTATGTTTTTTAATTATTAACCCACAACCTCACCTTCCAACCAATTATTATGGGAGAAGTGCCAGTGGAGCTATAGCTTATTGGCATTTTAAATTTATTTTAAGTATTCATGTGTCTATTGGTTGTAGGTATAATTAATATTTCGATTTAGAATATAGAATATATATGTTGTGATGGTTGGTTTGGGTTGTCCTACCATATTGAGTTTGGTTCTATATATCAGCACATGTGCTACCGTACTCTCCCCTTCAGTGCTCTATTTTTATTCTTTTATCCTTTTCTAAAAATTGCCACCATCCTTCTTAGCTGTGTTGTTTGAAATGTTGAGCCTTTTGTTGTGGGTTTCTATTATTTAATGCTATTTACGCCAACATCACGCACAACCCCCCCCCCCCCCCCGGGGACAACTTACTACAGGATTTTGACTTTTCCTTTGTGGCTGACTTTAGAAAGAGCAAAAAATGTTGAATTATTGGATTTCTCAAGTTTGTGATCCATGTTATGGCTTACACATCCTAAAACAGAGAATTATGGTTAGTTTTTGTTATATTTCTAGACTAATTTATTACTCTAATATAAATTGTATCTGGGAAACAAGTATTGTGGTGTTAATTAGGATATTCCCTGTGCAATATAATCTAGAGGCACTGTTGTTTGTTTGGCAATGTTCAGGACTCTAATATTTGGGGAGGTGTGGGAACTCTGTAGCGGCGTTAAAAATTGGTTTTATAAAGTACTCCTTTAGTAATTAACTTGTTCTTATGTTGAACTTTTGAAAGGAATCCGGGAAGGATAGTCAAGAGAAGAAAAAAAACCATATCAAGGGACTACTTGTTGCTGCCACCGATTGTGAGCCTCAATATCTAATTCGTCTACTTCAGGTTGCAAATCGGACATTTATCAGATATCAACTTGTTGACTCTTTTCTTTACTTATCAAAAAAAACTTGTTGACTCCTTTCTTCTTTTTAAAGCTTTTATGATTTTTTTGTTTGTTTGTTTGTAGGCAAAGTTGCGTATTGGATTGGCAGAGCAGACCCTATTAGCTGCATTGGGTCAAGCTGCAGTACATACCCAAAAAGATTCTACACCACCTCCGAACATCCAGTCTCCTTTAGAAGAGGTGAGTTTCTGTCCTTTAGGTCTGGAAACATGCTGCAGTATGTCAGGTATTCTGACACTGTGGAAAGCCTTTTGTGTATATGTTTACCTAAGGTAAATGTTCTAGAAAAGGCATCACCTTGTAGGCATAACACTTGAGTTTGAAGCGTCCATGTCTCTTGACAGTTTTTATGATGTTAAACTGATTATATCACTTTAACTATTCTGTATCTCATGGCAGTATGCGTTTGGGGTCAGGTTGGTGATAGGTCATAGCATTGTATTCCGTGCCATTATATTTAAGTGGAAAGTATGCGATTTTTTTGACATGGAGTTAGAAATAAATACTAACAAAATACAAATATTTTTTTTGAGTTCATGTGTACTATTTGTACTTAATTGTGGTTAAGAAGTCCAGAAATAATATCTCATTAGTGGTGGTGCACCAATATTTTGTCAATGTTGTAGGGAAATAGGAAAATAGTTGGCAAAGAGCTTAGGAGGTTCCCAGTAGGTAGTCCACAAGTCTATGGTACAGTGAGTTCTTCTCAGGGTCTGAGAATGTGGTCTGGTGAAAGGTGCAACATCTCGTAAATTCTAGAAAGAAACAGAATGTTGTCAAGATCTTGAGGTAATGGGCGAAATCTGCTAGTGCGAATAGACTCTAGTTCAAACAAAATCTTCTCCAACATGGGTGAGGTTGTGGGTTCAAGACTTCCCGGGTGTCGATGTAATTACCAATAAAAGGAGGCAACATCTGTTATCTTGTCATGTGAAGCTCGTTTGTATTGTGAGCAATGACCAATTGCCTTATAGCCCTTTTGTTAGGTGCTAGAAAAAGGGCGGTTCTATATCACTGATAACCTTCCCCCCTCGTTTTATTTATTCTTTTTTTACCTGTTCATTGTTGCTGTCAGATTTAGTCTTTGACTGAGTTTGTTAGATTTTACAAGTATTCTTAGTGGATGTAAATATTATGCCATTTTGGTTGACTTTGCATAAGTATTTTTTTGCTTTAATGTTCTCTTTTAGTTAGATTTTATGGTTGTGCTTGCATCAGGCTGTGAAGATTGTTAAACAAGCGTACTCTCTACTTCCTGTCTATGATAAAATAGTCCCTGCACTTCTTAGTGGTGGTGTGTGGAATCTCCCAAAGACATGTAACTTTACACCTGGTGTCCCAGTTGGACCTATGCTAGCAAAGCCAACTAAAACGGTACAGGAGATTGTACGTAAATTCCAGGATACTGAGTTTACCTGTGAATATAAGTATGATGGAGAACGTGCCCAGGTGATACTACCTAGTCCAACAACTAACCACCAACTTTGTACTTTTTAAGGTATATGTCATGTGCAATAACTTACTTTATTTGGCACAGATACATTACATGGATAATGGTTCGGTTGAGATATACAGTCGAAATGCTGAACGGAACACTGGAAAGTTTCCTGATGTTGTCATTGCAGTTTCAAGGTAGATTTCTGTTATAGGTGATATTTCCTATCTGTTATATTGAATGTACGTTTTAATAGTATCTATAGAAATCTCCATAAAATATCAAATTATGAGCAGGTTTCTCATTTCTCTGTTTGTGGAGAAATTTTCGTAAGTGAAAAATAGATCCTGTATTTACCAGTAAAATGTCAAAACATTTTTATTTAGGACAAAGTTTGGCTACAAACTTGGTTGTAGCCTAAGGCTACAACTCCACTTAATATCTTTTTTTATCACTTTATGACATTTAGTTCCTTTCTTCACAATGTTATGTCACTAGATCCTGTGGTTACCAATAGAATGTCCAATCATTTTTGCTCTTATCACTTTATCATCATTGAGTTCCATTCTTCACAATATGTCACGTGCTAGCCTTGGGTATAACATTTGTATTGGTAGTCAATTTATGTGTTAGTAAGTGGTGTTCACTGCTTGTTTGCATGTTAAATTAGTACTTCAGTCGATTAGTAGACGGTTTGTTATCCTTATAGTTGCTAATGTTTACCATCAGTATGCAGGTTAAAGAAGTCATCTGTTAGATCATTTGTTCTGGATTGTGAACTTGTTGCTTATAACCGTGAAAAACAGACTATTCTTCCCTTCCAGGTAAAGTGTCTTCATATTTAACTGATGTATTCCTATATCATTCTTTATAGATGCAATGATTCAGCATTAATCAGGAATTCAGTCTCAATACCCTGTCAGAGTTCAAAATGGAAACAAATACTTCAAACCCATAAAAAAATCTTTTATAATTGAAAAAATATATGAAAGATGTCTACAAAGTGGTCCAAGTGAGAGGAAAAGTTAGGAACTCATTTTTATTTCGGGTTAAACAGCACAGGAAGAAGTCAGAACATTGAATAAAGGGGAATGCATATAATTTTTTTCAAGGCAGTGGCACATTGACCCTATTTTGGACCCTGCCCTGAATTTGTTTTTATGTTTTACATATTGATAAGATGTGTGGCATTTCATTTGTTCATTAATGTCCCAAGCATATTGAAGCAACAACTATATTTACATCAGTTCATGTTGTTTTATTCTTTCAGACTTTTATATTTCTATTAAACTATGTTGCATGGTAGTGGGTCCTGCCACAAGTATTGAGTTTCTGCAAGTTCAAAATTTTAAGTTTTAGGGAGGAGATAGGGGGGCCAGTGGGGTCGTGTATATGTGGTTTACTCCCCAGGGCTGGGTCCAAAGGGCCTTGCCTTGGTGAGGTTCCACGCTATTAAAAAAAAAAAAATTTAGGGAGATGTCATAAAATAAAGTCGTAGACGACAGTGTTATAACTTATATGCTGATTTTATTCTTAGAAACTTTCGCTAGTTTCATACATTGACTATAATATATGGAAGTTCATAATGAATGATGCAAAAAAGAAAAGAAAAAAAAGATGCTTAAGATGATGTTAGGACTGGTACATCTTTCATTCTGCTTCATTGGAATTGTCATGAGAAAGTAATAAAAATCCTTCTGGTTTTCTTGATTTCTTGGTTAATTTTTGGTCTCACAAAACGTTTTATATTTGCATAGGGATTAGCCAGTTAGCCTTGGCTTTATTATATAAAATATTCATCTTGCGCTATGTGCCTTATCCTATTGGTCAGGGCCATCTATTTACCTGTTATGCTTTTCCATCATTCTCAAGGGAAAAAATAATTAAAACCTTTTGATTGATTTATTTTCTTTGTTTGGTGAAAATATCTATTTGTTAACCCATGGCTCCTAGTAGTTGTCAATAGGCTTTGTTGAGCTGAGTGGTATTCTTATAAATGTATATTATGACAGACCCTCAGCACTCGAGCTCGTAAAAATGTGGATGTGAGTGATATCAAGGTTGATGTTTGCATATTTGCTTTTGATATGTTATATCTTAATGGCCAACCGCTTCTTCAGGAGGAACTTAAAGTTCGTAGGGAGGTATGACCTTTTTAATTTTTGCTTATTTAGTGCTTTTTATTGCGCGTGTTTTCCCTCTAGTAGTTAATAGTATTTCTATTTTTGGTGTTTGTCCTGACGTCAAAGTTGGTACTTTATTCTGCTGACAATTTGTGTGATTCCCTTTCTTCATGAATGGTAGCCAATTCATCATGTGACTGCACAACTCATGCATCATAATTATTTATCACATTTGACAAAAATATAACTGATGAAGTCCACCACGAACATTTTAATGGTCTAAAGTATGTCATACAGTTATCAGTCTGGTTTGAATACCTAGTTGAATCATGTCTGTTGGAATCTTGTTCTTGATTCATCATCAAATTGTTACAATTCTTCCATAGATGACATAGTGGAGTCCTCACCTCTAGTCCAGCATTTATGATATTGGAGGTCACTTCATGGTTTTCTATACTTTTGCCATGCAATATGTGGTATGTAGTGCAACATTATATTATGATCCTAGTATCTCACGTTGCTTCAGTGTAAGCTTAAACATGTGTTTATAAGCTCTTGGGCACTGTCCCCTTGCAAGTTGGTTTTCAAGGGTGAGTTCTACCCATGGGTTCCCAATATTTGGTATCAGAGCCAACCACCACCCCCAGTAATTGTCTGTAGCTCATTGAGTATGAGATCAAATGAATTGCGGTTTTGTGGTCGGATCTCGGAGGGGGCGACCTGGAGGCTAGATTAAAATAATTGATAGGTGAGTAGAGCCACCAAAAGAGAAAGGGCTAATCATCGGGTCAGTGTCGCTAGAGTGAGTCGTAGTGGACATCGGCTGCAGAGCGTGGTGATATGTTATGATTCTAGTGTCCCACATTGCTTAAGTGTAAGCTTAAACATGTGTTTATAAGCTCTTAGGCACTCTCTCTTTGTAAGCCGGTTTTCAAGGGTAAGTTTTACTTATGGGTTTACAACACATTATTAATGTAGTTGGCATGACACAACAATTGTATAAGCAACTTCATTAGGAAGATACAATCCAAACTTTGATATTAACAGTTTTTTCTCCCAATTATTGTCAGTAATTTTCTTGTAAATCATATTGGCACTTACATTTTGGCTTGTCATGATCCACTTTCCATGTATGTGTTAATTTTCATGCACTCAATATGGAGCATGAGAAGTTAATAGTGGCGTGGGAATGGTGTTGCCTATCTTTTACCCCATAAATGGTTGTTGACAGCAATGGTTGGACTATGAGGATCTATGTTGCTTGGACCCTTCAATTTGCAGTCATACCTGTGTTAACATAACATGACACAGGTGTGTGTATGGGGTGTCTGATCTGTGTCTAATACTACAGATGCTTCTCTTTGTGATCCTTTGCTCTGTATAAATTTAGTAATCATGTATTTGCTTCATATGTATGTGGCGTGTTCTATCAATACCATACGTTTTGGCCACATATCTTAGGGACTAAACATGTACATGCACCTGACACCTGTTCCCAAGTCCAAGCATCATAGTTGAGGATCTCAATAATAATGTAGTTAATCTGATGATTAACTTAAAGAATCAGTTGTACTCAACAAGGTTATTGAGCAGGATGCTTGGGGAGAGATAGTAGAGTAAAGTTACTTGAGCAGTTTTATGGAGTTTTGTAGGATGATGCCCTGGTGGTGTGATGTTTCTATTAGATTGTTATGTAAATACAATCTTTTAGTTTTTTAAATGATGGTCCTTTGACTAAACATATCCATTGCAGGAATGGCATTATTTCAATTGGGGAGATCTGATTTTTATGTGTTATTGTTGTTAATTTTCTGGGTCTGGATTTATGCAATGCATCTGAGTTAGAGCATGATAATATAATCATACCTTGGGCCTGTCAATTTGTGCAGCATCTATATGGCTCTTTTGAGGAAGAAGCTGGATTTTTTCAGTTTGCAACTGCAATAACATCAAATGATTTAGATGAAATACAGAAATTTCAAGACACTGCGGTTAATGCAAGGTATCCCTTTCATAATTTGGTTGGGCATGGTGGGACATGAATTCATAAGGTGATATTATTCAAGGTTGTTGATGTGTTATTTTTCCATTAAATCACATCAATATAGCAACTTGAATGCAAATGCATTTCACTAATGAATATCCTCCTGGTTACATAGAGATAAATTGCTTGCATTAATGTCTTGAATCATCTTTCTTATCAAAAAAAAAAAAAAAAAAAAAGTCTTGAATCAATTTTACTCTCAGGGCACAGTTTCCTTAGCCTGATCACTTGCCTTCTCATTAAGATGGGTTTAAAAAAAAAAATTGAACTACTACTCTTATTACGTTACTAATTAATCTTGTTTTGCAGTTGTGAGGGTTTAATTATCAAAACATTGACTAAAGATGCTACATACGAGCCTGCAAAGCGGTCACTTAACTGGCTAAAATTGAAGAAAGATTACATGGATAAGTAAGGAGTAAAGTTACATGAAGAAAGATTACATATCACCTTCTTATCCATATTTTTACCATGACTTATGATTTTCTTTTTATTTATTGGCTGTGCTCTGCAGTTTAGGGGACTCACTAGATTTGGTACCTATTGCTGCTTTCTATGGCCGTGGGAAGCGTACAGGTAACTGAAAAAAACGCATTTTCAGTTGAAAAAGTACATGCAAGCATGTGTTTTTTTTTTTTGCTTCTAGTAACCAAACCGAGGGTTAAATTGACAATTACATATAATGTTTCTTTCTGTATGATGTATAGTCTGTGCTATCTTTCTTTTCCTCTTCTGTCAGTGCCCTAATCTTAAGTTCAAGCCTATTTTTCATTGATGGTGATACACTGTTTCTCATTAGGTTTCTATGGTGCCTTTCTCCTTGCTTGTTATGACAGCAATAATGAAGAATTTCAAAGCATTTGCAAAATAGGTGAGTCAAATATGTATCCTTACTATTTGCATTAATAATATTTCTCTGATTACCTATTAAAAAAAAAAAAGTGATTTTGCAGCTGGTCACTTGCTATTGAGTGTTTTTGCCTAATTATTTTCATCTGGTCTAAAATTTGAATGTGATTGGTAGGCACTGGGTTTTCTGAAGAAGTGCTTGAAAAATGTTCTACCAATCTCACTTCTAAAGTGATTCCCGAACCAAAGGTCTGCGCTTGTTTCTTTCCTTCTGATGTTCCCTCTAAAGGGTTGTTTATAGTTACTGCTCCTGGTATAATTTTACTTGCTACTTTCAAGTTCTAACATTCTTCTCATTTAGCTTGCAATTCTTTGAGGAATTCTATTACTGATTTCCTCTATTTTGAATAAGTTTATAATACTTCTAGTTTTTAAAATTTTAAAATTAAAAAAAAAAAATCTAACATTCTTTTAAATTCCAGTCGTACTACCGGTATGCAGATTCAATGAATCCAGATGTATGGTTTGAACCCGCTGAGGTAATAATTTTATCTTTTTGGTTTATTGTAAATATTCCTTTTATCTCCTTTCCTTTTGCTTTTGTTTCCCATCTTTTTCCCAAAACTTGCAAATTGAGCTTCTTGAGTCTTCACAGTTCACATCATTATTGTTGTATGCTATTGCTATGTTTGTTTATTGTGAATATTCCTTGTTTCCTGTCTTTATGTTTTTGCTTTCCATCTCGTTTTCATAAGTTGCAAATGAGCTTCTTAAGTCACATGTATGTGTCTGTTTGGGAATAACTTATCTAGCTTTTTGCTGAAAACTTTTTGAAAGTGTACGTATACTTGTACCTTGAAAGAATTTGAAAAAGTGAAAAAGGCAGGAAAAAGGGCAGTTTTAAAAAGCTGTACATAAAAGCTAAAAAACTAAAAGGTGAGCTTATAAGCGGATGCCAAATAGACACGTAATGTGCTGTATTCTATATGATGAAATTAGTGATTTCATATGCAACCTTCCTTCCATATAAATGACAGAAAGTTTTTATGACTGTCTGGACTGAGTGAGCAAGACCTGGACTGGTATTGTTGACACCCTAGGGATTCTAAAATTCCCATCATCTATAGAGATATTCTCAGCACCTATATATCACAAAATGAACAGGTTTTGGGTTTGATACATCATGAGAGGCAACTATCAAATCCTTGTAATGAGAATACGGAAGTTCTCTAATACATGAGTATTAAAAACCAAGAAAGGTTTTCAAATTTTCTCAAATAATGTGAGAACTCTGTATGTTTACAAATTGGTAGAATTCTATTTTCTATTATCCTTGTTAGCTTTTGGCCTTTCCCCCTCTCCTGCTGTATCTTTAGTCTTTACCAATACTGGATACATTGAGGATCGATACATGAATCTGTGCAAGTTATTATTATTTTTTCATTTCTTTGTGTGTGTACTAATTGTCTAGGGGATTAGAGTATTACATACATACTGCACATTTTAGATACAGTACTTTTTCCCAGATAACTGTTGTTGACTGCCCTATTGACAACAAAAGTTGGGAGTTCAGAACTTCAAACCATTGTTTAAAACAATGACAATTGTTTAATTTGCTTGATCTGTTCTGGATACTGTTGGGTTATCATTATTTTATTTTCCCTTTTCTTTTAGCCTCCATTTGGTTGTTGAGAATTCTGATGATAAAGAAAAAAATTAACGAAAATAGAAATTAGAAATAACTTCTGTATTTTAATTTGGGTTTTTAAAAAATGCCAAAAAATTGAAGAATAATTACACCAGTGATAATTTGGATGATTGTTGTAAACTCACAAACGTGCAGCTCCTTTTCACGCATATGTTGTGTGATTGTCTTCCAGGTCTGGGAGGTGAAAGCTGCAGACTTGACCATTAGCCCTGTTCATCGTGCTGCAGTTGGCATAGTGGATCCAGATAAGGTTGATGGGATAAATGATATTGACTTGTTTTTATAATAAACACAATCTATAAGCTGCTTTCTTCATCATCTAATTTCATTTGTTTTTGAAAAGGGCATTTCTCTTCGATTTCCTCGGCTGATGCGTGTCCGTGAAGATAAGAAACCAGAGGAGTCCACATCGTCTGAGCAGGTGAGCAACAATCTTTATTATTTCATTATAGGATTACAGAATAAAGAGAGAAATAAATTAAAAATATGAAGAGGAATTCTAAATTACTTCTTCTCCACTCTTTTGTTTGAATTCCATGTATTTTTGTTTATTCTTTTAGTAATTTTCAATTTAATTTTATATTTTTAGGTGGCTGAGATGTATAATTCTCAAAAGCACAATCATCCCAACGATCAAGATGATGATGAAGATGATTGAGGAACAGCAATTTGTGGAGATGTTTCTTGTGTAAAAGAACAGCAGCTTTGTCAATGCAGCCAATGTGAGTATAATCTCAATGCAAATTTTTGGCATTCAACCATACAACCCAATTGGTGAGTGCCTTATCACTGTAGGATGCATCATAGAGGAGTTAGGCTATGATGTTATTTACACCGAAAAATTTTATGATATGGATTCGCTATGAATTATAACAATTATTCCTGTATCTGCAGTTGCAGAATTAACTGTCCTGTCATGTAGAAAATTTTTCCTGTATTTGCTGTTGCACAATCACAGTTTGTACATAAAATTTCAGGCAATACAATGATTTTGTATTGCATTGAGTATATTTCCGGACATTGTGTTTTTAAGCTGACAATAGTTACAATACCTGATTACACGTGCATCAAACCTTTTTTTTTTTTTTTTAGGGGGGGGGGGGTGGGTGGGTTACATTACGTGCATCAAACATGTTGGTGTACCATTATTATATTACGAGGCTTAAGAAGGATATCTGGTTTTGAAATCAAGCATATGAGATGATTAAAGTGAAAGCTTTCAAAGAAGAATGTTCTGATATGTTTGTATAACTGATCTGTTTTTATTAGTTATTTTAGCAACCAATCATAAATTGAATACCTAGTAATGTTATAATTATACGCGAGAAAAAAATGAAAAAAATAAAAGAAAATATAGGCATGGTCTAAGTTGACAAGAAGTCACATGGCCATCTTTATAATTGTGAGAGTACCAATTTGCATGAGATAATAGACTTTGTGTTATCCTTGTGATTCCGTTTTGGGTCTTTGTATGGGTTTACAAAGCATTTTAGTTGCCATTGCCAGCTCAATCAAAAAAAGGTTCTGGAACAAAGGGAATTTTGTCAAAAAATGTTTGGTCTAAGTGTGTGTAGAGTTAGTCCAATCCTTCTATGGGCTAGGCCTAGAATGTTAGACGTCCATGTCTCAGTGGTGGCTTTCCTTTTCAAACCTCCAAATCGCCAGTAAGGTTATTCAAGATACATGTACAAGTCAGTGCTAATGATGATGCTAAGTTGATGGGGACGTTTGCCATGTGCAGAGAGAGAGAGAGAGTTGAGTTGAGTTGGGAGGTCTTGTCTAATTCTATTTCAATGAAATGAACCCCCCTAATCCTAATCCTATGGTCTTTGGTCAAGCGGTCTCGATCCTAACCAAAGAAAACTTTTACATTGATCATCCTCCTCTCCTCTATGCCGTGTGGACTGGACAAACACACCGCTTGCTTATTTTTTGTTTTTTGGGTTTTGTGCCTAACATTCTTATCGCCTCTACAATTCAATGTCACTTTGTGAATTCGGTTAGAGATTCAATCCTTGTTTGTTCCCTCTTTTTTTTCATATCCGATTATTCCTTTTTGTGGGTTTATGGCTGCGGATCCATTCCAATTTTTCATCAAATAATTGCTGTTATCACCAAGACTTGTAGCTTAATTGACACATCCTCACGTATAAAATGCTTGAGAGTTTAGGAGAAATATGATTCGAGATGTGGGATTTGTAACATGTTGTAACTATTAAAACAAAAAACAAAAAACAAATGTTGTTATTCTCGAATCAAAAATTTGCATAGGGTTCTTTTTTTGCTGTACTTGGATGATTTATTAGTCTATTTGGTTATGTTTTCAGAAAATGGTTTTGAACCACTGATTTCAAAGGAAAAAAGAAAAAGAACAAATGCAAAATTCACAAGTATGTGTTTTTCCCCCTATATAAACTGAAAACAATAAAGTTTGAGAAGTCATCATTTTGGTTCTGGGAATTAATAAAAACGCCTATTTTGAGTTATAGTTTTCAAAAAACTGAATATTAAAACATGTCTAAACTATAAACTATTTTTATTTTTTAAGAATCAAATAAATGATAACTGTTATCTGTGAACAATTTCCAACAAGCCTTCAGCTTCATTATCAGTTGTGGGTATCCTATTAGAAACGGAAAATTGATGCATCTGTGTCATTGAATTGATCTTGATACTGTATGAAAGGGTTTATTATTCTCATGGGCCAGTGAGAATTAAATTGCAAGGTCCATGTGACAGCTGAAGGTGAAGACTTGTGAATTGTGTGTACTGTGCATAGATGTGAATTGTGAAGTGGTTTACTTACCAGGGTTGGGTCCAAAGGGCCCCTCCCTTGGTCAGGTTCCAACTCAAAAAAAAAAAAAAAGAAGAAAAAAAGTGTGGATTGTGAATTACGCCCAACAAAGCAAAATTGGAGAATAAGCGAGTAATTTTGCTCGTAGTAGAACAGGCAAATTGATTTGGATAGCTGAAGGTCAAGACCAATAAATGAATTTTATCTATGTAGATGTGTGAATTGAGATTTAAGCACAAAGAAGCAAAATTTGAGTAATTTTTGTTTATACATGTCTAGTGAATAATGACATTTTGCTCTTAGTTGAAATTCCATGATTTGGACATCTAAAGGTGGAGACCCAATTAATGAAATCTGTCTATGTAGACTTGTGAGTTGTGATTTGTGAATTGAAGACCACGCCCTTATGCTTTCATTTGCAATTCAAAAGGTTTATATTAATAAAGTTGCCCAGTCATTGTAGTTTGTCCAGTAGTACTGCAATTTCATTTGCTACTTGGATATCTTAACCATTATTTGCTTAACTCGGGAAAGAGGGGATGGATATTAAGCCAATGATAGACAATTTTAGCTCCATTAAAAAAAAATGAAAAAGCATAAACAAAGTGAGTGGAGGCAGACAGAGAGACAAAAGAGGCTTTAGTGAAATAGTCATAAATAAATAAACAGAGACGAAGAAGAAGATATTGTTGATATTAAGAAACAAAAGATTAGAGGTAAAGACTCCAATAATAATCAAACTATACTTTGCATTAATAAAATCATACATCACACCAAAGTGGTAGATCCTGATTCTGATTTGTGGGTTCCACTCAAAACCCCGACAAGCAAGGCTCTCTCTAACCCTTTCTGGTTGTTAACCATACCTATCCCTTCTTCCCAAACCTTAACAACTCCACACCCATCAGCTTTAAATGTTTCATGTAGTAATCCCTATCTCTCTCTGTTCTGTCTCTCACTCACTCACTCACACACACAAACACACACACAGGCGCGTGCTGAGCTATACTATCAGAGTTACAATTTTAATCACACAGCAACATTAGAGAAATCAAACCCCCTTTCACATCATAGGGGTAAAAACTAAAAATGTGAAGAAGAAAAAAAAAAGAGACAAAAATCTCCACCCGAAATACCCGGTAGAAAGTAGCCTAGAACATTAAGCTCTTTCTCTTCTCTTCAGCGAGTTAAAAAAAAACTTAAAAAAGAAAAAAACTTGGGATAGGTTCTTTTGTCTGGAACAAACTTCTGTACAAAATGCTAGATCAGTCACATACCCAACTTGCAATTTAATCTGCTCAGTAGCCTATACTATAGTAGTATTAAATTCTAAAAATTATAATGGCAAATATGGGGATTACTGTTTAAATTTGAAGTCAGTGCAGAACAAGCCTTTGGTATTTGGTCTCTGTAGGGGAATCAGAGCCTTCATAAAGAACCCTTTTTCTATTGACTCTTCCACAGTTGGTGAGAGTGTTGCAACCATTAATGTTGAACAAAGAGTCTTGGTGGAGGAGTTGTGGTGGTGATGGTGGTGGTGGTGGTGGTGGTGGTGCTGTTGCTGAAGGAATGGTCACAGGAGGAATTTCAAAGGTTTCAAGTGGTGGTGGTGGGTGTCTCCACTGAGGAAGTGGTCCAGCTAGAAGTAGAGTTTGAAGAAGTGGACCAGCTTTCATCACTGCCTGTAAAAGCTTACCTTTTTCAGGTAATGGCTTCTCAGGCACTAGCTCTAGTGATGATTGTGATGGAGGAGGCAATTGGGGTGGTGGAATTGGGTCAACAATTGGAGAGGAAACAATGCTCTCCTCACAATCTGAGGATGAGAAGCCATTGTTGGAGTCAATTCCTCTTCTGGGTTCATCTTCAATGCTGGAAATTCCTGAGAGAGGAGCTGCCTGTTGTTGGTGTTGGTGTTGTTGGAATAACAGCTTCTCAAAGAGGAGTCTTTGACATTTCTCTTGCGCTTCATCTTTTTCTCTGATGGTTTTGTCAAGCAGATCTTTGAGATGAAGTAATTGATCATCTCTCTTTCTAAGCTCCTCTTGAACTGCCAACTTCGTTTGTTCAAGCTCCAGAGTAGTGAGCAAAAGGGAATGTCTTAGCTCTTCCATGGTCTGTATGATCAAAACAGAGAATACCCAGAAAAAATTAGCTCTCATATAGCAAAGCAAGAGACCCCATTATGCATTTTTAAGCTCTAGTAAGAAAGAGCTAATTTTTTGTTTTCCACAACATAAAACCAAAACATAGTTAACTAATAATTCTACAAAATATCATTGCATAGAAGAAACCTCTTACCTTCCCTTGGCAGCAGTAAACCAAGTTGAAAAGAGGACTACGCTGGTTGTCCATCTTCCTATAATTAGACAGAAAAAATTGAACCAAGTAGTTCTCAAAGAGAGAGAGAGAGAGAGAGAGAGAGAGAGGGAAACTGGGAAAGGGGATGTGGGGTTTTTTGAGTGGCTCTTCTACCTCTTATAATAAGTACATGGGTGCCACTGTTTTGTGTTTGTTCTCTACTATGCTTTTCTTGCTAGGGGTTGGACAAAAGCATAAAAGGCCAAAAGCCTAGCAAGCCAATTTCTAACATCCTATGCAGAGACAGAGAGAGTCAGTCTTTTTTACCGAGTCTATGTTTCTATATACCAACTAGCGCGGGGAATCGTTTATCAGCGACAAAAGCGGGGGAGTATGAAAACGGCTTCCTTATTTACTTTTACCAAACACTTCCATAAAAATAGGGTACTACAAATGATGTTATTATTGATAGAAACCAAACCATGTAAGAGTAAAAATGATGTAGAAATGTAATTTTTTTTTTCTCTAAGTTTCTATATATATAATTATAATGACCTTGATTTGACAAATAGAGAGGTTCTTGTGGGTTTTGCCACATTAAATAATATTATTAAACAACACAATTAGTAAAATATTATCTCAGAATTGTTCTCATTTTTTTAATGAGTACGATAAATTTGAACTTATAACGTTGGTTTTTTTTATTAATGGTTTTGCGGTCAGAACAAGACATTTGTGTATTAGGTTAAAGGAGAGAAAATTATTTTTATTTTTATTTTTTATTTTTTTGCTAGGTAAAGGAGAGAACATTCAACCTAATCACAAGAGTGTCTTCTAATAGCCTTTTTCCATGACTAAATAGTATATCACCATAAGCACATCAAATATTCAAAATGTTTTGTTTGCTTCCTTAGGAAAAATTGGAAACGGATGAAATGGGAGAAGATGCGGCCAAAATTGGGTGGTAGAGTCGTGAAAATGTTTCTTTCTCTCATATGTCGATCCTTAGTTCCGTGGAATAATACACTTATAAATGTTATAATAAGAAGAGTTGAAATCTTTGATAAAAAATTTGTATGATTAGGACTAGCTAATCAATAATATTTGATATCAAACAATTAGAGCTACTATTTACTATATATATAAAAAAATCATTAATAAGATATGTAAATATATTGAAAAATACACTTGTTGGATGAAATTGTTGTTGCTATGTGCTATAATAACAAATCATTGGTTAAATTGAATAACTTAATGAAATAGATAGACATTTCTCTTGGTTTCTTAGGTTGATGATCTTCTCATACATAGGTTGCATACCTCTATAAGATTTCAAGGCCCTCTTCCCCTTTCTTCTTCTTCCTTCCTTCCTTCCATCACCAATCCTATATGCAAATCATGGATTGCTACAAGAGAGAGAGAGAGAGAGAGAGAGAGAGAGAGATTTTACAACGTCACATTAATTAAAAATGTTGTATAATCAATCTACTTAGCATACCACTAATGACCACATAAGCAAGATATTAACAAAAAAGAGACCAATGGACTAAAATGTTTTTGATTTGAAATTTAAAGAAATAAATCAAATTTTTTTTTAAAATTGAGAGATAAAATTTAAAGAATGAAAAATGTAAGTTATAAATGTCGACATCAACTTAATTTACTGCATTAGCGGTCTACTTAGCATGTTATTTGTCATGTAAATAAGAATTGAAGGATGGAAAAAATTGTGCCCCTTCAAAAATTTAAAGGACCAAATTATTTATATTATTATTTTAATTGAAAGACTGAAATCGGGCATGTTCCACGTACAAGAGATCAAAAATGTATTATCCTAAAATATATTTTTTCATAAGAGGATATTTATTAAAATTTTGAAGTCATTTTTCATCCCTTTTGAGACTTGAAAATGCAATATTGACTCCAATGACAGAATGGTTAGTTATGGTGCTCGGAATTTTGTGAAGAGGTAAAGATTTCAAGCATAAGGAGGCGTCTCCTTTTTCATTGGAATTCAACATTTAGTATTCCATGGGTTAGGTTATGGTAGAGCATTCTCATATTTAGTTCTGAAAAAAATTTTCTTTATTTACTTTTATAAATTTCTACATAAATGGGGAATTTTGTCCCCAACCAGTTTTGAACTTGAACTCAATCCCATAGTTCATTGGAATTGTGTTTTCTTCCCTATTTATTTAATTTTTGCTGAAAATTTATAAGACAGGTTTATTTATTTTTTGCATTTGGAAACGTACTCATTGTACTACGAGTTTCTAAAATAAGATCATTTTACAAAATTAAGCCAAGTTTTCTAATTTGTTGATTTTTTTTCACACGTGGGCTGCCTTTCCCAATAAATCCAAACAAGGTTTTCTTGTTTAAATTTCCTTTTTGTAATTGATTGAATATTTGAATTTGAATGACTTGCTTTGATTTTTTCTTCTCCTATGTTTTTGTTTTGCTTTCTTTTTGCCATGTACCAAAATTGTTAGTAAATAGGCTAATGATTGCCACGTGAGAGCTTAAATTATTATTCTAAAACTATATTGCACACATAACTACATAGAGTCATAGAGATAGAGTTTTGATTTTTTTTTTTAATAATATAAAGTTTTTTTTTTTTTTGGAACGAATAAAGTTTTGAATTTTATTCACTGCTATTACCTCCCAATTATATAGTATGTCTCAACAGTTTCCTCACAGGACTTTTGAAGATGGCCAAGCTTTAATAATTGATTGATTTTTATACTATTTTAATATTAAGTCGTTATTATTAAAATAATTTAGGTCTAATATTAGGTAGAATTCTTTAACTTTAGCCTCGAATTTCGAGAGAATTTTTTGTTTGTTTGGATTAAAATATTGCTTTAGTTGAATGATATATATTTTTTGTCTTTCTTTTTTTGATAAAATTTAAAAGCATAGACTTTGGTTGAATGATTGCTCGCCGGTCTTCTTGTGTTTCACATATTTTCATTAGTCTGTTGAATAATCCTTATACCTTAGTCCATTTATTCAACTTGACACCCAATAAACGTTCTCCATTTCCAGCTTAAAAGGTGAGTATTTTTTCAACGTACAATCATTTTGATTTTTTTTTTTTCTCACTTTATACAAAAGATAAGCCTAACGTACTTTTTTAATTATTAGCAGCTTATAATATCCCAAAGAAAATGAAGAACGTATTTTTTTTTTTTTATAAAATCTCTGAGAATGATCTTTTTTTTTTTTCAAATGTTATTAATCAACAAACTATGAATTATTTATCCATTGGATATTGGAACACTTAATTAATGCAAGAGAATACTCTCTTTTTCCCCACTTTTAGAGTCTACCTTGTCTTACTTCTTGCTTTTCATGTAAGTTTATCTCTGATTCTCTATTAGTAGACTTAATTTGATTCACATGAGAGATTATCTTAATTATTCATAATTATATGTATTAGATTTATTTAATAATATGAGTGATAGATAAAGATACATCCTATTAACAATATAATTGTAAACAGTTATTTTCAGAGAAAAGTAACTTAAAAAATAAGATCAATAAATAACTCCTAACATTAAAGACAAATAGGGTCTTTAATTTTTAAATTTTTTTAAATTTTATTGCTTTTGTAAAAGTTTCCCAGAATGATAGAAAACAAAAAAAGGAAAGAAAAGAAACGAAATTGCACAACAAATGAGGCTACCTTACTGCGAAGTTTCATGAACTTCACTTTTGCATTGTAGTTGAGGGTAAACAAAATAGGAATTCAAGAAACAAAATTATAATTTTGCTCTACAAAGTTGTCTCAAAGATGAGCTTTGTTCAAATTATTCCAGTCTTAGAAGTCTTGCAAAATATTGTATATAACTTATGAATCAGCATGTCTTTTTTGACAAAAACCAAGCATAAGATGAAATCTCCTACTCATGAGCTTCTCATGGGAACTCAATTTTGACTCGAGGATTGGCTTCATGTGCCATTTATGCTGAGGCATGGAATACAATAGAACCCTACAAAAATAGAAATTTCCCATTTCAACCTCTACCTCCTATCCTGTCTCACATTGTTCAAAAAAAGGGTCAAGGAAATATAGTTTAATTGGTCAGAAAAAGGAGCTGGTAACCAAACTTTCCCACCAATATTTTCGCAAAGAAAGTTGATGGACCCCTTTTGAACAACAAAGTCCTACTCGAGGGAAAGAGGGGTTTCCATTTGACTAATTCAAGACTAAGCAAACTATCAAAAAATGCTTGTATCAAATTGGGACACATGTACAATTTATGTGAAGCTTTAGACATATATAATATCAATGATGATGACCCTTAAAAAAATGTGCAATGTAAGAGTGACTTGTTTAATATCTTTTAAGCTTTGTGTAGTTGGTTTTTTCGATTTTAATAAAATATTTAGAGGGTAATCTTAGTTTTTAACTTTCGAAAAAAAGAGGTGAAAAATCCAAAACAATAATCCAATTCTAAAAAGGAATAATAAGGTGGGGCGCCGCGCCTTTATGTCCCATCCAAAGGGGTGATTATCCTTGGCATTATGTCTTAAACTTTTTCAGATTATATGTTGCATTTGTGTGTGATACCCTTAGGCCTTAGCTATATAGGATGCGGCAAATTTAAGCATCACACAGAGTACAAGGACACCAACTTCTCCATCCTTTTTCACCTTGAAGAAAGAGTAAAGAGAGGGGACACTAGCTTTGTGTGCATAATTTTTGCATCGTTCTGGATTTTATTGGTGCTTGCTTGTCCCATCCTATATATATGTTGTGTACAAAGGCAGTTCATATGCTTGACAACCATGACTTTTATGTTCTTATTTTTATTTTTTGCTGAATGACTTTAATGTTTTTAATTGAAGTTTGATGTTTGTTACCTGAAATGGTTTCTTGTTTGTTATTATTTTACTTTTCCAATGTGCATTTACGAAGCAACATATCAATTCTTGATTGATTTTTATTTTTTTACGGAAGTTCACATGAGAAATGCATGTGTCAATTACTGCATAAAGAAGATTTTTTTTTCTATGAGTTTCAGTTAGTTCAACTAGTAAAGTCTCTGATAATTGATATTTTAGTATGATGATAAAGAGTAAAAATTACCGAAGCGGACGCTATAGATTAAAACTCCATAAAAGTAAATAAAAAGATTTTTTTCTTTTTCACTAATATCTTATTATATGAAGATATAGTTTGCATAAGAGTTGGCAAGTTGCCAATTTCGTCACGGAAGTAGCTAAACGCATAGATTTGGAAGTGGAATGTTGTTAATGGGATTTGGATATGATCCAATAGAACCGTGTAATTACTCTAATGTGGGTAACAGAAGTCAAAAAATGAAATGTAAAATTATAAATGAGTTAAATTTTTTTTGAACCAATCAAAAGAAGACTTTTCAATCAATATCTCTTATCTTTTATGATAAAAGGCTTTATAAATTGAGTTACGAAGCTTGAACTTCATTTAAGGGCAAAGTAAAATGCATTTGTTTCTTACATGTTGTTTTCTAACTAGCTTCATTGAAAATTTTATAAAAAAAAAAATTGAAAACACATATTTGCTTGGTCCGATGTTCCCAATTTCTTATGAAAATTGAGATTTGAAAACACTTTTTTATTACCTGATTGTTTTCAATTGCCAAACAAATTTTTAGCATATACTTTCTAAGATTCAAAAATAAAACTATGATACAAAACTAAAATTAACCATATGTTAACAAAATGTAAATAAAATGAAAGATATAACATAATTGTATGTTAATATATTCCAACTTAATCATCTATCAAAATAGAACTTGATATTTTTTATATGCCCCCTTAGAGCATCAGTATCAGCATGTGTAAAGTCTTGCAAAATAGAAAAAGTAATTGATTTTACACATTTTGAGCAAAAAAACACCCACATCAGTGGGTGTATAATTGTGCATAAGCAAGAGCTACAGTAATCGTGCAAATATGCATGGTTACTGTAGCTCTTGCATTTAATTTTTTAATAATTTCTAATTCGCTCCCTTTTTTCTCTTTCTTCTCCATCTGCAAAACTAACGCATTCTTTCCCTCATCATGTTCTTTCTTCCTTTGATACACACATTCCCACAAACAAAAATAAAAAATCAACCACAAAAATCAAAAATCAACAACAAAATCAACCACTGGAACAAAATCGTTGGATCGGTGATCGTGGATCGTGGATTGGAGAGGCGATTTGGATCGGTGATGTGGATCAGTGATCGGTAATTATTGGATCGGTGATCGGTGATGTGGGTTTTGATCGGTGCTTCTACGTTTTGATGGTTGTGGTGCTTGTGATGGAGTGTTGACGGAAATCGGTGGATTGGAGAGGCGTTCATAACCGTCGCCATCGCCACCGCTGCATGTGGATTGGTGCTTCTGGGTTTTGATGGTTGTGGTGCTTGTGATGGAGTGTTGACGGAGATTGGTGGATTGGAGAGGTGTTCTAGGTTTTGATGGTGATGTTGATATGACCGTGAGAGAAAGAAGAAGAAAGAAGAGGAAGAAAAAGAAAGAGGAAACGGCAAAGAGATAAGGAAAAAGAAAGAAGAAGAAAGAAGAGGAAGAATAGGAAAAAGAAATGGGAGATAAAATAATGTTTAAAAAAGAATATAAAAATATTATTTATATAAAATATAGTGTATAATAGATGGACTAATGTGGGTGTTTTGTAAAAATGAATGTGTAAAATAGAAAAAGTAATTTTCTTGTGTGCAAAATAGATAATAAGGTTGCATCCACTGATGTGGATGCTCTTAGTCTCTTAATAGTTCTGTCCTTGCTTGATCTCATTAGGGCAGGTACTATATCCCCAAAAAAGTAATATTTGGTTTTAGTTATGATCATAGAATTTAATGTAATTATATAAAGGGTAACAAACCAAATAACAAATTTGATTTATGGCCAAAACATACATATGGCTCGATGAGATCGAAGTGGGCATTTCTTCTCCAAAAAAGAAGAAGATCGAAGTGGGTATAAAACTAGGGACAATGATCTCTCCACTTCATTTGAAATAGAGAGGAACTAGGCAATTCTTTGGTAAATGATCAAGATCAACAATTAAACTAAAATTTTTGATAATTTATGGTACTATTAAATTAGATTGCTCTTAATTGCTTATTCCTAATAATTAAGTTACTCTTTCCTCTATTTGTTTTGGAGAAAACTTTTTTCGAATTTTCTAGTGTTTGATACAAATGTACAATAAAAAAAATGTAAGTCGACAAAAAACATTTTTTTGTGTTCAATGAAAACCAAGCTTAAACAAAAAACATTTTCTAGAACATTACATACTCAACATACCACCACATATAAACTTCACGTCACAAAAAAGTCTCACAATATTAACTTCTATCTCTCTATTACATACTCATTGATTTGCCATTGAATTTTTTTTCTCAATCTACATTTTGTTCAAATTAGTTTCTTTTTCACTTTTTTTTTCATGTAAATTTTAAATTTGAGTTATGTTTTCCCATTTAAGGCTCTCAAATAAACCAAAAAATAGAAAATATTTTCCAATTTGGGCTCGTTTTTGTGAAAGAAAGTGTTTATCGTAATAATTACTTGGAATTACATGATATTATTCATTTGAACAAAATAATATGAAATGTTTTTAGAATCTTTTTAAGATCAAAATGAAAACAAGTTAGTATTGTAAAAAAAAAAAAAAAAAATTCCTGTAATTTTCAAAACCAACATAGTTAATTAATTGCTTCTCCAAAAGCAACTAAGAAAAACCCAGAAAGAATTTGGCATCAACTTATCTTATCTTTTTTACCCCCTCCAACTTCCACGGTCTTCAATGTCATAATATTAGTTTGAGTCAGGCATGTTATGAAGAATGATAATGATAATGATGATACTCAAGTTTATACTACTAGTGATTATAATGATTATTTTAATAAATAATTCTTATAAGGACAAAGTTAATATATCCATAAAAAGTATTAAAAAAAAACACACACAAGATCCACCTAGCTGCTCCTGGTAGAATGTAGCAATCTTTAAGAAAGTCATACTAACATATAAAAAGAGCAGTGCCGGCTGAATAGCGGAGCAAAAGAGGCGGTCGCCTAAGGCCCCAAGTAAAAAAAAGGCCCCCAAATTTTAACCAATAGAGTTATTTATAATCAATAAATAAAATAATATTTTTTTACCAGATGAAAAACAAATAAAAAATAGAAAAAAATGCAACATTCACAATATTTTTTACAACACTTTTACAATTATGCTAAGTAGCAAGTTGTTACTACCTGTTATTGATGGAAAAATAATAATAATTATAGTGATATTTTCAACAAAAAAAAAAAAAAAAAAAAAAACTTAAAACCTAGAATTTGTTGTAAAAAAATATTGTGAATGTTGTACTTCTAAAAAAAAATAAGAATAATAATAAGAGTTTAGTTAGCAAATTTTTACTAGTTCTCGTCTAAGTCCACCACTAACACCACTCTTTTACTTACAATTATCAATCTACCATATCAACAAGTATGAAAAATTTTGTCAAATTTTTTCTGTTTATAAAATTTTTTAAAAAAAGAAAAAATTTTACATAGTTTATGTTAATTAGTAGTAATTTTGCATCTAAAATAAGATAATCAATTTTCGCCTTAGGCCCCCAAATACATCAAGCCGGCCCTGAAAAAGAGGAGACATGTATATCATTACAAGATCACTTTTACCAACATTATTACATTATACTCTAACTATTAAATACATAAACAAATAAAATAAAATAAAAAATAAAAAATTAGCATGTAAAATGTAATATGGGCATCAACTTCATCGTAAACTTTTTGGTAGGACCCTGTGTCCCTTTTTTATTCTAGGACCCCACATTATCGTATCTTTGTTTGATGCCTTCTTAATCAAACATGCACTAGCTTGCACCAAAGACTATGATCTGGTTGGCAACATGGTGAGCACAATTCTTTGGTGAGTAGTAACTTGTTATGAGTTTGATACCATGATAAGCCTACAAGGTCCCAATGCCAGCATTGTTCGAACCAAAAAGAATAATACATATGGGCCTGTTTTCAATTTACTATTTTTTAGGTTGGAATTTTAGGTACTCCTTGCAATAATTTGTCGGCCAAATATAAGTTTCAATATTGAGTGGTTTTTAAGGTATGGATAAGCACTTAATTGCTTAGACTTAGACACGTGATAGTGGTTCAATTATAGAATTTGGCATCAAATGTCACACCATTTAATTTACTCTATATATGCTTGTAAAAAAAAAAAAAAAAAGAGTAAAGAAGATTTATCAATGTATAGTCTTTCTCTATGTTTAGAGTGGTAGCATATAGTCATTGCTTTCGAAAAGTGGTTTCTTTACACATATGGTTGTAGTTGCCGAAGAATCATGGTATCTTGGGCAATTTTTTTGCTTCAAAGTAATATAAAGTTACAAGAGGTTAGTAAAGAAACACAGGGTTTCTTGAAAAGAATTAACTAATTGCTTTTGGGGACGGTTAATGGAATCATTTCTACCAAAAGATAAAAATGAATAAATACCGGTCTAAGGTAGGTCCCTTTTTGTTTTCTTTGACTCTTACACTTTTTCATGCATGAATTTTTATATTCAATCCTTAAATCAGACAGGAATATTGCTTTACTTTGCAAGCATTTCTACTAGAAATTTTTTAATTATATGCATATTTTAGTTTAGATGGAGAACTTTTTTTTTATAAAAAAAATATATTGTGCCAAAAACTTTCAGGCCTTATAAACTCGGATTAATTGTCTTTAGAATACATTAAATTAAATGCTAATAAGCCCACCTCCTAAAAAAAGAAAAGGCAAAGTTTGACAACAAATTTGGTTATAACTTTATGCAATATATTTTTATTAGATGTGAATTTTGATAAATTCACTATTGGATTACATTTTTTTTTTTCATATCTTACATGCTTGCAAAATTTCCAAAAAATCAAAGGTCAATAATTATTTCATCAATCAGATGTTTAAATTACAAGTTTTTGTAATATAAAATTATGCAAAAAAAAATTTATAAGTTGAATAGTAAATAACATCCAATTAATACAGAATTTTCCATGTGTGTTAAAGATATAAATAAAATGCAATACAACGGTTAAATTTTCAAATTACATATCCATGTTAATTTTTCTAACTAAAGTTTGTCTTTTTCTAACGAATGCTCAAATTGTGTGATCTTAACGTAATCTGGTACAAAGATCTTGCATATCTTTTTTTTTTTTTAGACATTAATTATACAGGGAAAGCACAAATTTAATTTCATACAATTAAGGTTACATCAAGCTCGAATATTCGAAGATTCATCAGCTTGTGAATTTGGATCACTTACACAACACACATGTTACCATGCAGAGGAACTAAAGTCCACTGTTAGTGGGGTCGTAACGGTAATTCCTGTCGGCGTATAAACCCTAGAAAATCATGGATGACAACTTTGTTTAAACCGTGTGGGCTCCATTAATAAACACAAATAAACCTAGATTATAAAAATAGAATTAATAGGGTCACATTCACATAGGCCTCTTTAGTCTTTAGGTGGGTCGTCAATTCCGTCTCAAATCATATCATGTTATTTGTAAAAAGGATCTTTGGAATCCCAAGTGGTCGTTATACAAAAAAGTTAAAGCTATATTAAACCATTAACGTCCTCTAACCATGTTTATATATAGTTTAATACGTGGGTTCCAGTTAATTCAATTGGTAAAATTTTTCTTGTCGTCTAATAAAAGATCTAAGGTTTAATCTCCACTTCCAAAAACTGATTGAATGTCTTGGTTAAAACTTTCTAATAAAAAAACGGATGTCATAAGTTAAAACTCTCTAATAAATAAATAAATATATTTTAATACTTTAATATATCTTATCATGAATCTACATTGTTTTGGAAAATGATATTGTAGGAACATTCCCATCGTAACGTGCAAAGAGAAGATTGCGTGGACATGTTAAAAATAGCAACGATTTTATTTATTGTTTTTTGGTTAAAACTCTCTAATATATATTATCATGAATCTACATTGTTTTGGAAAATGATATTGTAGGAACATTCCCATTGTAACGTGCAGAGAGAAGATTGCGTGGACATGTTAAAAATAGCAACGATTTTCTTTATCATTTTTTGGTTAAAACTCTCTAATAAAAAAACGGACGTCATAGGTTAAAACCCTTTAATATATATAAATATATATATATTAATACTTTAATATATCTTATCATGAATCTACGATATTTTGGAAAATGATATAGTAGGAACATTCCCATTGTAACGTGCAAAGAAAAGATTGCGTGACATGTTAAAAGTAGCAACGATTTTCTTTATCTTTTTTTGGTTATGGAAGAGTCTGGATTATGATAGGTTTAGAGATTAAGATGTTTTAGGAAACTGTTCTTGAGTCAATGTGCACTGTAAATCTCATATATCAAATGAGACTGAGGATTGGACCTTAGACATGAATTTCCTAAAACCTAACCATCAATTTGACCAACTCAACTTTTTGTGAAAGTTACTAGCTTTTGTTTTATTTTGTACAACATATTATAATGAAATGGAATTGAATGAAATGAAATACAATATGATATACTTTTCTAATTTGTTTGAGAGTCTATGAAAAGAGGAATAGAAAGTGAAGAAATATAATATTTTACAAGAATACACTTCACATTTTATCTGTCTTTTTTTAAAATACGAATAAAATTAGTATTTCACTAAAAGAATGAATGTTCCTCTTATTTGTGAAAACAATAATAAGGAAAGAATGAAATAAAATAGGTATTCTTTTAGATCCCCAAGAAATTGAATTGATAGAATATCTCATGAAAACCCTTTTTATTATATTCATTTCTCTCCTCTAGTAGGATTGTAAGTAAATTAAAAAAGAAAAAAGAAGAAGAGAGGAAATGATAACACCCTTTGAATATAATCTCTTCTCAATTATATGAATAGAATCCATAGACTGAATTTATTTTAGTAAATAACTTCAAACTTTCTAGACTAACACACCTCTGGGTAAACGGTAGCTTATTACCCGAAAAGTATGGGATGATTGATGAAGTCCTTGAGTGCACGAGTAAATTAACAAGAAAAAGAAAATCTTTTAAGCCTCTAATAACCATTTAATTAAGACATTCGAGACATGACCCAAACCTTGAAATCCGCTTCTAGCTAATTAGTGATTTCAGCCTATACAAATTTAGGGACTTGCTTGTATTTGATAAACACATCACATAGTGTTTAACACACACCACACCAGTCCATCTTGCACGCTTGGATTAGACTCGAGTCTACCACTCAAGTATTAAATCTCACGGGAAAGATAAAATCAATAAAGCAAAAGATATTTACTCAAAAAAATAAAATATAATAATAAAGCAACAGTTGCAATATATTTTACAATTTGTTAAAGTGGTAGATTATAAAAAATGCAGTATCACTTTCGCGTTGTATATCTTCATTAATATCATTTTTATTGTACGTAAATTATAACACGTCTTCTCAACGCTAAAAAATATATATATATATATATAAATTATTGTGTCTTTATTTATTGAGCTAAAACTGATTTGGAATATGGTGAATTTGGGAATAACAATTCAGAATAGAACGCTCATGTGGGATCTTCTATGCTGTGGTATTAGTAATTGCATAAAAATTAACCAAAACAACAAAATTTGAAGAGTTCATGACTCACTGAGACATTTTTTCTCCATTGAAAGTTTTGTCTAGAGTCACAAGTTTTTTACAAAATGTTTCAGAATTACTTATGTGAGAAGTTGTTAATAATAAATACTATAATGATAGGACAAACTTTCTTTTCATACTAGTTTTGGAAAGAAACTCTTCAAACTTCTCTTATATCTTTTGTTTGGATGTGAATTTTGAAAAATTTAACCGTTAAATTGAATGTTATTAACACGCATGTCGAACTTCTTTCAAATCGAATGTTATTTATTATCTAATCAATATAGTTATTTTTTATGCATAATTTTAAACTACAAAAACTTGAAATTTAAACATTTGATTGATGACGTAGCTATTTATTTTTTAATCTTTTTGAAAATTTGCAAATATGAAGAATATAATAAGAACATGCAATTCATTAATTTGAAGAGTGTTTCTTCAAACTGGTTTGGAGAATATTTTTTTTCCATAATATCGTTGATTAATCCAAATGAAAACTAACAAAAACCAGACAAGTTAATGATTATGAAAACTATTAAGCAAGTGACATTACTTAACTTAACTTAACTTAACTTGTATCCTAAGATGGAAACAGTCCGTGAAGTGATCTCTCTCACGCGGTTTTGGTATTGGAGCCTCGAAGTTGATTAAAAAAGAAAAAAACCAACGGCCCATTTGTCACTTCACTAAACCCTTTTTGCATGTGAGGGTTGTGATTAGTAGTTAAGTGTTAGTTGGATATGCCACGTGGTCCACTGAGTTCTCTGTAATCTTTTATGGTAAAAATGGTGTTTTGTGCTTTGGATTCGTGGGGACACATGTCTATTAGCTCACGGGATTGGCCAAATTAAACCCCCCCAAAAAAAAAAAAAAAAAAATCCAGGCTTTTTAAAATGCAGGTGAAATCTGATTATGAAATAGACATGTCCATCACAAGTATAGATTTATAGGGGCATGATCCACCAAATTTAGATGAATATGATTTTGGCTTGTGGGATATAATAATTTGATGTGCATTATAGTTTATAAAATATACACAAAAAAAAAATTTGAGTAAAAATAAGGGAAAAAAAAAAGAGAGAGAAAAAAAAGAAAGAAGAAAGAGACTCCAATAGAATGGGCTCCACACGGTTTCCAACTTTCTATAACATGCCAAGCATGTTTTAGGAAGAATGGTTGTGATATAGAGAGAGAGACAGTTCACCATTGAAGATTTGTGTGTGAGTCTTGACTACTAAGTACCAAATCACATGGCTCAACAATTTGGTACATAACCACTTGTTAATTGTAAAGACTCTTGCTAAAGAAAATAACAAAAAAAAGTTTTCAGGATTAAGACTAATAAAGATAAGTTTCTACCGAAAGGTTCGAAATTGTGATTGAAATTTTGAATTACATAAACTATCATTTTCTAATGACAGCTTCAATTTTTTTCTAATTGCTACTTGCTAGTAACTTGAATAGTTTAGGTTGGAGGTAGAGAAATATCTCGCAGATCTTTTAGCAATCTGGACAACTGTGGCTTTGGTGTTTTAGGGGGTGTTTGGTTGTGTTGTTTAAACAACACAATAGGTATTTCTATAACATTTTTTTATCTATACGTATTTTTACTAGGAGTGTGCATGGATCGGGTTGGGTCGGGTTAAGGGGATTTTTTGACCCAACCCACATAGGTCGGGTTGGGTTGGGTTGAACCCATGGGTTGGACAAATTTTTTATTATTATTATTATTAAATTGAGTAAAAAAAATATAAATATAAATATATTAAAAAAACCAAAAGATTAGTATTAATGTGACTCTTTAAAGGCAAATAATACTAATGACTAAACAACAATAGTAATTTACAAGCGTTGTGTGAACTAATTGGCTTTTATATAGGATAGGAAGAGCTAGTTATTTTAAAAAATTTATTAATTTTATAATATATTTTAAATATATATATTAAATATATGGGTGAGTCGGGTTGGGTTTGGCGGGTTTGAAATTTTATGACCCAAACCCAACCCGACCCGCTATCAAAAAAAAATTTGTAACCCAACCCAACCCACCAAGCTCTAAAAACCGACCCAACTAGGCGGGTTGGGTTGGGTCAGGTCGATTTTGGCGGGTTGGTGGGTTGGCTGCACATTCTTAATTTTTACAATACTTAAACAATGTTACTAGAATAACATTACTAAACGGGCCTTCAGAGGATGAAAGTTCCTACAAAACAACTTATAGAGAGCCCACATATTTGATGGAAGTTTGTAATGCATGCACAGTTTGGGCTAATCTGAAGTTGGGTGCAATTGAGTCAAGATGTAAATTACCAAAGCCCAACTCAATGCTATATATAATTATAATTCAACCAAACTCATTTCTAAGCCCAAAGATACATGAAAGTCAGTTATGTCTTCAGCTGCCAAATCGAAAATCTTTAAGCAAGACTCATAAGTTATGAACAATGTTAGGACCACAAAAAATTACACAACTTCTGCCACAACTAGCCACGTGGCGAATTGTGCAAATTTTTTGTGGGCATAGCATTTTTCTAAGTTATATAACTCATAGTTGAGAGAGTTTTCTATGGCAATAATTTAGTATGAACAATTACAAAAGAAATACATTTGCTCTCCATAAAAAATAAAACCAATACATTATCATCAATGTTTCTTGATTGGATATACAAATTTTTTGCAATTAAAATAACATCACAGATAATATCACAACAATGTGAAATAACAGTACCACAACCACGGAGTATCCTAAGTTACACCCGCACAGAAAGAAGTGAACATATGAAGGGAGATTCATATGGAACAGATTCTAATCACTCTACCCTTCGCATTTTACTTTTAAGAGGAGCTTCCTTGTAGGACTGAACCTTCTCAGCAGCTTTGCGTAATGGTCTTCCAATTGAAGATCTTAGTGATGCTTGTGGTTCATTTCTTGGCACACAATTTTCGCCTTCCTCTTCATTTTTGAAAGATGAATTCAATGGAACAGGCTCCTCTTGTATAGAATTTTCATGTGATTGACTTACCAGAAATTTAGCATTTTCTATTTCGAATAAGTTCTCTGTAGGTTCCCTCTCATGGGATTTAAACCTAGCGGATTGCCTTCTCAAACAACGCCTGGTCAGAGGGAAAGTAGGAATTATTAGAAAAGATCAAATATAGCTCTGACACCATTTTAGAAAAGACGAGACATAACTTTGATATTACGATAAAGTGTATGAGAAACATAAAAAAGAAAGCAGAGAGACACATGAAATTAATGTGGTCCAGTCTCAGAGGCTTACATTCATAGTAGGAAGCCTTCGATGGCTACATCTTTACTATTAAGCTCTATGTAAACCCATTGGAAGATATTTATAAAATGCTAAATCTTACACTAACCTAGGCTTACAACAATGCTTGCATGCCAAGTAGGATTATATGCATGAACTTAGACTAGAGTTACATAATAGACTTGAGCATTGACTACGATGGGCCTAAGTATCTTAAACATGGATGTACGATTTTAGTATTTTACCCTTTTCTTTTAAGAAGGGATGCTAAAAAGCAATGACAACAGAACTTGTTGCACAGCTGCATGCATGACTGCAAGAATCTAGACATGACAATGGCAATATAATAGGAAGTATAGAAAGCAATCAACTAACCATCACATGTTAACTGAGAGCCTATGCCCACATCACATATTTACAGGTATAGGAGCAAAGGATTAGCTAGAGGTTTTCCAAGTCATGTGACGCAGTATGCAGTTAAAGACATACACCAAGGTATAGTGATTCATGTAAACTAACCTTTTATTTTCAACCTTCTCTTTATCTACAACTTTTTGGTGTGTAGTAGAAGGGCCCATAGCTGCAAGTAATTTGTAAGTTCCATAAATTAATAAACTATACTGAAGAAGAATAAAAGTTTTAACAAAAAAAAGCCATTTAGGTCACATAAAAATTACATTGACTTCTTGCGGTGCGCCTTCTATTACGCTTACAAGTTTTGTCATCGTCATTAGTTACATGCAATGATTGCTCTGCTGCCACCTCTCCTTCCTTAAGCCAACAAAATAAAAAGGTAAAATGATAGAAATGTGATAAATTGAAAGGGCTCTAGCAATATAGCAAAAACATAACTGAGAAGATTAACTCACACACCTGAGAGCCAGTAATTTTATGCTTTGACTCTGTTTTACCCTGCAAATGAAGGAGAATTTCTGATTAATAAATCAAACAAAATAATGCTGAAATGCAACATTTTAACCTGAAGACCTAGCTTAGGTTGGATTTTGTTTACTTATGTTTTCCTTTTATACTCTATTTTTTTTCAATCTAGCCTGCTTCATGCGCTAGCCACATCTATGTTATAGCCCAAAAGGATTACTCACATTTGGGGCTCTTCATAATTTCTTATATAGCCTATATCAACCTAATAAATAACCAACTCAACATATGCCCGTACGACACCTTCACAATAAAAATCAAAATTAAAGTCCCTTATATAGCCTCTTGTAATGAATATAATTTCTCTCCCTTTTAATTTGAATAAGGTGGAAAATATAAAAATCAAAATTAAAGTCCCTTGTCCCCAAATTTAAATAACTGTCCAATTCCCCTTTTTGTAGTGAAAGTTAAAATTTAAGCTTGTATGTGTCCTAGATGTTTGTCTTTGTGTATCTGACATGTATCCAGATATATTTGACATGCATCTGAAATAAACTTAAAAACCCTTTTTTTTAAAGGATAAGTAAGACCTGTATCCTGGAAAGTATCCAGGAGTATCAAAGCAAGTACCATGGTACCATCTGATACAGAAACATAGGGGCATAAAGTATCCATGTTTCATAGAACAGAATAGAGTAGGAGATTAGAGCAAACCTCAAGTTCCATATTCTTTGCTTTAAGTAAGGCATTCTTGCATCCAAGCTCATGCCGAAGTTCTTTTAGCTGAAATGAGCAATGTTGGGAATTCAAACACAAAGAAAAGCAATGGCCTCATAACCAATGTACTTGAATTTCTATATAGAGTAGGGAGTTCAAACAAACTTTTACCTTGTCTTTTCCTAAATTAAGTTCCTGCACAATCAGTAAAAATGTAGTCAGTATCATTGAGAATTAGATAATTCTAGATATGAACTTAAAAGATAAACTTTAACTGAAAAGCAAGCACACCGCTAACATCTGGCTGTTTGATTGAGCAAGGTTCCAATTCTGCAGCTGCAATTTCTGAAGACTGACTCGCATTTTCTGCAACTCAGCTCCACTTAGTTCAATGATTTTACTGTAGTAATATAGTTTAGGAAAACCCATTCTTGATAGTTGGTGGCTAAAATAACTAAGATTTTTTTTTTATTTTAAGAAAACGCAAATGTTTGATAAATTTTGTTATTTCACACTTTCAATTTTGTTAAACTTGGAGAACCAGCTCCAGTAACACACAATACTTCAAGGCTTAATAGTGTCCCAAATTATGAAGAAAAATGCTAAAACTACTACCAATTTTACCACAAAAGGTTTACAAACTGAGGTGACAGTGAATGTAATTTGGTGCCACATTAACAACTTAAAAAATAAATTTCTTAATTACTTATTGTCATGTTATATTACTCAATTATGAAAGACTACATTTCAATCATTTAATTTCTTTCCGCAGCAACCAAACATAAAATATAACAAATTAAAAAAAAAAACCAACATAATAAATAGAACAATCAAAGGATACTTCCTCTCTGCAATAAGCTTCACCAAAGTCATTCTTTCCTGGTTCAGAAAATTCACAACAGAAACCCCCTAATTAAGCAGCCAACCACATCACATATAACAAGAACGCAAAATATCAACAAGAGAACCAAGAAAGATTGTACCTTTAAGAGCTTGTCAATGTAGTCCTTATCTGGTTGAGAAATCTCAGGCTGCTTTTCATCTTGACTCGGGGAACCTTGCGCCTGCAAGTTCGTAATGTCAGATAGTTTCTTCCTCATTATGCTTCCGAAAGACGATCTCTTTGCCATTCTATCACCTTTCATGCTGTCAAATTCCAGCACAAACCCTAATTCAAACTTTCAAGAACTCAAAAGGGTCACCAAGAAATGCGATTCCCACTTGAGAAACAGTGGTATTGTGAAGAAAAACTAGACCCCAAGTGAAAAATGAGAGTGGGATTTGACAAAACAATGGATACCCAGATATGAAATGAAAATTACAGATAAGAGAAGAAGAAAAAGGAGGAAGTTTCAGAGAGCAAGAAAGGGATATTCTGATAAGGGTCTTAGAGATTATTGGTTACCCACAAAAGAGTGATACTAAAGAATGAAAATTATTGCATATACAAGTACCAACTACTACTACTACTCTTTCAAAAGGGCTGCAAAGAATAAAGATTTAAGCAAAACCCTTTTTGTTTTTTAATAAAAAATCTTTGTTCTCTTTTCTTTGAGAGTGTATTTTGGGCTGTGAAACAACGCTTGGATTCTGAGAAAATTGGGTGAAGAAAGAAAGTGAAAAGAAAAAGAAGGAGCATTTCATTTGAGAAAGCAAAGAAAGGTAAAGTAGAAATGGGTTGGAAGAAGGAGGTTGGGTAGCCCAACGGATCTCCGAAGCAAAGTTTCCGAACCTGATTTCAAATTTGTCACCCGCTTCCGAACCTCGTTTTAAAATTGTTATTCCTTTTTATAGAAGAACGGCCTGTCGTTTTGATCCTTAGATTTGTACATGCTGACATCATCATCAATTTCGTTATGCAAATCCTTGACATATTATAGGAAGTACTTAAATTTTTTTGAGAGAGAATAGGAAATGCTTTATTTATTTATTTTTGTTATAATTAGGCAAAATTATATATAAATTCTTGTCAACATGTTATAGAAAAGAATTAATTTTTCATTTATGGTACAATTAGGTAAAATTATATTAAGTTAAGAGGTAGATGTAATATAACATTAGTATCAAATGCATGTTCACATGTATGAGAGAATATTACATATATTTGTCACATAAAATCCACACACTGTTTAACTTTTTTTTAAAGAAAAGAAAAAAAATACATTGTTTAATTTATATCTTTAAATGAAGTCATGTTTATTGCTAATAATTTATAAGCGACAACAATTCACACCATTTTTGGATAGTAGATAGCAACATAACCGTTGGGCACAATAAGAGGTAAAAAAAAGAAAAATCCCAAATTCAAAAACCTTCTATATCCTAAAATTTCTATCTTTCACTAAAAGTATGAAAGCATTCAAATTTGGGTTTGAAATACCTATATATATATATATATATATATTTGCAAATTTGGAACCCTATTTTTAGGGTTTAACCATACCACCTTTATGGAGATAAGACATTGGATTTAATGCCATAGGATATAACTATTTGTAGAATTGGATGTTTAACATTATGGGTTGTGTTAACGAGCACCATAAGGTGTCCGTTAACAACAACTTTTTGCAGCTTTTTGTCATTTTTGACAATTTTTTAGCAGTTTTTTTTTTAATTTTTTTATTATCATTTTTTATAATCCTTTTAATAATTCTCTGTTTTTTTTATTAAGTGGGACCCATATATGGAAATCTTAACAAGCACCGCACAGTGCTTGTTAACATTTCCCTAACATTATAAAACTCTATTTAAAACTCCTTTTTTGGTTCCCTTACCTTCTCGAGTATGGCCTAGCATTTCAACAAATTCATTTTAATATGGATAGAAATAGTAAAACACGCATTTGGTGGAGTTGATCATTTTGTTCCATCGTTTGTCCTCTCTAGCAATAAAAGAGGATACCTCCATGGCTTCATTTACTGCTTTACTGCATTCAAATCACTCAAAAGGTTTTATTACTATAAATGAGAGGGCTCTTGATGCCATCCAATTGACGTTGCATCTGTAACGTATAGCTCAGTTGCTGGCCAACAAACATCACTTGTAAGTTTAGCATGGCAGTTCTTCAAAGCAAATTCATGTTGGGGGTTGTTGGTGATGTCTTTAACAGTAGGGTAATGGGCAAGTGCTTCCAGGAGACGAGGGGCTAGAGATGCTGAGATGATCTCAATAGCGTCAAAGAGCAACAATAACAATGCTAAGGCCCTTGTTTGTTTATTAAACTAGAATGAGATCCCTTGTGAATGTGAAGTAGAAAAGAGTTGTGAAGTACTAGTAATGCCATTAAGAATAATTAACAGCAACGCTAAAGTCAACACCTTTATGTTAATGCACATGCCAACAACCCTAGGAAAAAAAGAAGCAAGAGAAAGAGAGCACGTGTAATAAGTAATGACTCAATGTCAACCATTATATACATCCAGAAAGTGGGTTCCATTTACCAACAGCTATTGAAAAAAAAAACAAAAAACAAAAAATGGGGGGGCATCCCCGAAGAATTTGACATCATGAGTAGGCAAATTTCAACATTCTTCAAAACCTTCTGCATTAGAATCTGGCCAACTCATGGTTTACAAAAGAGATTGGATTTTGATCTATTGCACACTTTCATTTTGCGGAATCAAATTTCCTGCAAATACTGAATGCCACAATTTCAAGTGGGAAGTTAGCTTTTATACTAGCAAATTTTTTACAAAGCAAGTAATGAACTGACAAGGCAAAATTCAGAAAATCATATTAGAGTTAATCTTGTACTAAGGCATAGACAAAAATCACAGACCAGGTGTGATCATGAACATAGAACAACCAATACATGGTAAACCCTCTTTCCTCACTTACGTCAGAAGAAGGCAATATTTGTTTTTTTGGCCATGAAGATGTACTTAGTTTCTTACTAATTCAGAGTTCAGACATACAATTGGACTTCAATATAATCTAAGAAATCTAAAAACAGAGGGCATGGCAAGACCACTTAAAGAAGTCCTCCATTCAAATAAAGACAGAAGGAAAATGCAATTAAACTTGACGATAGAACACTCCTCCCCTTCAAAGATTCTGTTGTTCCATTCTCTCCATATGTTCCACATAATTTACAGCGGAATAGGACAATGAATGAGCACGTGATCCACCGATTCCTAATCATTTTTACTAATAAAACACCATTTAACAACACAAATATATCTCTTCTTCATAGTCATTTATTATACAATAAAATGGAAATTACATGTTGTGGTTGCACCTAGTGGATTGTTTTTTTTATTTTACACATTGAAGATTGTTGTACCATATGCTTTTTACAAGTGGCTCTTGTAAGTATATTAAAATTGTAAAGATAGTTTGCTGTAGGTAAAACTCTATTATTAAAGTATGTAAAGTTTAAAATACAACTTCAAATAAAGTTCTGTTGCCAAAAGGTTATAAAAAGTTAAAAGAAATTTAATTATATATTTTAATTTAGTTTACTCATCTACCATAATTTTTCATTTGAATTCTGCTACACCCCATTATAACAAATGCCTTGCAAGAAATAGACAGCAAATAGATATCAAACATCACTATAGATTATATGAAGGTACTGTGTAAATGAAAAATTTTCACTCTTTTTGTGGATAGCATACATACTCTACACTATTTGTTGATGGTGCCTTGTAGAAGATATGAAGCCTTATTACGGACCTGCAACATAGAAAAATATTCTTTATAATTAAAAACACTAGAACAGCAGAGATAAAGCAACAGTTTGGCTCCATACCTTTGATGCATAAGTTCTCAAGTCTGTGCTGGCAATTTGGTAAGAACAGTTTCGAAGATAAAGACCCCACATCGCATTAATTTCTTCATTATTTTCCAGCATTTGATTAACCAAGAGCCAATTCTCTGTCAAAACCAGGTAAATGTACATCTTGAAAAGATCACAACCTTTTTCTTTTACATTAATTGAGATAAGCAATCGTAGGATCTCTTCTTCATCACAAGCCTGAGGAAAAGAAAAATAAATTATAACATATAAGAACACCAGACCTGGCTTAAATATGAAAATTTTAAATTCAAACAGAAGTGTAAACAGGCTGAAGCAATCATTTGCTATTATTTAGAGCTAACTTATTTGACAGAGTTCTCGTGTTAAGAAGCCCCCACAGTCCTGTGGTGGCATGAATTCATGCTTTTTTCAGATATAATTAGGGTTTTCCAGCTTAAACACATGACAATAGAGAAGTTCTCTTTTAAATGACACAGAAATCAGATAAGATACATGGTTCCTCAAGATTTTATAAACATTAATATAGTGCAAGAAACTGCATACATACAGCCACCCTAAACTTGTGCAATTTTCTGTTTTTGTTGGTAAAATTTATTAAGGGCAAGAACTACACTCCGGATAGAAGATTATTGTATACAGATCATAGATTACAATACAGGCCAAGTCTGTGTTAACATGGATGTATGAGCAACATATTAGTTAAACTAAGAGAGAGGAAGTTGTGCCTCTACACAAAAGTACTTGTAAAAGACACTAAGCTAAAATGTAAAGAGAATATAAGCTACCTTATTATCAAAACCAACGAGAAGTATTTGATAGGAAACTGCACTTCTAAGTTGCTTACTACGAGTATTAACTCCTGAAATGCATTCCACAGCTCGCAAGCAGTTCAAGTCCCTAGGGACCCTGCATTGAAAACAAGCAATGAGCATTATCAGAGATAGGGAGTGGAAAAGGTGAACAGCAGAAGGGAAGTAAAAAATATACACCTCAGCTTTATTAAATAATAGTAATCACCAATCATTCATTCTATCAATCAAAGGTTGTATGACAATCTAAGCAAGGTATTGAATCTCAATTATCAGCAACTCTCATGTAAGAGCCACCACTTATTTAGACCTCAAAACAAAGAAAGTGATACATTGTGTTTGCTCACATAATATTCTGCATTAGAGACCATGAGTATGGCCACATGTACCACAATGGCAATGCAAGAGTCAGGAGGCACGCATGTGACACGTGGACAACTTCGAGGTCCTGCCAACACCCTGCGTGTGAGTGGTGGCAGGGTTGTATGGTTCTGAACATAGATGTAATGTTCTTAAGAGAAATTATTACAAATAATTGCCACTTTCTCACAGACCCAAAACCATCACAAACACATTGCAATATACCATTAAAATCACCAAGAGTTTCCTCTACCACTCATGGAACCACTCCACTACTCAAGATGTCATTACAAAGCTCTAAATCCACTGACACCATCACCATCAGGAGCGCACTACATATACCATTAGCATCACCAAGAGTATCCTATACCACTCTTGGCACCACTCCTAGTACTCAAGATGTCATTACAAAGCTCTAAATCCATCATCAACAATGCCCAACAGTATGCCACTTATGGTTTGGGTTGAGAATCAATTTGTAAACCTATGTTTGAAAACTTGCACTTTGCACACCTGAGGTTTAATGTATTTGCTTTGGGTTCATGTATTAATGTATTCATATTGTAATGAGACTGCTATTTTGTTTTCTGGATTTATTGTTTCAAAGAACACAATTCAAATGTTCAATTCTTAATGATTTTGGGATAATTTTTACTAAGGAATTAAACCTCATATGGGCAAAGTGCACCATCCTAAACCACAGGTTTGCAAATCTTCAGCATAAACCATGTGTGGGTAAACTGTAAGCCATGCACATTACATACTTAAATATTCAAAACTAGGTCACTTTCTGGATCATACAGACCTAAAATATTAATGATGCCTGCAGCACATTGATTCCAATGGTAACCATATAAAGAAAAAACAGACGTCCATCCTTTTACAAACAAAAAAGGCAGGGAATAATTACTCATTAAATTCAATAAATAAGCAAAGGAGATAATATTCAATATCAATAAATGCTACAAAAGATCATGATAAATAGATCAAGTCCTCTCTATAACAGAACAGACCACCAATCTGAATGGCACCATATTTAGTCAATATTACAATGTATAAATCCAAGCAACTAGTACGAGTCAAAAACCTGCAAGCAAGAGATTTCGCTATTTTGTTACAGCTGGTCTTCCATTCATTATCTGTGAAGTAACTGATTACTGATTGCATACATTCGTACAGAAGCATCACCAGACCGTGAAGCTGGCGATCCAAGAACAGAAATATAATGACTTCAATTAACTCTTCAGCTTCTGATGTTGAAAAGATAGACTGTTTATTCCTGCAATGAAAATTAATCACAAAAATTAACGAGATCTTAAACCTCCATCATCAACAGCATGCTAGGATCAACTTTTGCAGTAACAATATGCAATGTTAGCATCTAAATTTGCAAGTTCCAACAAACGATCAACCATTCCAAAGCACATGATTCCACCAAACCTACAAGCTCAAGTGTTTTCGAGACAAGTAATTCCATTTGTCACTTACCTTACACAACAACAAGCAGCTGCAAATTTGATCCAAGTTCTAATATTTTGAGGTGGCCCTCCACAATTAGAATCTAAAAGACAGGATTAAAAAATGTTGTAAGAAGACCGCTAACAATAAAAGACAACAATTTTCACTACACGAAGACTGGGGGTATTTTATGTAACACAAAATTATGGGGGGAAAAAGAAGTAATACTTCATTATATATTAGACAAATTAATTCAAGAGACTCTATGGACAATCAAACACTATATCCATTACCCAATAGAAAAAGATGGCACCCTGAACTGTATGTGAAGCAAGGACAGCCTTCTTGAATCAATGCAAAATTAGGGTAATATATGAGAATGAGATAAACAATCAGGGCTTTGGTTTCTCTTGATTGGGAGGAGCACTTTGAGAATGTATCCCAACGGGTGCTTTCCCGTGTTCTTTTAGACCATTGCCCACTTTTGTTGGAAGCTGGTGTTATTCGGCGTGGGCAAAGTGCCTTTAAATTTGAAAATATGTGGTTGAAAGTTGAGGGGTTTGTTGTCAGAGTTAAGCAATGGTGGGATGGGTACAGTTTTGCGGGCTCTCCTAGTTTCATTTTGGCTCAAAAATTGAAGGCTCTAAAAGCTTATTTAAAAAAGTGGAACAGGGAGAGAGGAGTTGGTGGGTCTTTCAAACGAGGAATAGGTGCATCGCCTTCAACTCAAAGGCCACATAGAACAGTTGGCTTCTCTTAAGGAGATTTCTTGGAGGCAAAAGTCTCGGGCTTTGTTTGTGAAGTTGGGCGACAATAATACTAAGTTCTTTCATAGATTAGCAAACTCTCATAGAAATGCTAATCAAATTAAACGGATTGAGGTGGATGGTGTTCTTTATGAGGATGAGTCTGATGTTCGCTCTCAGCTAGCTCTCTTTTATCAAGGGCTGTATAAGGAAACTGAGGTGGGGCGTCCTACCATGGATGGATTAGATTTTGCTTGTATTGAAAAGGATGAGCGGTTATCTTTAGAGAAGGAGTTCACGAAGGAGGAAGTCTTCCAGGTGTTAAGGGAGATGGAGGGTGATAAAGCCCCTAGTCTTGATGGTTTCACCATGGTTTTCTTTCACAAATGTTAGTGTGTGGTGGAAAAGGATGTCATAGATTTTTTTGTTTATTTTCATCGGCACTTTGTGTTTGAACGGTCTATGAACGCTTCGTTTCTCACTTTAATTCCTAAGAAGTGTAATGCCGTTAACATTAAGGACTTTCGCCCCATCAGTTTGGTGGGTAGTGTGTACAAGTTGCTGTCCAAGGTGTTGGCTAATAGGTTGAGGGTGGTTTTAGATAAGCTCATCTCTGAGTCTCAAAATTCGTTTGTTGGCGGAAGGCAGATTCTGGATTCTGTGCTTATTGCAAATGAATGTCTGGACAGTAGGTTGAAGAGCAGAATACCAGGCGTGGTTTGCAAGCTTGATATTGAAAAAGCTTACGACCATGTGAACTGGGAGGCCTTGTTTTATTTGTTGGGCCGGATGGGTTTTGGGCTGAAATGGAGGGGGTGGATTAAGGCTTGTGTTACTTCGGTCTGTTTTTTAGTCCTGGTTAATGGATCCCCTGAAGGTTTTTTTGGAAGCTCTCGTGGGCTGAGACAAGGGGATCCTCTATCCCCGCTTTTGTTTCTCTTGATAATGGAGGTCTTAAGTAGACTCTTGAAAAAGACTGAGGAGTGTAATCTTATTCGGGGTTTTCATGTGGGAGCTGTGAACTCTGTTGGTGTGCATATCTCTCATCTGTTATTTGCTGATGACACTATCTTATTTTGTGATGCCTCTAGGGAACAGTTGCTGTCCATTAGGTTGGTGTTGTCTTGTTTTTAGGCTTTTACAGGTTTGAAGGTCAATGTCGGAAAAAGTGAGATTGTCCCTGTTGGGGAGGTGAATAACCTAGATGCATTGGCTAATATTCTTCATTGTAGAGTGGGCAGGTTGCCTATGAAATATTTGGGGATGCCGTTGGGAACTTCTTTTAAGACAGCTTCAATTTAGAATCCTATTTTGGAGAAAATGGAGAAGAAACTTTCTGGGTGGAAGCGTCTCTATTTATCTAAGGGTGGTAGACTCATGCTAATAAAGAGTACCCTCTCTAGTCTCCCAACGTACTTTTTATCTCTTTTTACTATTCCTAAAGCTGTGGCTGCTAGATTGGAAAATATTCAGAGGAATTTTCTGTGGGGATCTTCTGAGGGGAGTTTCAAGTATCCTTTGGTGGCTTGGGAAAATGTGTGTTTACCCGTTGAGATGGGTGGATTGGGGATAAGAAGTGTGGTGTCTTTTAATCAAGCTCTATTAGGGAAATGACTGTGGAGATATGGTCATGAAGTTACTCATCTCTGGCGGAGAGTTATCTCTACTAAATATGGCGAGGGTCAAGGGGGGTGGTGTACTAAAGTTTGCAAGAGGACTCATGGGTGTGGCTTTTGGAGAAGCATTAATGAAGGGTGGGAGAGCTTTTCCAAGCATTTGTCCTATGTAGTGGGCGAAGGCACTCATATCCGTTTTTGGCATGATAGGTGGATTGGTGATAATACTCTAAAAGATCGCTCTATGTGTGTTCAGCGGTCAAGGATGCTTATATCTCTGAGGTCTTGTGGATTCCAGAAGGGGGTACTGCTAGAGTGTGGAATTTAAGGTTTTATAGAGCTTTTGAGGATTGGGAGTTGGCTGCATCTTATTCTCTGCTTTAGCTTATCCAAACTTGTATTCCTCGGGGTGAGAGGAGTGATACTCTTTGCTGGCGGCTAAAAGGTGATGGTAATTTTGACACCCAGTCTTACTATGATGAGATTCGGGGTGCTTCAAATTCTCTGTTTCCTTGGAAGGGGATTTGGAAACCAAAGATTCCTAAGCGCGTGGCGGTCTTTCTGTGGACAGCTGCTCATAGTCAGATCCTCACTTTAGAAAATCTAATGCTTAACGGTCGCCCCTTGGCTAATTGGTGTTGTATGTGTTGCTGTGATGGGGAGTCGGTAGACCACCTTCTTCTTCATTGTCCTGTTTCTCATTCCCTATGGTCTTTTATGCTTCAGGGTTTCGGTATTCATTGGGTTATGCCAGGTTCGGTGGCAGGTCTGTTATCTCCTTGGCATTAGTGGCTTAAGAAGCATAATTCAGACATTTGGAATTTGGTTCCAGGGTGCTTAATGTGGATTGTGTGGTTGGAACGAAATCGTCGATCTTTTGAGGACAAGGAGAAGACGTTGGATGAGTTAAAGGTTTTAAGTCATCGCAGTCTTTTGGAGTGGTCTCGTTGTTGGGGTTTTACTGTTTGTTCCTCTCTCTCTCAATTTATGTCTTCCCTTAGCTTAGTTTCCTGTTTTCTGTGCTGTGTGCTCTTTTTTTTTTTTTTTTCTTGTTGTTCATCATCATGAACATTTTGTACTTTTTCTTTTTGTTTTTACATTAATATTATTTTTCTGATTACCTATCAAAAAAAATATGATGCAAGTATGCAACATAGCTCCTCACAGATGTGACATTCAATCATTGCAAGTTGACAACATAAAAAACAGAACAGGTATTCATAACTAAATGATTTTTGACAAGACTGAAGCTTTGTTATAGAGTTTTAAGTCCTAACTTAGCATTTAATGTATGATACTCATTAATAACTCAAACTCTAATATCAAAGAATGAATTGGATGACTAGTGGGCCAACCCAGCTTCATGAATAAAGTTCCAATTTTAGCATAATCTGCAACAAATGCATATCAAATCATCGTGCTAAATTTTTTTGCTAGGTAATGTACTTGTGCACTTTGAGAGGATACCAACAAACCCACTCTCATCCACCAACATATTGGTGGAGGAGGTAATTAGCCCAAAGGCCATTGGCATCATGCCAAATACTAAAACCCATGTGAATATCCTTCATCTTACTTTGCCATATGTTGGAATGAACTCTAGTTCAAATGGGACCTTCCCCCTCGTATGAGCAAGGTGGAGGGTGAGGCTGGGGGTGTGTCAAGATGGAATGGGGAGGAAAATAAAAGTAACTGGTAATCCAGAAGCTAATATGAGTTGCCGTTAAACCATGATTTTAAAACATACTTATGACGACAAAACACAAAGAAGAGCTCTAAATATTAGACCAACTAATATTTTCTTCATTTCATTATAGTTTTGCATTAGAAAAAGGATACATTTGCCACCAATATTAATAATCTTATGTACCCACATATACAAGATCCAAAATCCACAGAATAAAATTTAATCACTTTATTATGAATGGATACCACTAAAGATACACGTTAGGGCGTCCCCATACATGCGGCCGACCTTGATTAATCTATTGAGGATCCATAACCAATGCCAAAATTTTGGAACTAAGGCTTGGATGTTGCTAGGTTGTTACCCACATGTAAACTCTCCCAAACTTCTCATAAATTAACCGGAAAAGACTTTAATATCACACTCTAAAGAATAGAAAAATAAATTTATCATGTCCATGACACAGTCTGTCTAAAATGTATTACAAAATGAAAAAACTGGTAAAGAGTCAAGAAAGCTTACCAGCATGCAAAGATTCTATGTTGGATGATAACTTAAATTGAAATCCATAGATTTCAAGAGCTCCTTTTAATTCAAAATAGCTGGGAGACCATTCAATTAGGAGAGTCTGTAGATCAACCAGGTCAAAAGTGACAGCAGATAAGCCATGGTAACTCATAGAATACCAATCAACAAGAATTGGCCGCTTTCAAGTTTTGCAATATATAATAATCAAGTTTTGCTTCCAAGAAATGATATAAGTTTTATCAACACCTCATTTTTGGATGAAAGAATACTACACCAAAAGTCACATGCAGATGTCCTCAGTTCTTCTTTTGATGAATATAGCACTGATAAACCAAAAGATAATCATGAGAAGGGAAAAAAAAAAAAAAAACAACCACCACACACACACACACACTAGACTATTTAATGGCCAAGCCACAATCAATGGACATACTTACTCAAATTAAAGGTCCATGTGGCTATTGATTTTTGTACATGACCACACGTAGAAACCAATTTATAAAGCCAGCCATTTGCTAACAAACCTTCAAGGAAAGTGTTTCCTGCAAGAATATATCAATGAGGTTAATGAATACAATCTTTACTGAACAGAGTATGTATTATATGAAACTCAAGTTGGTGTATAATTAAAAATTAATATTTCTGAGAAATAAGCATGATGATTGACAATTAATAAGCAAATACATAGAAAAAAATAATCACCATTTTCTGAAGTGAGTTCCAACAGGGAATTGAGCTCATTCTTCATGAAAGACTGCAAAAGTGCACAACTTTGAAGCTCAGGAAAATCTAGAGGTGGTGGAACTTTCTGCAATTCATGGAGAGGGAACGAAACATAAAGATAGTATCAGTTATCTTAAAGGGGTTACTTTAAAAATCTTCAGAATATTAAGAAAGCAATTATTTGGGCAGCACCGAGATAATGAAATTTCATTCATTCACAAAACCTGATTTCCAAAAACCCGTATGCCCCATGTGGCCATCTCTTCCTCACCACTTATTTCTGTCATCTACACAAAGGATTACATATTTTCAGTTGTGAATATATAACAACATTTTGAAATTTTTTTTGATAAGTAACATTTTGAAAATAACAACTATACTATAGGGAGAATTGTTGTGCCTGATGTTCGCATTGATTGATCACTTTAGTAAGCGATTCTTCTTTGGTATTGACATCCTCGTCCGAGTTGTAGTTCTTCTGATTCTTTACTTGTTTATATTCCTTCTCAACAACTTTGCTTTTCTCTTTGTAGTAATCACTCAAAAGATCATCCAACCCAATAACCTTCTTCCTGGTTCACATTGAAAAAATATATATATATACCAACACAGAACCTATGGGGGTTTTCACCAGTTACCAAACAAACATTATGAACTCAAATTCAAAGGCAGTGCTGCACAAATGAGCTCCAATGTTTAAGACTAGATCAACTCTTTTTCAATATAAACCAGAAATGAAGGCATGTTTTGGGTCTTAAAATTAACTCTAAAGATTTCATAGAAAATGAGAAGCAGAAAAAATGAATAAATGGGATCAACTAAATTTTGCCTAAATCGCCTTAATAAAATGGCTCAAACTATTAAATGTGCAATAAAGAAGTTGTGCATTTCATTTAACCAAGAGAAAGATAAAGAATCACACTTCAAAGTTCAAAGTAATTTTTGATGTTTAAAAAAAAAAAAAAAAACCCAAAAGATAACAAAGGACCACGTGTATAACATTAAAAGTTGTTAATAGTGAAAATCTCTAAGAACCCAGATGCACAATTTCAGTAACAGTGACAAACAACAAGATTATAGCTCTAACTACCCAGAAACTGTTTCATAATATGAAACCCAAAAAAAAAAAAAAATTACATAAAACCATATAAGGGTAGATTGTAAAAGAAAGAAAAGAAATTGAAGTAGGAGAATAGAACCTTTTCTTGGTAACAAGTGAGGAACTGATAAGTTGGTCTTCGAACTCAAAATCTAGAGGATCATCCATATCCATCATCACCTCTCTCTCTCTCTCTCTGCAAAAACCCTCCTTTTTTTTTTGGTTCTTTGGGTTCCAATATGAGAGAAGCGCCAAACTGTGTGGCTTTAAACCGCGGAGTGGCAAACTAGACTAGCGTACTGAGAAAGCCAAAGTTACCGGTTCTTATTGGACTTGCGTGACCGTTGTCTTTGTGTACTTCGTATGATTGTATCCTTCCAATAGTTTTGGGTGGGCTTCCATAGTATGACAATTTTCAGCCCAATGACATTTTTTTTTTTTTTTGGGTTGGATATAAGGAAGTAGTGAAATACTTGAAAACTATGTGGTATGTTGGATTGATTGAATCTGAGATTTTTGGATTTACGATAAGCCCACCACCTAAATACAAATCATATAATAGAATTTTAAACTATGACGTCCGTTTTACAGATTTGAATCATAAATCTCTTACTCGACAATAAAAGATTTTACCAGTTAAGATAACTGAAACCTTCAAACTAGAGAATGCGGAGTCATGAGGTGTAATACCTAAGACCTCCTAAGTGTAGACTAATGGCTTACGTGATAACCAACATGCCACATGACAATGTTTATTTAGTGTTACATGTTAGATTAAGTAATTTATCTATACTATATATAATAATGAAAAATTTTGCATTTAATTTTACAAAACTCATGTAACATCACCTCCTTAACCACGTCATTATCTTTTTTATTTATCAATTTTTCTTTTATTTTTTTAAAAATATTAAAATATTAACTTTACAAATCCAGTCATTTAATTTTAGGTAAAAAATATTAAGAGACTAAAACTTTATAAATTCAATCATAAGAAACTTTACCAATCTATTCATTTTTGATGAGTAAAAGGTGGGGCGGAGGGACCATTGCGTCTCACCCCCCTGGGCGTGACCATAGGAGCACCCCCCGCTAGATAATGTTGGATTGAGCCATAGCTACTGTGGTCTGAGGTGACCACAGAACTCACCCTAGCACCTCGAGAGAGCTGGTAATCAGGGGCTCCTCAGCAAGGATACCCAAATTCCTTCCCAAGTACTCACCCGGGCTCGAACTAGGGACCACAAATCTGATTCACGAATCCCAACCACCAGGCCACCCCTCTCGAGGCACCAATCCATTCATTTAATCTTACTCAACCATTCACCTTCATTTAATCTATTATTTATTATCTAAACGTTACTATTCCTTTAATTTTTCTCCTCTCTTTTTGACTTTTCTTCTTCTCATTATTATTTCCCTACCTTATTGTTACTTTTGCTCCAATCATTTCTATCCCTTTTTTCTACTTTCTTTAAATAAAAAAAGGGCAAACTATTAAATGTGCAACGAAGAAATTGTGCATTTTAGTTAATTGAGAGAGAAAAAGAAACACACTTTGGGTCCGTTTGGGATCCGCTTATATTGCTGAAACTGAAAACTTTTTGCTGAAAATACTATAGATTAAGGTAAAAGTTAGCTGAAATAGTATAGTGAGACCCATGAATGTACCAAAAAGTGCAGTGAGACTCATGAATAGTAACAAAAATAAGTTGAATAGTAAAATAAGTTGGCAAAAATAATCTTTGCCAAACGGACACTTTAAAGTTCGAACATTTTTTTTTATGTTTAGAAAAAAACCAAAAAACATAACAGTAACTATCAAAACAATAACAAATGATCACATAAAAATATTTAAAGGATTCCTACAATTGTTTCAGGAGTTGGATGTTAACTTTATAAGTATCTAAATTGCCTTGATAATTAAAATTATCAAAATACTCATTTAAGGTGGGTTTGAGACTTCCACCTATAAGACCTTCATATATTCCTTTATTTATTTTTTTTTTTTTTTTTGAGAATCAAGTCTGTAAGTTTTATTAATCAACAGAAGTACTATCATCAGTTACAAGTTGTTGCACATTACATGGTAGATCAACTGACCAAATGTGTGGGCAAGGAATACATTTTGCTGTTTTAGCTAGTTTGTCTGCCACAGCATTCCCCTGCCTTTTTACATGGACAAAACTTGCTGATACAAAGTTCAATGCTAAAGTTTTAACATCATCAGTTATATGACCAAAGAAACTTAGGCATGGTAAAGCCGAATTAAGGGCCTTAGTGATTGTCTCTGAGTTTCCTTCAAACACCACTTCGCACGGGCCAAGCTCCAAGGCGAAGACAATTGTAGTCCTGCAAGCCAAAGCCTCAACGTCTTCAACATTCATAGGGAGAGTGAACTTGTCTGAGAGAGCCCCACGAACCACTCCAGCTGCATCTCTGACCACAATACCTACCCCGGCCTGTTGGATATCATTGAAAACAGTTCCATCATAATTAACTTTGAGCTGGGAATTTTGAGGTGGAATCCAGCGTGTGGTTTCTGAGTGTATGGGCTCGGGCTGGGAGGCTTGTTGGACTGATTTGAACTCACGAAGCCTCTCACACATGTCCTGATACAACCTGCTAAAAGGCAAAGACGTGGACTGCAGCCTTTCTTGATTTCTTTTATTCCATAAACTCCAAGCCAGGTAGGCAAATCTCTCAGCCAAATTGGGGTTATTTGAATTTAAGATACCTGTCCATAGGTCTCTAAAATCCACAAAACGTGTTGCTAGCTGGTTCCTTAGAGAAGGTTCTTCCTATCACACTTCCTTTAGCACTTGGCAGCCCCAAAGAGCGTGAATTACATCTTCAATCTCCTCTTTACACCTATCACATGTTGCACACCGTGTGACTTTCTTGTTGAATAGATTTCTTTTGGTAGGCAGTGACTCACAACAAGCCTTCCAAATAAAATGTTTAATTTTGTTTGGAACACCAAGGGACCAAGTTCTTCTCCAACAAGAGTTCTGTGCCGAGGGGTTTGATGGGCCTGAAGTGGTTGATTCCCGATTGCTTGACAACATTTTATAAGCACTTTTCATGGTGTATCTCCTTGATTTAGTTCCTGCACAGATCAGGGTGTCAGGTACTCGGTTAACACTTAAAGGAATACTGAGTATGAGTTTGGCTTCATGTGGGAGGAATTCTTGCACTATCCGTTCTTCAATCCAACTTGGTCCTTCTTCATCTATTAGAGCACATACCTTAGCATTATTGGGAAGGTTTTTTTGGAGCGAAATGATGTATTTTGTGGACGAAACAGGCAGCCACTTGTCACCCTGGATCTGAACTTGTGAACCATCACCAATCCTCCAATATGCTCCCTTTTTAATGACCTCCCTTGCCTTAAGAATGCTCTGCCACACGTATGATCCCGCTGTTTTGACCCCATTGTCGAGGACTGGACAGTTTGGGAAGAATCTTGCCTTGAAGACTTTGTAGAACATGGAATCAGTGTTATGTATTAAGCGCCATACCTAGGGGTGGCAAATGGGTGGGTTGGGTCATAAATGGATTGGGTATGTAATTACCCATTTATCCATTTATGACCCGTTTATATATAAATTAATTATCCATTACCCGCCCAATCCATTTAATTAGTAACCCATCCATTTAACCCATTTAATTTTAATATTGGTGCAAGTATTGAAACACTTTTCTAACTCATCATTTAAACTTTCCTTTATGTCCTAACTTTCTTGGAATCCAAACAAAGCGTAAATTTTTAATAAAAAGAAGAAAACATGAAGACGTGTGAGCTCGCCCAAAACCAAGAAAAAAAAGAGTAAAAAAGTAAAAAAATGCTGAGGCTCGTATCGAAGAAGGTTCTAGGGCTAGCCTCACAGGAGGCGTCGGCGTCGGCGTCATCAGCTTTATCGGCGTCGGCGTCGGCGTTGTTGGCGTCGCGGCCCGTCTAGGTGCTGCCACATATGTACCACGAGAGGGTGATCGACCACTACGACAAGCCCCGCAACGTTGGATCGTTGGACAAGAACGATCCGACGGTGGGCACGGGCCTCGTCGGTGCACCTGCCTATGGCGATGTCATGAAGCTCCAAATCAAGGTCGACGAGGTGACTGGGAAGATCGTCGATGCTCGCTTCAAGACCTTCGGTTGTGGCTCCGCTATCGCTTCCTCATCTGTAGGTTCGTGTGCTGATTTGATTTGTTTGGTTGCTCAGAAAATTTGATCGACTTTTTAGGGTTTTTTTGGTATTTTTGCTTTATATGTTAATATTTGAATTTTTGGTTTTGTGTTTGTTACGAGTCTGTTTGGATGATGAGAAAATGTAGAAAATGTCGAAGAGTATGTGGTAAAGTGTGTTTGATTTTAGAAGTGTTTAGTGGGTTTTTGTGAGTTTATTTAAATTTAAATTTTAGATGGGTTTAGTGGTTATTAGTGGGTTTATCCATTTTGACCCATCTAATTAAATAATCAAATGGGTCTTTACCCATTTAACCCAAATATTCAAATGGGTTGGGTTAAGACTTATCCAAATAAGGTGGGTAATGGGCGGGTTCATGGATATGGATAAAAATTGCCACCCCTAGCCATACCTGCTTGCCAAGGAGTGCAAGATTAAAATTCTCCAACTCTCTAAACCCCAACCCTCCATGGCTTTTTGGTTGACAAAGTTTTTTCCAAGCAATCCAATGTATTTTCCTTGAATTCCCCGAATACCCCCACCAGAATTTTCGGACCAAAGATTCAATATCTTTACACAAACTCTTGGGCAATTTGAAGCACCCCATAGTGAAAGTCGGCATTGCTTAGATAACCGATTTGATTAGGATTTCACGACCCGCTTGGGAAAGTAGCTTTTCCTTCCAACCTTGTATTTTGTGCCAAACTCTTTCTCTAATGTAGCTAAAGCTTTCTTTTTTTCCTCTTCCCACAAACGATGGCAAACCCAAATACTTTTCATATTGAGTTGCCACTTCCACCCCCAACGTCCTTGATTTTATTTTTTTGGTTCCCTTCCGTGTTTGGGCTGAAGAACAATTGGGTGTTTTCACGATTTATGTTTTGGAATGAAGCTTGCTCATATCTTGTAAGAATGTCCATCGCCGTTTGGCAATCTTCCTCATTTGCTCTACAAAATAGCAAGCTATCATCCGCGAAAAATAGGTGGGTGATTTTCGGCCCTTCTTTACAAAGGGATACTCCATGCAACTCTCCATTGTTTGCTGCCTGTTGTAACAAAGAGTGGAGGCCTTCTGCACATAAGAGAAATAAGTAAGGTGATAAAGGGTCTCCTTAATGGAGTCCTCTACTAGGTTGGATCAATCCATATGGCTCTCCATTGACCAAAATAGAAAAGGAAACCGTACGAATACAGCCTCCTACAAGTGTTCTCCATTTATTGTCAAAACCCAGTCTTTCCATGATTTTATCTAGAAAATTCCACTCAACTCTATCGTATGCTTTACTCATATCAAGTTTTAAGGCCATGGACCCCATTTTACCTTTTCTTTTGTTTTTTAGGTGGTGGAGAGTTTCAAAGGCAATGAGAATATTATCAATTATGAGACGGTCCGACATGAATGCACTTTTTGTTTCAGATACAAGTTTAGGAAGGATTTTTTTGAGGCGGTTGGCTATGGTTTTGGAAATTATCTTGTACATTACATTGCAAAGACTAATGGGGCGGAATTCTTTTGGGGTTGAAGGTGATTTTGTTTTGGGAATAAGGGCAATGAAGGTGTGGTTTATATTTGGTAGCATGTTTCCTGAATTTAAAACCGATAGAGTTGCATCAATTACATCCGTACCAACAATTTTCCAATAAGATTTATAGAAGATTGGGGGCATACCGTCTGGTCCAGGGGCTGTTAATGGCTTCATTTGTTTGAGAGCTAGTTCCACTTCTAAGGTCGTGAATGGTTTAGAGAGCTCAGCATTCATTTCAGGTGTGACTTTTGGCTCAATTCCTTGGAGAATAGGATCAAACCCGATAGTATTCTTGATTACATAATTAAAAAGAAAAAAAAAAAGCAATTGCACTCACTCAAATCAACATGACTCTTTCCTCCAAAAAAAAAAAAAAAAAAAATCAACATGACTCCGTGGCTGAATTCAAGGTTTTTTTTTTTTTTTTTTTTTTTTTTGCTAATAACCGAGAATATCATTAAAAAGAAACAGTAGTAGCATCCTTCTTGCAAGCATCCAAAAACTGCTGCAAAGAAGAAGATGCTTATTGCAACAAGAGGAAGACCTATGACTATGAGCAGCATCGAATTTATCTAAACTTTGAGTTGCTGTGTTAAGCTCTCTCCTAACCCAACCCAATTAAAGTTACAATTAACAAAAGATTTGCTTAGGTCTAAAGCATCACTAATCAGAGTTATGTCTTCAAGGTTAGAGCATCTGCATCAGCGGATGTAAAACTTTGCAAAATGCAAAAAGTAACAAATTTTACACATTTTGTCACAAAAATCTTCCACATCAGTCCTTCTAAAATTGTGTAATAATGAGTTATGCCATTTTGTTCTCCAAAGTGGCATGGTATAAAGACTGAAAAATGTAGGACACTTCAATTTGTTATTTTGCATTTCTTTCCAATTTTGCCTACATTCAGCTTCGTGATGAACCCAAAATTTCTTGAAGAGTATGGGGCTGCCGGCTGCGAGGATAGACTTTAAGAATATAATACGACAATATGAAACTAGACATATCTAAACCGAACTACTTCTAATGGAATCTCCATTTAGCATGTTTCGCTCTTTTCTTTTTGTATTTATCTTTCAAACTTCACAAATTATTTAGTCCCACTTAGGGATATACCAGAAATTCACAACAATTCACAATAATTTTACAATATTCCTAAGTTAGCATTAAACAAAAAATATATATACATTGTGGTTGATCCATGTGTGAGGTGATAGGCTAAATGTTAATTTTTGTTGTGTACCTAGATTTATTGGTCCACTAATATCTTCTTCTCTTGTAGTTGTGGATATAGACAAGCAAGTGAGAATAATTGAATAAAAGAGTTCAATTCAAGGTTGTCTTGCTTTTAAAGAGTGATGGTATAGACGAGACTATGGACAAAGGAAGCACACATGTGACATATAAAAAGTTTTTTTTTTTTTTTTTTTAATACCAAATAGACTCTAGCCTAATCTAAGTGTATATGTGTGTGAAACTTCTTTCTACAGAGTTGAATCCCGATCTTTACCCTCCACACCTCACTAGTACTTATACTTGTGAACCCCATAAAAGTGACATATAAAAAGTTAAAGAAGCATAGGGTAATAACATTTTTTTATAATTGTTGATATGATATGTATAATTTGTGAATAATAAAAGTGACATCAATAGTAACCCCATAAAAGGGAAGTTGCTTCAATTACAATAAAGTTTGAAAAAAAATAATTTAATCATTATGTCCCTAACTTTAGATTAAAAAATTGAGGAAGGTCACATCAAAAAAAAAAATTGAGGAAGGTTGGATGACTATGACACAATCCATATCGTATTGATAGGTAAACCACTGGATGAACAAAAGGTGACTAAAGTCATGAACACATTGACAAATGTCACAAATTCACAAGATGAAACTAAAAACAATAAAACTATATAAAAGCAAAGAATTCAGCCAAAATAAAAATATATATATATATTTATATAAACGCAATTATTCTTCCTTAAAAGCCAGGAAGTAAGGCATATAAGGAAAGATAAATACATTTATTTTTGTTAACTTACAAAGAAACTAAAACGATGCATACAGAATTTAGTCAACATCCAAAGAAACCAAAAGACAAAACTAATTTTTGGTACATTTTCAAATTCTCTTTTTTTTTTCTTTTTTTTTTTTTCTTTTTTTGTCTTTTAGGCCTTTGGAACACAAAATGGAAATATGGTTTTTTTTTTTTTTTGAGAAGAATGGAAATATGGTTTTGATAACAAAGAACAGAGAATAACTAGGGATTACAAAGCAGGAATTGATAACTCCTGCTTCTGAATGAGCTATAGGCTGAACATAGATTATGAACTTTTGTCTCTTTAACTACTTCTCTGGTTCCTTATCTTTGACTTTGAGATTCTCAGGTTCTATCATGTCTGTGACCATTGGATCATCTCTGAACTTCTTATATATGTCACCACTGTAAAACTCACGGGTTCTCACTACCAAAATGAGTGAAACTAGAGCTCCAAAGAGTGTACCAGCAGCCAAAATGATGAAAGGTAGCCTATAGCAGTGAGTCCCAATGCAAGTGAGCTCCTTCACAGATGACCTAGTAAGACCCTTCTTTGCTAAATCCTTTATTGCCGCTCTATCATAAAGCAACCCGGTTACCTTTACATTGAGGATATAGGACCCAAGTGGACTGGCCAATTGGCCACAATTGAACAATGTAGAGTAATACTTAAGGCCAAAGAGCTCAGAAATGATTGCAAATAGCAATGGCAATTGTGCACCAAATGAGAATCCAATGATGATTGATGCTATATACACAGCACCAGGGCCTGGGAAGGCAATGAGCAAGTGGCCTATGCATGACAAAATAAGCACAAATGTCATCATAAGCGGGCGGGGAACTTTGTATTTTAGCATTAGTGTTTCGGAGACAAAGCCGGAGAAGACCCTGCCAAAGTAATTCCATATGCTAACCAGCGATACAAAAGTACTAATAGTTTTAGTTGGATATCCTAATGATTCTCCAATCTGTCCCAAGTTGTCAACTGCTGTCAAGCTTCCTCCGAGTCCAAATAGCGTGGCGAGGAACAGAATCCCCATGTCCCAGCTCAGGAGTGCTTGCAGTATGGTGTAGTCATCTCCTCTTGGTGGTTTTTTACATATGTCTGCAAAACAAGATGTGTGTTTTTCGTCTTCTGGAGGTTGTGATTGTGGTGGTGATGGTGCTGGTGATGGCAACTTTTTTAGCTGAGTTTCTGGTGGATTTTCAACAGGCACCTCATCTCTAGCAAAAGCAGCCTTTTTCTTGAGGTTCCAGAGGGCCGCCTCTTGTCTAATTGCAATTAAGAGTGGAACAAAGAGCATGAACCAAGACACTGTGGCGCTTGCTGCATAGGCTCCCTTGGAGAAAGTGACTGTCTTCTCAAGTAGAGTCATAACCATGAGGAACAAAGCAAGTACAATTGACACATAGAGGAAATGATAGAAGACTCTGACCTCATTCGGTTGCCTCGCAGTATGCAATATTCGGATTGTATATACAAACACAATGGATAATGCAGCCGGAAGCCACGCAATTAGAAGAATAAGAGACTTTGCATCGGTTCCATAGATAGCCAAGTAAAGCTGTGTCATTACAGCTCCACTTAGCCCAACAAATCCCTTCAACAACCCCAACAAAATTCCTCTGCCTTCAGGGAAGTTCTTGACACATGTGACAAGAGCTCCTGTATTTGCAAAGTTTTGTGAATTGGCTCCAACGCATATGTATATGCACATGTGCCAGACCCGTGGTCTGGATATTTTGCCCGTTACAGCTAGCCATACCATGAAGTATCCTGCAAAGTTCATAACTGCGCCTATTATCAACACAAACCAAGTTGGGGTTACCTCAGCTATTAGCCCAGACAGGACACCAATATTGGCTCCAAGGTCCTTGAAGAAGCCAAGAAGATTGAGTGTGGTTTGGTCATAACCAAGTGAAGCTTTTATCTGTTTGGAGTAGATTCCAAACAGGTATGTTGCACCAGCACCGGTCATGATTAGAAAGGAAGCAAACACCGTGAACCATCGTCCCTTTACCACTTGCACGGTAAATGGTAATATTTCACTGCCCCTGATTCCGCCACCACTGCTTGATGTGTAGCCCATTCTTGCTCTCTGATTATGGCTGTTAAAAAATGTATAGGAAATTAAGGTAAAAATTTGCCTATATGGTATTGGTTTGAAACCAGAGGGACATTGAGAGATTAACTAAGATTGCAGAAATGGGAAGAGATTCACATTAGAGTTTGGCAAATGAGAGGGGTTGAAGAAATTTCGGACACTCGGTGGATAGGGATAGCATTATTGAAAAAAAAAGATGCAATGGTCCTTGGCTATAAATAAGTAAACATCTATGGTTAGTTTTATGTGGGGGCTTAATCTTAACGGTGGGAGCTGTAAGGATCAGAGGTAAAGTGAAAGCTCTCTATTCTTGGAACCAATGGATTTTGTCTTTGACTGCTATATTTAACTAACATTGATGACTATGATTTAGAAAATGTCATCTGGATTAACATGGTGGTTATGAAAAATTGCAAGTATTTGAATTTCGATTGTACTAAGGTCCCTTTTTGTTGACTGTTGAATTGGCTTGGACATTTGAGGACAGAGAATTAGATTCGGTACCAAATCTATTAGGAATTTAGTCCTATATTTAGCACTCTGATCTGTTCAAGTTGCAGATAAAACTCACAATATCTTAGAAAATTTCACCTGGATTTACGCGGTGACCATGAAATTTTTTTTGAGAATCTCGTGGTTGTGAAATTCATGTAAGAAAAATAAGACAAGTACACAACATTTTTCATAATAAATTCTAAGTGGTAAATTGTTATTAGTTGTTATTGATGGGCAAAAAAAAAAATTCAATGATGAATTCGAATTCGAACTAAAAACAACTAACTACTAGCTATGATTTGTTGTGAAAGTGTCGTGGAAGTAAGCGTAACACTTCTATTGAAGTAAATATTTCAATTTCAAAAATTCTGAGACCACATAAAAACTCATTACTTTTGCCACAACTATTCACGTGATAGATGGTAAGTGGTGAATAAAAAATAAGAGGTTTATTTGAAAGTAATAGGCCATTAATCATAACTTTCCATGTATGATAATTGTACCTCTTTATGTGATACTAAAATTACTCTTTATTATTCTATAAAAAAAAAAAAAAAATACTCTTTATGAATGGTAATAACGTCTATTTTCGTTGACAGTCGAGTTGGCCTGGACATGTGAAGGCCTTAGATTTAGGAATCACAAAGCTTTTAGGAAGATAATTAGTTATTAGTCCCATATTTGGCACTCTGATCTGTTCAAGTTTTCAGATAAAATTGAATAACGAATAACGAACATCCGTGACTCATTTTGTTTTAGTCCAAGTCATTTAATATCTAATTACATTATCCTAGAAATAAAATTAGTAGTAATAATCATCTTGATCCTATAAATAGGTTCTTTCCAGGAATGGAAGAGGACTAATATGAGAGTTATTTCTATTTATATATAATTCTTAAACACGTGTTTTCAGTTTTTAAACAACATTATACGTATTTTTACACACTTTTTCACTAACACGTATTTTCAAAAAAACTGAAAATTATTGTTACACACGTACCAAACGGATCCTATATTTTTAGATTATGGGATTAAGTGCAACAAAGAGACAGGGATTCTCAACTAAAAAAGGATTATGGGATTAAGTATATGAGTCAGGTGCTCGACAGCTTGGATTAGCCAAATCTAGGAATTCGAGCAAGTGATGAATGATACAAACAAATGAATTTTTTTTTTTTTTTTGACAAGAACAAATGAATATTTTTAAACTTCCTTAGCAACAAAAAAATAAAAATTTAGGGGTCTGTTTGGTACATGTGTTTAAAAACTGAAAATTATTGTTTAAAAACTTTTTTGGAAATACGTATAGATAAAAAAGTGTGTGAAAATACGTGAAATGTTGTTTAAAAACTGAAAATTGTTGTTTAAAAACACTCACCAAACACCCCCTAGACTTCTTACTTTTAAATTACTATTTTTTTTCATGAATACTTTAAAATTAATCGCCACTTGATATGGCTTGCTTTTTTAATTGTCATGTTTGAAGTTAGATTTTGCTCTTAACTAAAGGCTATGGAACCTTTTATAGCAAGGTAGAGATATATTAGCCCAATAGGCTCAAGTCTAAACCTACCTTGTGCGTAAGTTAAATCTTCTACTTATACTACAGCTTATTAACTATAGTTGATGTATGATTAGTAGTTAATGTATGATTAGTTTAGGATTTGGCCTATTATATATACTCATGTTAGGTTTATTGTAACAAAAGATTTATATTAAACTCATATATGTTAGAAATATATTAGACATGTTAATCCATAGTATAGGCCCAAGCCAACATCTACTTTTTGTGCAAGGCAAGTCTTCTACGTATACTAGAAGTCTAGGGTTTAGCCTACTATATATATACTCATGTTATAGTTAATTGTAACATAAGTTATTGTACTAATACTATACTCTTATATAATAAAGATGTAACCTTTAAGAGTTTCCTCCATAGACGTAGGCTGACAAGACTAAACCATGCAACCCTCCTATTCTTGTGTTCCTATTCTATACTTTCTCTTCAGCATTTACTCTAACATGTTCAACATGGTATGCATCAATGCTAATATTTAACAATATATTAAAGATCAATGTAACTCTTAAGGGTTTCATTCTTGGACATAAGCTGTCAAATTGAACCACTGTGTTACTCTACTTTATGCTTTTACTTCCGCATCTATTTTACCATATTTAACAATACTTATTCTTATTTTTCCATGTTCTTAACACTCATATCTATATAATTCGTTTGATATCTGTCATTTCCGTCGGGAAATCGTATTAGATCCAAGTTCAACAAACAAAAGTTATATCACAAATATTAATATGTGAGATAATGTGTTAATATCTTGTAGCAAATTCAATGATTGATAAAAGAAAAGGGAATTTCATCATACCCACTAGCGAGGCCAAAGCAAGAAACTTGGGTGTGTGCTAGGACATTGTAAAAGTGTAGGACCTTCCACTTGGGCATAAGCTTAATTCTCACTTTCTCGGTAGTTGATGAAGAAATAACGTATATGATTGCATCCCAACCATATTACACCAGTGGGATGAGGATGACACGAACAAACATATAAAGAACAGCATCATGGTTCACATGCTAATGCTATTGTGGGCATACTTCAACAGTTTGATATCAATTATCAACTACAAATTTGTAATCAAATACTGGTTTGACAAAGACTACACCCCGCAATTAGTGCTTAGAATCATCAGCCTAGGAGTCACATTCTTTTGTGTTTGTCTGGGCCGACCGCCATAAAAAAGTTGACAGTAAAAACAGAAAGTGCAGAAAATGCTAAAATTTCTGCTCATTTTTTATGGATTCGAGACCTTTTCGTCTGGGGAAGGTGTACAATTGGTGGGACCTTGAAAGTTGAAAGCTCAGCCCATTTCTGTTGTCCTGCTAGAAAATATAACCACTTAATCCAAAACATAAAGTTCAACTATATAACTTGTGATAAATTATTTGAATTTATCTTGACTCTTGCTAAGAAGCTTGTAGTTTAATGGTCTCGTTTTATGTCCTTTATGAGGAAAACCAGAATCCAAATCCTCCATCTCACATTCATTATAATAGTTGAATTATGAAAAAAGTTATTTTTTTTATGAGGTGAATCAGAATCGAATTCCCCATCTCGCACTCATTATAATAGTTGAATTATGAAAAATGTAATAATTGTTAGTTGTTACATCAAAGAATGACTTGTAGGTATCTTGAGAAAATATTTAATCATGTGCAATTAAAGAGTGCAAATGGAAGTATGGAACAAAGAAAGAGAGCAACAAAGTTTCCATTATAGGCCATTGGGGATATTTCTAAAGCCTCAATATGCCTCGTATTGAAATGCTAAAAGTTGAAATTCCTTTAATTTTCCATTAGAGATTTTCTACTTGCCCGTGATTGTCTCTTCTAATTTCTATCTTATGCCCTTTACATCATCCATCAATTATTAGCCCACATCCCTATCTTATGCTCTCACTGTTCACAATGAGTAAGTGCATCCCCACTAGCCATGTAAACAAATAGTACCTTTCTTTAAGCAACAGCTCGTGACTTCCTCTGGTCCCTTAGAATATGATCTCCACTCAAATGAGTTGCATAGGGATAATAGCTATCATATATTACTCGGAGCTTATAATATAATAAATCCATATTTCATTCCAAAATTGATTAGCTGAGAGGCTGTAATGCAAAAAAAAAAAGATGATTGTGCATAACAAAATGGTACAAACAGTTGAATAATTAGAACAATGAAATCATGCCCTAGGCTAGGCCAAGGAATATATCACCCTGGCCTGCCCTGGTGATGTGAAAATATGGATCTATATCATGCCTACACAAAGTGATTTATCTTACAAGCCAATCCTCATAATTAGATAAGACATGATTAGTGATTTATCTAGGAATTCATGTTCTAAGGGAAGAAATGTCTACTTCTTTAGGTTCCCATCTTTGAACTTTCTAAGGGGTTTGACATCTAAAGTTTCAATATTTGAGATATTGAGTAGTAGCCTATGAATTTTGAACACTTTTTCTCTTAAATTATGAATTAAGTTATGGATAATTTCCCCTTAAATTACTCATACTTTGAAATATGAATATTAAATTTAGAAACTAGTTATGTATCCATTAAAAATAAATAAACAATGTAATGTATGCAATCAAACAAAACCAAACAATTAAAGTGAATTTGTCTTTAACTCAACACCTCAATTTAATAATTACCCATGCCACTATATCAAATATAAACGTGACTAATAAACAAGCATATAAGAATAACTCAATTTAATTACTCAAATTAATATAATCAAATATAAATAGCAAAAAATTCTCTATATATATATATTTATATATATAGCAAATAAACAATAGCAAACCATTAAATATCAAATAAAATAATAAAACATTAAAATTTAGGTGTAAATCACTAAATCACAATAATATGACCCATGAGAATGAACCCCATCACCTCTAGGCTGATTAGAGAAGCAAACAAGACCATATAAAAAATGTATGGCCATTAAAATATATAAACACACACAAGTAGTAAAAGAGAGTTCTCTAAAAAAAAAAGTAGTAAAAGAGAGAAAACAATAATTATCTCATACATTCGACATATACATCACTTTTTTTTCAACATATGAGACCTACATATTGTAAGAGTGATAATAGATATACTAAATCCACAAGATAGGAGATACCTTCTTTCGAAGGAAGAAAACTCACCTCAATTTTAGTAGGATTTACTGGTTTGGCATTTACCCTTCCCAACTTAATTCCCATTGGACTTAAAATTACTGAATGATGGTTTCCATGGGACACCGAAGCTTGCTTCAGTTTCTACTTTCTACAATGTCATTCTCTTGTTTTCTCTGCAGACCCCAAAGTTTTGAAGTACCTCATCTCATGTACAACATAACATTATGTACCTCATATCATGCCCAAATCTTCTACAGCACTTATGCCCCTTATCTCATCCAATACAAGATGTATATTCCAACATCGTAAACCATGACATTACAAATGAAGTCCAAAAGTTATTGTTTTTTTACGAGACCAACCTCTGCAATTTCAACCTCAACTCCATCTTCCATGGCTCTCATCAGCAAAGTTGGAACTTGGCGCATTAGATATTAATACCTTTTTGTTATCTTAACGATAGGTGAAGAGAAGAGGCGGGTGAAGTAAATGTAACAACTTATCATAATTTAGTAGAAGTTCTATGGCCTCCATAATTATAAATGGTATAGATTAGCGTGAAGTCAATTGACTGTAACTGAAAAAAATTGTTCCAATTATATTTATAGGATTATCGAGCCTTGTAGCTCGGTGATATTGCTCGCTCTTTTTTATGAGGAGAACTAAGGTTCAATCCTCCAATTGTTGTAACTATCGAATATAAAAAATAATCATAGGATTATTATCTATCTATACACTACCATTTAAGGGGTTTTCCCTATTTGGGATGGATTATAGAATTATATTTTATCTATACACTACCATTTAAGGGGTTTCTCCTATTTGGGATGAACATTTCTTTGGTTTAAAAATACCCCTACATCCTAAATAACATTACCTACAAAATAGGACCACTTTCCCGTTAGTTTTCAAATTCAATTTATACTTAAAAACCCACATATCGTCTTCCATCAAATTTTTACTGCTTATCCATTTTTTTTAGGAGATACCATCTCTAATTTAGATATTCTCACACAATTTCTATAAAAAAAAAAAATACATATCTCACACATCTTTGACATCTTTTTCCTAAAAAATAGCACACACAATCTTTATTTAAAAATATCACACACATCTTATAAAAAAAAATCACACACATCTCTTTTTAAGTTTCTCTGCGCATGCTTTTATATTGTCTCTCCATTCGTTCCCGATCCCAGCCTCTCTAGTTGAATTGTTCAGACACTGTGGAACCAAACCAAAGATCATTAATACCGATTGAAGAATGGGAAGAAAAAATAGTTTACTTTGACAGTAGTTTAGTACCACAAAAGAAATCAAATTGTGTCTTTGTTTTTTTTTTTTTTTTCTTTGTACTATTTATTTCACTAGGTTTACAATAGTGGTTTTCGTATTTAGTTTATTGTGTTTACAATTATGAGTTTCTTTTCCTTCCTTTTTTTTTAATTAATATCTATGAACATATTGTGAGTGAGATTGCGCTGTCATTGGAATCCAATACGCTATATTTTACATTGTTATTGGGGTACGTTGTCATTGATATCTTCTTTTATTTTGTTTTTTGGTTTTTTTTTTAAATTATATTTCATTATATTACTTGATTTGGTTTGAAAGTATATATTTCTCTTTTACATTGATGGTTCTAAAGTCAAATGTAGAAGAGGAATCACTATCACCAATGTGATTGTGTTTATATTTAAGTACGTGTTGATTTGAGTTTTTTAAAAAATGAATGAATAGAAAACTGTGACACTAAACCCAAAATAAATAAACAAATAAAGAGCTTCATTGCACTTGCAGAGGGTGGCGTGTGACGAGGCTAGTATAATGGGCTGCAATGCGACAATATATTGTCTAAATGACAGGTTAGCCCTCCAAGGGCATAATAAAAATGCTCATGGACTAACATGGAACTGAAATCCCAAGTATAAACCTTCTATCTAGCAATAGACAATCAGAAGTCAGAACAAACATCACCCTCACATGGAGGAATAAACAAACAAAAACAATATGCGGGTCTGATTTACAATATATTTTTAACTCAATCTGTTCAATAATAATAAATTTAAAAACACAGATTCTTCCTTGGTTCTGATGTTCCAGGTTGGCTTTTATGTAGCACAAGTATAGATTACCATTAAAATTCTGTATTCCCCACGTCCCATAGTTCTTCCTAAAGATCAGCAACTCTCTTATGTACATATACGGCAAACTGACTTCACTGTCATGATTAGGTCAAGAAGACCAATACAAACAGGACAATGAAAAGAACCACCAAAAACAATATCATCATTATCTGTCCCTTGATACCAGCTTTCTTCATGACCATAGCCACCTTTTTCTGCAAGGAGAATTAAAAAAGATCCATTTGACCACTTATGATATCACTAGTACAACCAATTCTTTTAAGGACATAGTCTGGTTACAAAACAACATTTCTCAATAAAATAAGCATTATTACATATTTTGAAAATCTAACCGTTGAATTATATGTTCTTTACACTCTTAATACACATGTTAAATTTTGTGTCAATTGGATATTATTTACTATATGATCTATAAACTTATATTTTATGCATAATTTTAAACTACAAAAAATGCAATTTAAACAACTTATTGATGATGTAATCCAATTTAAAAAATGCAATTTTAATTTTCTAGAAATTTTGCATGCATAGAGTACATAAAAAGAAGATGTAATCCAATGGTAGATTTGTCAAATTTCACCTCTAATAAAAAGATATTAAAGTTGTAGACTAAGGCTACAATCAATTTTGTAGCTAAACTTTGTCCTTCTTTTAATTAGCTAGAATTGTGAAGCTACAACCAACTTATTATTAGAGGACTAAAGAGTAGCCCAACTTCTGAATTTTGGATTATTGGTAGGGTGATCCATTTTTTGCAGGGTTGGAAAATATAATCTTAGATTCAAACCTACAGGTAAAGCAATAAAGGTTCACCTGAACAAAATCAAGACGATTTGATGTACTATCCATTTCCATGCCCAAATCATCTAGAATCCTCTCCTGAAGCACCAAAAGATTTCACATTTTAGTATAACAAATCAGCAAAAATGTTCATTTTTAGAGTTCATCAAGATAAGTTAAAACTTAAAAGTATTAGGTGCAAGAGTGTTACTCGTGCATCAAAATGCTTATAGAAAAAACATGCACCATAAGTTGTGCATAACTTTTTGTTGGTGGATTTGTGGTAGAGGCATCAAAAAGAAACGCAAGCTTTAAAGTCTTTACCTGCCCAAGGAGCTCGTCGTGTATGGTAAGCCCAACATCTCCAATTCTTACCAGACTTGCACCAAGCTCGTCTAACTCCTCATCCTGTTGCCTACAAGCACAAAATGACAACCATAACAAATCAAAATGAAAGATCTTATGGACTAAACTGCTTGTTCCTAAAAATGATGCAACCCGATCCTGATGCTTCTAAAATAACAGGTCACCTCCTGTTCTGTCTAGTCAGAGCAGTTTTTTTTCTTTTTCTTATTTTAAGGTGGGCGAGGCATAAACTATCATAAGTCAGCACATCAACAAAATTGATGGAGCATCACCCATTTTTACATACAAAGGTCAATCTTTGTAATAACTTAGGGACATCCAGCAGATATAGGAATCTAATAGAAGAGATGTGAAAGTGAAAACTACAAATTGAATTCTTATTTCTATCAATAAGATTTACTTTACTAACTCAAGAAAACTTGGAAAATATAAATTTTTATGATTGGTATATTTCTTATTAGTAATTACACACCTTATGGATCTTAAACCCACAACCTCACCCTCACCACATTTTTAAAAAAAAATATTTATATAATATAAGTACCTTTCGCCTTGATCTTACTAAGGGGAGGTGCCATTTTTTTCGCTAGAGCTTATTGGCATGATTTATAGATTTATTTTAAAATTAGGATTTACAAATGATATAACCATTGTACATTAAAAAAAAAGGGTAATTTTTTTTTTTTCTTTTAAATAAAAATAAACTTTCCTCCAATGTGGTTTGAAAGGGATCTATTCCAATCCATTACGTTATGATTAGATGATCATCTAAATGTATTTTAATTAAACGTGATTAGAAGTACATATGAATGATCACTTACATAATTAAAATATCAGAAATTACAACAAAAAAAAAAATAGCATTGTTCTTTTTCTTACTACTAAAACAACCAAGACTTAAAATAAAAATTTGGAAGTCGGTTATAGATCCTCAACAAATTAATCAGGATTGGCCACATATATTTCGTTTCATCATTCTATTCTATTTGAAGTCATAATCTTTGTTACTTCCGTACTTGACACGTCATTTTTTACTACTACTAAGTTATTTTAGGTCTTTCTTTACCTTTTTTTTCATTCCCTCAAGTTACATAAACTCACTTTCCTTGCCATTTTTTTTTTTAAAGTAAATATAAAAATAATAAAATTAAAAATTAAAAAAAAAAAAAAAAACCTAGTGAGGAAAGTGGCTCTTAGAACATAAAAGATCCAAACTTTTTTTTTTAAAAGGACCCAGATTTTTTTAAGACCGCGCACACACATATTAACTAAATATAAAATATCTATGATTCAGTTCATGTGTGCACAGAATGAAGAAGGAAACGACAACGTTACTTTATAAGAAGCAACTGTCTATCTGATTCTGATGCTATAAAGTCATCGTCATCCTCGCTAGCGTACTTGTTGGATCTGTCTGTCTGATGAGAATTTGGCAGCCTCATTAGTTCTCTATGCATCCCATTCACACTAGTACTGCTAGTACGATTCGACTCCTTTCCAGCTTCCACTGCTTTCTTTACAGACCTCACCTAATGAAGTATCGCAATCATTTAGGAGATCCGCAAAGCACATACAGGCCATGGGTGCACCATGTAATATGCTGTATGTGACAGAATCAAAACTATACTACAGCTTAAATTTTTATATAAACACCATTAGTTTTGAGTGGACAAATACACACAATAACAACTTTGAAATGATTTTTGGGCTTAGTGTGTGATACAGATACAAAAAGAAGCAAACAGCTCATGATGCAACATTCTGTGTAATATACAACATAACTTGAACACTCTTTGGCTAATCATGGTAAGTACAATTCAAACTTTGTTAAGCCATCGTTGCAAATGACAAGGTTCACTACTTTACTTGCTTTAGCTGAAGCCTGTTAATACAATACAGTTGCATAAGAAAATACCTGAGTGCGAGCAGTGCCGGTCCATCTCCTTCGTTTTTCAATCTCCACTTCATCAATGCCATACCAGGCAGGATCTCTAGCTGCTACAGCAATTGCTTTGTCCAATTCATCCACCTTCCTATCAAGAAAGCAGGACTTCAGCAATTGCAGACAGAGGTAAATAGTGTAACAAAGGCCAAAAGTCATAAAAATCTTTATTGCTATCAAGTTAGTATAGAATAAGGAAATTTGATTGTCAAGTTGCACAAGTAAAGGTAAGATAAGAGTAAATTGGATTAGAAGATTTATTCACACCCTCATCAACTTCTCGCTGACTCTTTAATATTCAATAACACAATGGAAACCCAAGATGGATCTCAAATTACTACAATAGGAAAAAATAATCAATTTGAACAAATAATAATATTGGATGTACCTGCCACTCAATGCTCTCACAACCAGCAAGCAGCTCCTTTATAAGATTTACTCGCTCTCCAGTATTGGAAGGAATATGCTCCCATTGGTGAAAAGTAGATTGCAACTTATCAATCTAACCAGGAAGGTAATCAACCATAAGATAATTAATACATACTTCTCCTAAACATAATGCCACCAAACAATTTCAAACACCGATTACTGATACCAGTTGGGTTTGTAAACAATATCAGCAAGAGAATAAGTGTCTTTGTGTGAATGCGTGTGTATATTTTAAAGAGACAGAGACAAAGACAAAGATACGAATATTGTTAATATACAAGCAAAAGAACAAGTGCTTATTATAAATTAAGAATGACCCCAAGTGGACAACACTTTCAATTATTCCAAGCAAATCGATAAAACATAATCCATCTAAACTGCTCTTGGTTAATAAAGGGAGATAGGAAAGAGGGGGGGGAGGGGGGGGAGGAGAACCATACATCTACCACAGTTATATATGGTGGTGTATAACCATCCCTATGGGTCACAGTATCTTGATCCAAAAGTGAAAAGTTCAATAGCTATTTATATGTTAATATTAGAAGCTAGGATAGAAAGCACCAATAAGGACATGAGAGACGTACATGATACAATACGGACATGGGGATACATCAATTCTTAAAAATTTAGAATATGATACAGCATTAATAATTAATTAATTATTATATAAACAAATATTTTCTAAGTACATACTACGCTAATTTATAGTTTTTTTTTTTTTTTTTATAAGTACATACGATGCTAATTTATAGTTTACGAGATAAACAACAAATGCGCATAAAATATGTCTAAATATTAAAACTAGAGAGAGTAAGTTTAAGTATCCCAAGGTATCCAAGAGTATCCGTACCAAATATGTGTCTGATATGGATATGGCATGGCTACCAGTTTGAAGTTACCATGCTTCCTAGATTAGCAGAAATCAATCGCAAGACTGACCAAACAAACCAATGAATGAGACAGTATCAACATACACAGACCACAACATTTCTACCCCAGTTTCTGCTACATCCTGTCTGTCTTGTTTATTCAAATTATAATTATGACAGATAAAAGTGGAATTAAGCCCATTCCAATAATACAGAGCCAGGGAAGTGAGGGAATAAAAAGATGAGTGATAGAGCTGACAATCTAGTTAACACTTGATGTAAACACCAAATACATAGTAACAACCCATAAAATATGGAAAAATAACAATTTAAATCCTATAGCTTAGGGGGTATAACAAATTAAACCATATAGTTTCAAAAGTAACAAATTAAACCCCAACCCATTTAAGCGAAACGGCATTGTGTTTGGGGTTTAACATAGGTGGAAGGTTTAATTTGTTACTTTTGAAACTGTAGAGTTTAATTTGTTATACCCCTGAATTATAAGGTTTAAAATGTAAATATTTCCTAAAATATTTAAAATATGCCTAAATTAAAAAACTACAAAAACAATTTAAGTACTTAGTCAACAAAACTTACAGATTCTTGAATTTCTTCTTTGACAACATAGAATGGATCTTGGGCTGAAGGCATCTTCTAAGTTAAAGCAGTGATATATATTTCCTGTACACATCCAAAAAAGTACAATAATTTGAAAATTGAACTAAATTTTGAGATTGATTAGCTATTATAAATTAAAAAACGCAGAGGTATTGAATTATTCCAACAATGGAATTCGAAATCTACGTAAACGAACAAGGGATATAGTAGATCTAGAACAATGAGATTGAGAATTGTGTTACGAGAACAAAAAAAAAAATACAACATTGAAAACATACCTAGGAGTAAAGGCGTGATCTGTGAGATGTAGATGAAGCAAAGAATTAAGGAAGTTTTGTGTTTCAGAGTTTTTAAAAGATTTCAGGAGAGAGAGAGAGACGAAAGCTTTTGTTTGTTTGTTTGTTTGTTTGTTGCGTAAGTTGTCCCGTGGCCGTGGGTACAGGGGACTCTGTTTCCAGATCATTTCCATTTTCCAAATGGGCTCGTCTCAGTCCAAACCCGAAAATGTTTGTGAACTGGCTTAGGCCCGCCAAATTATTATCTCATTTTTTATTTTATTTTTTGAGAAACTTAGAACTACTTTTTTTTTTTTTTGAGAAGAACTTAGAACTACATTTAAACTTTCAAGTATGTAAATCAATTTATTTTAAAAAGTCCAAAAACATAATAAAAACCTAATTTTATATATATATATATATAAACAAGGTACACTTTAAAAGTATGGGTAGTTATAGCGTGTCTCCAATTAGATTTTTTTTTTTTTTTTTTTAAATAAAATTTTTAGTAAAGACTATAAAATGTATCCATTTAGTTTAAAAGTTAATTATGTCCACCCTTATTATTATTATTATTATTATTATTATAATTATTATTATTGTAATGAGCCATTTATCCAATTTTTCAGAATTTTTCGTACAATCAATAGAAAATGCATTTTTTTTTAAAGTATGTTTGGACCCACACATTAATATCTTTAATATCTTCCAATAACAAACAAATCATACGCACAATTCCAAGAAACATTATTGTCATGTGATTTATTTAGTGGAATTATTATTAAATCGCCAAGTTATTTGTAGGCCACTTAAATAGTTAAAGGGAAGAGGAGGAATTTTGTTAGAAGTAGGCGATTCTAACCAAGCTCAATTAAAACAAAATTAAATTAAATTAAAACCTATGGAATCTTCCTCAACAAACTTTCACATCTCTTAGTATGGTTTTGCCGTCACATATAACCCAATTTATTTATGCTCAACCACTGCCTCTTCCCGATACTCCCTCTAATCTTACTGTTGACCGTGTCTGGAACCAACACGCGGGATATTGCTCAGTTAAATCCGCATACCATTACCTTGTGTCTAAATCCAGTGAGGCAAAGGAAGGACGCTGGTGACATGGTATTGGATTTGGAAATTAAAGATACCACCTAAGATTAAAATTTTTATCTGGAAATGTGCGCACCACCGCATTCCTACCAAATCGGTCCTTTTTCCCGCATGCTGATGTGAGAGACCAAGTGTGTCCCCATTGCAATGAGATTGAAAAGCCAATTCATGTTCTACGGGATTGCCATTTTGCCTGTCAAATTTGGTCCTCATTTCCTGGGCATTTACTTATTGCGTACTTTTTCAGATTGGAGCTTCATGATTGATGCAAGATTAATTCCAAACTAACCTTCCCTTTAAGTTATACTCCTTGGTATATTCTCTTCACCTTTACCTTGTGGGCGATATGGTTGGGACGAAACTCTTTGATCTTTACAAGAAAATCCATTCCTTACCTTTCTTTGAAGCAAAATGCTATATCTCATGCCACACAATTCTTCTTTCTCAGTACAGTTCCGTTAGGACACTCATCACCGTCATCCTACATATACATTAGATGGAGCCCGACTCCTTTTCCTTTTATAACTCTTAATACAGACGGTAGCTCTCTAGGTAATCCTTGCGAGTCAGGTGCGGGTGGCGTAGCTCGCTCAGCAAATGGAGAATGGTTGTGGGGCTTCGCCTTGCACCTGGGAGTCACAAATAATACTATGGCTGAACTGTGGGGTATTAGAGAGGCTCTGCTCCAAGCATGGACAAAAGGCTGTTACTGAGTTTGCCTCCAAAAGGATTCCCTTCTTGCTTACAAATGGTTGATAACTAATGAGGATTATCCTATGGAATTTTCTAACTTGGTTTTGGATTGCAAGTGGCTTCTCCGCAGGGATTGGGAAGTGCACGTTGAGCATATATGGAGAGAGGCCAATAGTTGTGCAGACTTACTGGCGAAAAGAGGTGCTTCTCAATCGGCAAGGGAAGTGTTGTATGATACATGCCCCACCTTTTTGTTGCAATGTATATATTAGGACTCCATGGGTTTTGTCTCATCCCGGAGTCGTAAGACTCCAGTAATGTGGTGTTGTCCTCTCTTCTTGTTGGTGTTGGTTGGTTGTGTCTTGTTCGTTGGTTTGTGTTTTCTAAGTTGTTTGTGTATTGCTGTGGTCCTTTGTCCTGTTGGTGTTGTAATATTAATGTTGTAAGAACTTTGTTTATCTAATATAAGTCCTGTTTATGAAATAAAAAAACAACTTTCTCCACAAACTCTCAGTCAAAACAAACCATAACATTTCGAACTCTAAGAAACCTCCTTGAAGAATTGACAACAATAAATTCGCTAGAAAGGAACTATGTGGTTTCAAAATCTCAAAACACTTTCCTTGGATTCACAAGATAAATGAGCAAACTAACATGGGCTTTTCAATATGCTCAATGGAGAAGAGGCACAAGATGTTTATCTCAATAGCTCTAAGTGTGGCAACCTCAAAACTCTCTGAAAAAATGGTGTATAAGACACTATTCACACCACCGCTTCTTGATTGAGGGATAGGCAATTAGGCATACTCTCGGGTCTCCTGACTCTCCTCAGTGTTTCACTTGAGCCAACCCATCTTGCTTGATAGAGCTTCATGTTCGCATGAGCAAAATTCTTCATTCAACACTTCTTTCAGAATCTTCAGAGCAGATTCTACCAAACTTATTACATTGAATGCAATACATTAACAGATGAAGTCTCATTACAAGCAAATGTTAATGGAATGGACCAGCTAAAATCTTAACAAACTCCCCTTTTTAGCCATTCCATGACAAAACATCCCAAAATATAGACTCAACTAAAATGGTAAGCCTTGAGAAACCTCAAACCAAACTAGGACTCACAACTACTACTACTACTACTACTACTACTGGAGACTCAATACAGACTTGTAAAAATAATCTATCTTTCCTGAAATCACAAGCAACTACATTATACGTATAGAGAATTTGATGGGCATAAAATCGCGCAGCATGTAACATATCCAACAAGCATAAGCAAACATATCAGCAGAAATAGATAATTCTCATAAACTCCAGTTGCCCATATTTCAAACTATATATTAAACTCTTTGAATTGAATCACATATATCAAACTGAATCAAAGTTAACATAGAACAATAATACATATATGAGCATCAGTACACTAACACGCTTAACTGCACCCTATCAAGAAACAGAATATACATACACCCCATGTCAGATAACATATGACATACAATACATATAGAGACCTACTCTCCCTACAGGTAGTCCCTTGAGTTTAATCTGTCCATCTAAAACTAAGAAAACTCCTTTTTTTTGTCACGAATAACAAGGGTAGTCCTCAATGATATCCAGGCGGGGGACCACGACTTTCGAGACGATCCAAGCGAGAATTAATTTGAGCCAAATGAGTAGTGATAGTGTCCTGAGAACGGAGAATGGTGTCTTGATGGCGGAGAATACGCTGCAAAGTATCCATAATGTCAGCAGGGGATGGCTGAGCACTATTGGATGATGATGGTTTAGACTCTATAACAACAGCAGCTGCAGTCTTATTAATATCATGATCAAGGCCATCTTTAGAAGTAGGTGCATGCGCCTCATGTCTTGTACGTTTGTGATGTGAGGAGCTAAGTTCTATGCCCAAATCATCTTTAATCTTCTCCTGAAAAGAATTCACATTTTAGCATAACAAATCAGCAACAATGACCATTAGTGTTTTTAACAGAAAACGATAATATATAAGTTAAGCATAACTTTTGTCAGTGGATTTGTGGCAGATGCATGATGCATCACAAAGAAATGCAAGCTGTAAAGTCCTTACCTGCCCAAGGAACACTTTATGTACGGTAAGCCCAACACCTCCAATTCTCGCCACACCTGCACTAACCTCCTTTAACTCCTTATCCTGTTGCCTGTAAGCACCAATGACAACCATAAGGTCCATAACAAATGAAAGATCGTAAGTACTAAACCGCATGTTCCTAAAAGTGATGCAACCCAACCCTGATGTTTCTGAAATAACAGGTCAACTCCTATTCTGTCTCTTCTAGTCAGAGAAGCTTTTTATAAATTGAAAAAAAAAAACAATTTAAAGAGGCAGGTGAGGGGAAGCCACAAACTATGGTAAGGTGGCACATTAACAAAATTGATGGAGCATCAAGAAATTTTACATACAATGGTCGATAGTTGAAATAATTTAAGACATTCAATAGATTTAGGAATCTATAGAAGTGATGAGAAAGTGAAAACTACAAATTGAATACTTGTTTCTGTTAATATATGAAAGTCATTTTTGGCTCATTGATGAAATAAGATTCACCGTACATATAAAAAGGCAAATGTGTCATTTTACTAACTCAATAAAATTTGTAAATTATTTATTTTAATAATTTGTAGATTTTTTTTATTAGTTATACATATAATATAAGTATCCTCCACCTTATTCTCACATAGGGAAGAGGTGCCATTTTAGCTGGAGCTTATTGACATGATTCATAGATTTAATTATAAGATTAGCATTTACAAATATTTTAACCATTGTACGTAAAAAAGGGTAATGCCTCACCAAACTTGACAAGGCACCTATTGTAATTTTTTTAATGAACTTTTCCTCCAAACATATGATTACAAGTACATATGGATGATTATTTTTTTTGATAATTAAAATGCCATAAAATAAAATATAAACAAACAAACAAAAGAAAGCATTGTTCACTTTCCTACAACAACCACCACAACCAAAATTTTGGGATCAGTTATGGATCCTCAACAAACCAATACAGATTGGCCACATATTCTTTTCTGTCATTCACTTCTATTTGAAGTAATACTTTCTGCTACCTCCATAATTGATGTCCTTTTTTTACTTCTACTGATTATTTTAGGTCTTTTGATACCTTTTTCCATTCCTTCTACTTGAATTAACTCACTTTTCCTCACTAGTAGATGCTCCTCTGCACATGACCAACTATTTCAAGCAACCATTGATGCGGGAGACGCAAGAAGATTTTTATTTAGTATTATTTATGGTTGCAAGTCAATTATATTTTTATGTTTTAGGTCCTAGTAGTTTATTAGGCTATTAGTATTTTAATTTGGAAGCAAGATTATTTTTGTAATAAGGCAATTAAGGTTTCCTAGCCAATTAGAACTAGGGTTTAGCAATCCTTTATAAGCAACCTATTGTACTCCTTGAGGAGATAGTTGATATTTTGATGAATGAAAACAATGGCCGTTTGGTCTTTCTTTGGTCTAGTGCTGACTCCAGGTCTACCCTAGGTGCTGACTCCTAGTGGTTTCCCGCTTGGTGCTGACTCTAAGCAAGGCCTAGGTGCTGACTCCTAGGTCATATCTCTTTATTTTATTGTTATTTCAATCTTGTTCTGGTTGTCCTGCGTAAGTTTTGGTATCAGAGCAAACATCGATCTGTCTGAAGCATCCTCGCAGTCAATCCAAAACCACAAAAAAAAAAAAAAAAAAAAAAACCATCACTGCCGTGTTTTCCACCACTAGAAAGTTATCTTTGTCATTTTTCTACTTAGTACCAGAAAGCTGTCCTATAGTTGTGTTACCGAGTAGAAAACCAGATATTCAAGCCAACCAAAAACCCCCAATCCAAAACCCACAATCAAGTCTCCAAATCCCTTGCAACCACAAAGACAAAGAAAGAAGAGAGATAAGAGCCCATCGCTGCTGTCGCACCACACCACTGCCAACAAATGCCCACAGTCAGATCTGGAAGAATTCTTTCATGAAGTTTGCTTCGCACACCACCACCATCCCTTTCTAGATGTTGCGCCGACATCGCCCTCACTTGCCCAGTGCTACCGCTGCCAACGCAATCCCACCAACAGCCTCATAAGGTAATCGTAACCAAGCTTTTTTGTTTTAAAAACCCAGCGCATGTGTCTCTCAAAATTCTACCTGACCCATTAGCCACTCAAACACAATTTTACCCGGCCCAAATAAAGACCCCAACAAAGCCCATTATATACTTAGCTCAATCCACTAGCCCAAAAAAAAAAAAATCAAAATCAAAATCAAAACCAATTAACCAAATAGCCGAGTCCTATACCCATCCATTGCAAAACCCACCCTGGCTCAATTTTAAAAAAACATATAGGCAGTCATATTAACCCATTAAACCCAGAAGCCAACCCGTGCACATCAAGTGTTCTTCAACTTCGCAGAAATTTTTCCATATCGGTGCTTTGTGACTCCAAGTCTGAGCTGAAAATGATTGCCTTTGATAGAGAATTTGAGAAGGAGATTAAGGAGGCTGGGAATGCACTCCTTAACCCTCCTTCCTCCATTGATGATCTCCTCACTCTTCTTGATAAAGTTGAAAATTTGTTAGCATATGTGGGGCAAGAACCATCCAAATCAATGCGAGATGCACTTTTACCCTCAGTGAAGACACTAATCACTAATAAACTTTTGCGACATGCTGAAATGGATGTGAAGGTTTCAGTTTTATCTTGCATTATTGAGATTACAAGGATAACAACACCAAATGCCCCATATAAGGATGAGCAAATGAAAGAAATATTTCAATTGATTTTGGCAGCATTTGCAAATATGTCTCATGTGTCTACTCGCTCTTATAAGAAGGTGGTTTCAATTCTGGATACCATTGCAAAGGTCAAGTTATGCTTGGTGATGTTGGATCTTGAGTGTGATGCATTGGTTGTTGAGATGTTTCAAACTTTCTTAAAGATAATTAGGTCCAACTATCCACCTGTTGTACTTTTAACCATGGAAGCAATTATGAATCTGGTCATAGATGAAAGTGAAGACATTTCCTTGGATCTTCTCAATTCACTTTTTGCTAGTGTAAGAAAGGAAAATCAGAATGTTTCACCTATGTCGTGGAAATTGGGGGAGCAAATAATCACTAGGATTAATGCCCAACTAGAAAAGATAATGGCACCCACTCAAAAACAATGCAGCAAGCTTGAGGGGGCACATGATGTGAAAGTTGAAGTTGTTGAATGTGCTTCTGATCAACCCTCCATGGTGCTTGAAGATCTACATCTTGGTGAAGTCGAAGAGGTTAAAACCACACTGTTTCCTATGGTTCATAAGGTTCAAGATGAGATTATACTGATTCCACACATTAATTTTGTTATTCCAAATGAGTTTGATGTGATAGAATTCAAGGTTTTTCTTTTTCCTGTGCTCCCTAAGGTGATTCCAGACTTGAAACAAGTGTTACTTGTCAGCATCCTAATCCTTCAATGCTTTAAAACTCGAGGTTGAGTTTTCTCCAACCAGAGGAGAATGATGCGGGAGACGTAAGAAGATTTTATTTAGTATTATTTATGGTTGCAAGTCAATTGTATTTTTATGTTTTAGGTCCTAGTAGTTTATTAGGCTATTAGTATTTTAATTTGGAAGCAAGGTTATTTTTGTAATAAGGCAATTAGGGTTTCCTAGCCAATTAGAACTAGGATTTAGCAATCCTTTATGAGTAACCTATTGTACTCCTTGAGGAGATAGTTGATATTTTGATGAATGAAAACAATGGCCGTTTGGTCTTTCTTTGGTCTGGTGCTGACTCCAGGTCTACCCTAGGTGCTGACTCCTAGTGGTTTCCCGCTTGGTGCTGACTCTAAGCAAGGCCTAGGTGCTGACTCCTAGGTCATATCTCTTTATTTTATTGTTGTTTCAATCTTGTTCTGGTTGTCCTGCGTCAACCATCCTTCATCTTTTCATTAATAAGGGCCACCCCTCTCATTAAGCGAATTTGCTACACACTCAATTTATGAACATGTTGCTTCTAAAATTTATTAGTACAAATGAACATAGTAAACATCGAAACTAACATATTGGTGAGAAGATAATGGACCTTCATGACCATGGAATTTGTCACTCTATCAAATCACCTTGTGATTGTTTTATATAAAAATTAGTTTTCTATTACTATTTCTTTATCATAGTGATAAGTGAAAAATTGTTCTAAAGAAAGGAAGGTCGAATGGTCTGAAATAGAATGTTGAGATAGCACATTCCTCAAGTGAGATAATTATTAACTCTAAGACAATTAGGGAGGTCACATTTATCTTTAGAGGCCAGAAGGGAGATTTCTACAATTTTGTTGATATGAGTTTTGAAAATATAAACAGAAACCTAAAGATGTCTTTCCATCTGATACACAAAAAAAGCACTGGAATTCAACACTGAATCTTTAGCAAGTAAAAGACCCAGTTTTTTGAAAGAATACACATGCACATATTAACTAAATATGTGTGATTCTGTGCAAGTGTGCGCGGAACAGAGAAAGAAACAATAACATACTTTATAAGAAGAAACTGTCTATCTGATTCTGATGCTATAAAGTTTTCACCATCCTGGGCAGTGTACTGGTTGGATCTATCTGTCTGATGAGAATTTTGCAGCCTCATTAGTTCCCTATGCATCCCATTTACACTAGTAATGCCAGTACCATTCGACTCCTTTACAACTTCCACTGCTTTCGTTACAGCACTCACCTAACGAAGTATTGCAATCATTTAGGAGATCCACACAACACATACAGGCCATAGGCACACCATATCATATGCTGTCCAAAAATATATGACAAAATCAAAACCATACTAAAGGTCATACCCAGTGCACAAAGCTCTCACTTTTTGTGGGGTTTGGAAGAGGTCATGGTAATAGCCTTACCCTCAATTTTTTTTGGGGAGGTTGATTCCCGGACAGAATCAAAACTGTACTACAGGTTAAAATTGTAGATAAACATCATTAATTGAGCAGACAGCGGCTCACAATGTGATAGACTGTTCAAGACAATAACATAGTCGAAATGATTTTTGGGCTTAGAAAGTGATACAAACACAAAAAGGAGAAGCAAACAACTCACCATGCAACATTCTGCCTAATATACAACATAATTTGAACTACACTTTGGTTAATCATGGTAAGTACAGTACAAAGTTTGTTGAGCCACCATTGCAAATGATAAAGTTCACTTGCTGTGGCTGAAACTTTTTAATATAATACAGTTGCACAAGAAAATACCTGAGTGCGAGCAGTGCTGATCCATTTCCTTCGTTTTTCAACCTCCACTTCATCAATGCCATAGCAGGCGGGATTTCTAGCTTGTACAGCAATTGCTTTGCCCAAAGAATCCACCTTCCTATCAAGAAAGCAGGACTTCAGCAGTTGCAGACAGAGGTAAATCGTGTAACAAAGGCCAAAAGTCATATAAAAATCTTTATTTCCATCAAGTTAGTATATAATAGTGATCTTTGATTGTCAAGTTGCACAAGCAAAGATAAGATTGAGAGTACATTGGATTAGAAGCTGTATTCACTCCATCATCATTTTCTCACCGACTCATTACATATTCAATAGCACAATGGAAACCCAAGATTGATCTCATAATACTGCAATAGAAAAAAAATTAAATTTAATATATGGTAATATTGCAATGTACCTGCCACCCAATGCCCTCACCAAGAGCAAGCAGCTTCCTTCTGAGATTTACTTGCTCTCCAGTATTGGAAGGAATGCGCTCCCATTGGTGAAAAGTAGATTGCAACTGATCAATCTAACCAGGAAGGTAATCAATTGTAAGACAATTAATATATCCTTAAACATAATACCACCAAAACAAAAACAATTTCAAACACCAATTACTGATACCAGAAGGGTTTGTAAATGAAGGACACCGATATCAGAAAGAGAGCAAGTGTCAACAAGTCTGCACCAGACTCTTGGTTAATGGGGCAGGGGGATCATACATGTACCACAGTTATATATAGGAAGTACTGATAAGGACATGAGATACATACACAATATGATACAGACACAGTGATACATCAATTCTTACCAATTTAGGATACGATATGGCATGAATACTTTAATGAATTAATATTTATAGAAATAATTTGGGAAAATTTCATTTCAAAGTTCAAACCCTATAATTTAGGGTGTAACAAATTAAACCTCACCCATTGTGTTGGAGGTTTAATCTTGCCAGGTTGAGCCTATGAGGGTTTAATCTGTTACTTTTTAAAACTATAGGATTGAACTTGTTACTTTTTAATACTTCAGGGTTTAATTTGTTACTAGTAAAACTATAGTTCAAGGGTTTAGAATGAAGCTTTCCCAAATATTTTTTATTTACATATTATGCTAATCTATAGTTTAAGAGATTTAAAAAAAAAGCATAAAATATGTCTAAATAAAATGATCATATCATATGTAGCAAATAAAATATTAAAAATGTGCTTAAATATAAGTACTTAGTGAACAAAACTTACAGATTTTTGCATATTTTGTTTGAAAACATAGAATAAATCTTCTTGGTCTGAAGGCATCTTGTAATATGATATCCTGTACTGCTGTACACATCCCAGAAGAGAAAACAAAAAATTCCCATTAGCCAAAATACATCAACTAATTAACAGAGTACTTCCACATCCGAAATAAGTAAAAATTCAACTAATTAACATTAAAAAAAAAAAAAAAATTTCACATTGAAAAGATAATACAAGAGCAACTTAGGGTTTAGAGAGATGGGTTGTACGGACAGACCTTGAAGTTAAAGCTGTGATGTGTGGCAGTGTGAGACGTAAGTGGATGAAGCACTTTAAGAAGTGAACTTTGATTGTCTTTCACTTTCAGAGTTAAGGTTTTCACTGTTTCAGAGAGACAGAAGCAGAGAAGTGAACTTTTTATTTTGTGTTGTGTTGTGTTGTGTTGGGTTGGGGGCTCTGTTAGACTGTTTCAAATGGACTCGAGCTCAGCTCATGATGACCAATGGCCCAGGCCCGCCAAATCATTAAAATTTTAAAATTCACATGCTTTAATTTAAGTCAAATAAATAAATATATATATATATGCGCGCAAAATTACAAATTACAACACATAAGTTTAATGAATTATCATTTTAGTCCATAAATTTTAAAATTTATTATATCAATTATTTAACATTGACAATTTTGTTATTTTACTCCTTATCCATTGTCGATTTTTCAAATGTCATTAATTCTCTTAAATAACATCATTAATATTTGTAACATTAAAAAAATGACTTAAAACAACCTTGTTTTAAGAAAATTAACGATGTTTTTTTAATGATAATGGACAGAATGACTAAGATGACAATGTTGTCAAAGTTAACAATTGAAAATGACAAAATTTTAAACCGAAGTGTCTAAAATGACAAGTCACTAAATTTATAGGATTTAAATTGTATTTTTGCCAAATAAATATCATTTCTCTACAATGAAAAATGATTTTATGTCACTGTTACACATGTAATGGCACTCACATAAAACTCACTCCCATATGAGTATTGTTACATGTTTAAGAGTGACACCAAATACTAACTCCTCTGTAATACCCTAGGACCATAGCTAGTGGAAATCTTGACCTTTAAATATTTGCCTTTAAAAAATCCTTAACCGAAACTAGGTAAATATGTTTGAAATACTATATATATATATATATATATATATATATATATAACTAACGTTTATATGGATAAAATATATTTTTTTAAATTGCTATCTTGACCAAAAATTTTTAAGTTACTATTTTTATAAAACAAAAATGGCCACTTGGAATATCTTAAACTTTAAGGAGCTACATAAATTGATGCAACTATAGGCAACTGGAAGATTGACTCTCTTGTGTAACATTAGGGGCAAAGTGTAAAAGCCCTAAATATCTTTTTATTTGCTTGCTGCCACTCTTTTCCTGTTTTGTTTTGTTGTTTTTTTAAGGGAAAGCCCCTACTCTCTAGAATTGGACTATGATTTTGGACTCTATGGCGCTCCACAACTTTCCTCTCATTGACAATTCGGCTTCCCCAATGTTCTAAATACTGAGCCCATCAGTGTTTGTAAATTGCAACTCCCCTACTAATTTTTTTAAAAGATTGGGCTCAGTGTTTGGCAATATATCCACTTCTTTGTTGGAATTTGGGAGCCAGTCCTAAATCCTAATCAGAAGAATGGTTCATGTAAATTACAGTACAGTTTAGTCCACATCCAAGTACTGGACCTGTCGAGCTCCTATAAATTACAGTGCAGTTTAGTCCATATCCATCTCTAATCATTGAGTAGCAAAAAGGAAGAATAATATGGCTGCAATAAATCTTCCAACTGATCAATTTGCTTTTCTCAAATGCACATGGGAACATGACAATATGTTTTTAAACTTGTTCCCCATTGCCAGAGGCAACACAGTGCAATTCTTTGTTCTAATAATTGAGCACATGTTTCTCTCATGCAGCCACACATGCAGTTTAGTCCATATCCATCTCTTAATCATTGAGTAGCAAAAGGAAGAATAATATGGCTGCAATAAATCTTCCAACTGACTAATTGTTTTCTCAAATGCACATGGAACACATAATATGCGAACTTGTTCCCATTGCCAGAGGCAACACAGTGCAATTCTTTGTTCTAATAATTGAGCACATGCTCTCTCTCTCATGCACATGACACATATATATATATATATATATAAGCAAATTCTTCAATACATAGTATTTGGCTTAGCAGAGCATGTGACTATACAGCTCACACTTCAAAGTAGTAGGGTCAATGTCCCAAAAATGTTTCTGCCTTTTGGGTTCTAGGTCCTCCATTGGGGGGACCCTCTAAACACCTTTTCAAAATACTTTGCATGAATTCTAGGGTAGAGCACAGACCCCACATCCCACAATCAACATATAGGTACACTCAAGGATTTGGATACATGGGTGACCATTGTTTATATGTTTTGTTTAGTGCTCATTGGCCAGAGGAGCACTAAACATAGTATCCATGCAAACAAGCTATAAGGACCTTTATGTGATTTTATATCCCTCCCTTTTAGTAGATAATATGGATGACCCCAAGTAGGGCCCAATAGCATGATTGGATTCAAGCTAAAAATAGACACTTTTACCTTGTAATTAATTTCGGTATGGGAACTGTTAACCGTATGTTTAGGAACAGCTTATTTAATAAACTAAAATTTTTGCTAAAAGATATGAAAAAGCTAAAATTAGCCGAATAATACAATAACTCATAAATAATAAGTACTAAAAATGCAATAAACCCATAAATAGTACCCAAAAAAGAGCTAAAATTTAAATAACCGCAATAAATAAACACATTCCAAATGCGCTGGCAGTGCAGTGTGTGATTTTTGCATGAGGGTGTGTTACATATATGGTGGTCCATGTTCCTTATTAACACCTATCTGTTTCTTGGAGAGAAATTATTGAATGGGTCATCGCTTTATGGGGAAATGAAAATCTAATGACAAGATACTAATTGAGATTTGTGGTTTCTCAAAAAAAAAAATTGAGATTTGTGCTAAGCATAATTAGAAGGAGACACATTGGTAGGGCTATCAATGCACATGCACACCGCTGTCAATCAAGTTTCTGCCCAGAAGGATAGCCTGAGCAGTAACAAACAATATTGGAATTAAATTGTAGCGATAAGCCAATATCGCTTATTTTTGGCCGACATTATCAAAATTTATCGAATATATCAGTAGGTACAATTTTTAAACCATAAAACACTATACCTGCTTTGTCGTGCTGGTTGGTCTACGACGTTGCCATGAAATCGTTAAAGTGACTTCACAAAGAATGCAAGGCTATATTTCCAGATAATTCAAGATTTTTGGGCCTCTCTCAATCACAAAAACAATGATGCAAGAGCGAATTAAATTCTAAAAATTTAGTTTCCTCACTAAGGCCAGCACATCTATCTTTAGATGTGCACTGTAGCTCAAAGCAAAAAAAAAAAAAAAAATTATTACACTTTCTCTTTCTCTCATTAAATAAACATTTCCTTCTCTCTCTCTCTTCTTTCTCTCTCTCTCTCCAAATACCTTCTCTTCTTCTTTCTTTTTCCTAAATTTTTTTTTCTCTCTAGCTCGTCACAGCCTCCTCATCGCCGACTGCTCACACCCAACTCGGCCGACCCACCCCAAGCCCCATCGCCGAGTCTCCCCAAGCCCCATCGCCCACCCGTGCCTCTCTCTCTCTCGCCTCACTCACCTCTCTTCTCTAACGCCTTCGACCCACGCCCACGGCTCAACGCCACCAAATTCAAGTCGACCTGCCCCAAGCCGCTGGTTTCACTATCGATCGCTACCCAAGCCTGGTTTCATCATCAAAGCCACCACCGCCTTCCTCGTCGTGGGTTTCTGGGTGGGTTTTTCCACGATCCAAACTTTGGGTTTTTTTTTTTTTTTTTTTTTCCCGTGTGGACTCGGTGCGGTGGTGGTGGTGGTTGTGGTCAGTGGCTAAGGAAAAGATTGAGATTTGAGTTTTTTTTTTTTTTTTTTTCCCTCGTGTGGACTGTGTTGGTGGTCAAGTACTGTGGGCTAAATTGCAGTATATGGGTTGTGTTGCCAGGGCTTTTTCGTCGATCCAAGCTTTAGGTTTTTTTTTTTTTTTTTTTGTCGTGGACTCGTTGGTGGTGGTGGTAGGTAATGTGGGTTAAGGAAGAAAAAGATTAGAGATTTGAGTTTTTTTCCCGCTGTGGATTGGTGGTGGTGGTGTTGGTGGTGTTGTGGCTATGGCTAATGGCAGAGCACATGGTCAGCGCTGCGATTTTCTTTAAGACAGATATATTGTTTATCAGAAATATATAAAATTTTATCGACATTTATATTATTTTATCATATTGTTTACACAGAAAAGAAAATGACAAAAGAACTTTTAATGATATTAAATAAATCTAAAATTATAAATCCTATCACGTTAACGCCTATGCTATTGTTTTTACTTTTGTGCACAGACAAACGTATGTGTACGTTGGTGTATGCAATGGATTTTACCATTAAATTAATAGCAGTATGTACTATGAAGTTGAAATCAAACAATAATACATTTTGGTAAAAAAACAGTTTTGTTGCCTAATTAACCCGACAGTCCTTTTAAAATAAAGTACTAGCAAGTAATCATTTGTTGCAACCTTCCACAATCAACATAATCATTGCACTTTACTTGTTATTTTGGATATACACCACTATGTTCATCTCCCATCTTCCCATGTGTGTTAAAAATATTAGTAACTTTTACTTATTAGACTCTTTCAAAACTAGCTTTTTTTTAGGAGGAGGGATTAAAGTTAAATTTAATCATTTTAGTTCTTAACAAACTTAGAGTGATGATATTTTATCTTTAAATATATTAACATCAATTAAAATCTCAATAATAACCACATGATATGACCAAACTAAAAATTATAATACGGTAATTATTCATTTAGATACATTAAAAAAACTAACAGTGATCATTTTAAATTTTAAATACTAAAAGTTGTAATTTTTAAGTTAATTAAGTATTAAAAATAATTATTTTAATTTGAACTGCATTGCCTAAAATCACTAAAGTTTAATTATGAACTATTTTGGTCAAAGCTAAAATCAACTAATTTCATTAAAAAGATTTATTTTCTCATTAATTAGTAGAGCCCAAAACAAAAAATCATTAACTTTCTCACTCCAATAATGTATGAATAGGCCGATCTTATATGCTATCCACTAATGGTGGATGTATATATGGCCTCGTATATATCCACCATTAGTCTCAAAAAAAAAAAATGGCCTTGTATATAAGGACCAGACAACGAATGTTGGAGAGCTGGGCATTTGGGTCATAGCACTTTATATTCATTCATCTATTGGACGAGTATCAACGTTTATTCGCATCATCGTTCCGGTTGACCTCGATCCATTTTCTTAATAAGAAAACAGATTTAATGCTTAAAAATACAAGTCAATATACTAACTACTAACTCCAAATTCTATATAGATTAATGTCCATCCCAACCTCCTTAAAGAGCTGTCCTTCAAGGACTAAGTTCAATGTAAAATTGCAAAAGTAATGAATTGAGTAATATGATTATTTATCTCATAGAGACCTCATATGGAAAAACATGAAATTTTGAAATATAGCGTTTTATTATAGTAGTTGTGCGTACCCAAAATATATGGCTATTAGGCCTAACCTCTACTTGGGCTCACAATTTATTTGTTTTGTGGGCTTTTGGATTTCCTACTGTGGGTGGTTCTATGCTCGGTAGACCCAACTGTGCTCTTATCTCCCTAAGTCTTTCCCTCTTTCTCACAAAATCGCTCTTTTGCTCTCTCTAAGTGTTTTCTCTCTTCTCTTAGTATTCTTTTCAGAATTGCCCAAGCCCCATTTTCTCGTTCTCATCTTTTATTTATAACTCAAGATTAGTGGAAGGGTTATGATTACTCTAGGTTATAAGTGGGCGTGGGGGTTTAGGTGGGAGTGGGAAAAGTGGCATTGGGACTGCTTCCTACCTCAGAAGATATGCTTGGTAGCGATACTTCCCAAGGCAATGCCGGGCAGTCGAGAGGCGTATCCCCGAGCGGTTGCCCTCTTGTCCGGAATATAGTTAACCGGGTAAGGCCCAGGTGATGAAGCATGATGCGTACGAACTCAGATTATTTATCCAATGGGTTCTAGGCTAGCATGAGACCTAGGCCTATGGCCCTGGTGGGCCTAGGGCCTGGCCTTGGACAAAGGGGCGGGGGTGATGGGCTGTACCGTTGGGTTGAAGTTCAGGGCCCAAGTAGGCCTGGGGACCCCCATGTCGTACAGTAGTTTTACATTGAACCTTCTACATTAACTTCTTTCTATTGTATTCCAAACAATGGGTTGATGTTTTAAATTAGCCAAACAACTAATATGCGTTTGTTAGTTTAAATGTTGTAGATGGATTCAATGGATAACTTTCAAGTCTTTTATTTTCTGCATAAGAACTAAGCTCAATGTAGAATAGCAAGAGACGAATTCAATAGGTTTGGTAATATGATTATTAGTCTCTACACATTTGTCCAATCAAGCATAAAATAGCATCCTCCTTAAGAGTTGTCATTTAAGAACTAAGTTCAATGTAAAATTGCAAGAGTCGGATTCAATGGATTGGGTAATATAATTATTTGTTTGGTAGAAATCTCATATGTGAGAGTATAAAGTTCTGTCATATGGTGCTTTATTAAAATAATTTCACATTTAGAGCACGTTTGAGATTTGATTATAAGCCAACTTATTGCTTATTTTTCCTACTATTTGCGGGTTTCATGTGAGTCACCTACTTACTTTATTTAACTTTTACCGTTTATTTACAATATTTTTAGCAAAAATCTAGATAAGTTGTTCATAAATAGACACTTAATTTTTTCCCATTGTACTCCAAATAATGAGCCGATGATTTAAATTAGCCAAACAACTAATATGTCTTTATTACTTTAAATGTTTTAGATAGATTCAATGGATAACTTTTCAGTTTTTTCTTTTTTGCAAGAGTTGAATTCAATGGATTGGATAATATGATTATTTGTCCCTACACATTTATCCAAACAAGCATAAATAGCAACCTCCTTAAGGGTTGTCATTCAAATTAAACATTGATGGAGTGATTTTTAAATAACAAAGCGGGAGCAGGAGTTTTGATTCGAGATGATAACTAGTCACTCATTGCAGCATTAAGTTGCAAAGGAAAAGCAATTCGGATTTGGAGAAGGCAAAACTAATAGCAGCTATCCAGACTATTAATTTTTTGAGATAGGTGTAAGAGATATCATCTTAGAGGTAAATTTAGTCTAGCATGTGTTGCTGACAACTTCGATCCAAGGAGAAAGATAATTTATGATTGGGAGCTATATATGGTAGAGACAACAATATTAACAATAAGTATTATCCGTGGTCATAAAAAAAATTTCATATTGAATAATATAGTTTTTTTATATAATATTTTAAAATAAATTTATATTATATCCGTGCATTGCACAAGACACCAGCTAGTTTCAACTTAATACTCGTGATTTAGTGGAAAAAAACCAACACAACACAAAATAATAATAATAATAATAATTTGTTTTTGGCTCTTGACTTTTTAGTGATCTTATGTTTCACTCAATTTATTTTATCAACCAATCCCCAATATCAAACACTATGCACCCCACCCTAATTAACATCTTCAAATTTTGTTGCAACCCAAATTCCACTCCATTAACAAAAATGAATTTCATTCTTCCAAACATATATAACAAAATGAATTTGAAGAATTTCAAGTTTTCAACCCTATCCCTATTAGGGCCAAAATGAAAAAGAGAAAAAAAGAAAAAGAAAAAAGAAAAGAGACTGAAGCAATCCTGAATTGTCAAAAGTTTGATCTTTGATCACACTCTTTAAACCCACAAAATTCTAAATAATTTGGCATCTTTTGATTTCTTCCAACAGGTTGCACCGCAACGACTTGACAGAGGGGAAGGACTTTTATTATCTCCTCCAAAGTCTGCAAAAGGCCAAGAGTGCATAATGATGCACAATATATATGACCCCTTGATAATGATAACCCAAATCTAAAATTCCAAACAAAGCTTCATGATTTAAGCCATGATGAAGCTATTCTCCAACCGCACACTTCTTTCTTTCCGATTGGCCAATAGAAAGCAATAATCAACAAAGAATTATGACTTGTTTTTGGACAGGTTAATTAGAAAATGAAAGGTGGGGCCAATTTTTATTTATTTTAAAGATTCCATAAGATCCAATTGTAACCTCACCTTCAATTTGAGTATCCACTTAGCAACAATGGCCTGGCCTATATGTAAAGTTAAATATGAGGTTCCCTTTAATTGTATTTTAAGAAATTATTGTTTAAAAACTGTTTTCAGAAAATAAAATAAAATAAAAGGAGATTTTTCAGATATTGTTTTGATTTTTTTTAAAATAATTTTTTAAAAGACATTTATATCGCCAAATAAGAACCGTGGGTACCTCAACTGGTTTTTTCTTAAAATAGTTTTTTGTTGTAATTCTAATGATAGAAAACTGTTCTTTAGAAATAGAATTATAGAAATCAAACATGTCCTGATTGTGAAAACTTAAAAAGCTTAAAAAATAGTAACTTTTTATTTTCCTAATTTCCCCTTTATGTTTTGTTGGTTACTTCTCTTCATTTTAACATTACTTTTTGTTCCAGGCCCATTTCCCATACTTTATAAGCTCTTTTTATCTTAATGATAACAAAGTTCTTGGTCTATCTTTTCTAGCAAAACTTTTCCGTGAAACAATACCTTTCACAATCTTTAGGGATTCTTCAAGAACCACAAGTATTCACAGAAGACTTGTGCTCCATTAACACGACCAAATCCATAAAGACCTGGTCATGCTCAAATAGATGACAATTATAGTTCACTGTTTTAATGCGCAAAGTGCGAATGTGACTTTGCATTCATTTTTGGCTTGCCCTTCTTCCTTAACGAGCAAGAGAAAGAGACATTTTACTGAGAACTCAAATAATTACTATAAATTATGGTTATGTGGGTTTCAATTAACTCAATTAATAAAATATCTAATGGTTGAATAAAATATTTGGAGTTCAATCTCCGTCTACACTAAAAACTAATTAGTGTTTTGATCTAATGATAAAGAGCTATATGAATGTCACAAGATGAAACTTTTTTTTTAAAAAAAAACTATAAATTATGGCCCCCACCGTGATAGCTATTAATTAATATAGTACGTGTATGATTACATACCATTCCACCAAAATAGTAATACTACTCTTAAGTTGAATTCACACGTATTCCACATTTCCACTCATTATGCAGAAATGAATGCACTCAAAAATATATAATGTGGATGTCTTGGCTTTGGCCGCTCAAGGAAATAGCCTGATTATGATGGCTTATGTGATCAAATATAATCCTCTCAAATAATTTACAATTCCTCCAATGATATCATTTTTGAGATAGAAAATTCAACCCATAATTAATTTCAAGAACCGCTTTTGAGCTGTTATGACTATGGCATATAACTAACACTAATAATTTTGTGTACCTAGAATTAATTAATTAGATATAGAGTATTGTATTGTATGTATTTTTACTTTTTAAGAAGATTGAGTGCCCATTGGAAACAATTACTGTTTAAATAATTATCAAAGCATTTTTGTATGGTGAAAATTATAGGCGGAATCACTAATTTTATATATAGAGAGATAGATAATTGAAGGCGAAGAAATTTGAATTATATATATCTTAATTAGAAACACCATATGACAATTGATGTCAATTGAGTTACAAAGTTTTTCGCCACCGAATATGATTCTAAATATTTGTTGTTAGGGCAATTTTATCCGATTCAACAATTTTACAGTTGTCTATTATTATTTCAATGTATATATATTATCTATTTTTTTGGAAAAAATATGAATAAATAAATTATTTGAAACTTTAGAGTTACCCCATGAACCTAAAAAAGGCTAAATCCATATGGCGGCGCTGGCCACTATTGTCTCGTAGATAAGCATGATATTTGCTAAGTAATAACAATAATAAGTACATCCTATAATAAGTATAACTCGATAAATATAATATACTACTATTTAAGGTACTCTCTTGTTTGGGATAGATAATTTTGTGGTTCAAAAATACTTCTACATCCTAAGTTTAAGTTGAAATAAAACTAAAGGATAATCTGACTCCCGTTGGTTTTCAAAATTTTTTTTTTTATTATTTTAAAAAACCCACATTTTAGGATAATGGAAATAGAATGTAACACTATAGATTTTTCTTTTAAAATTTCGAGCAAAAAAATCCTAAATTTTAGGATTTTAGAATCCTCTACTAATAGCCAAATAATCACAAATAACTTCTCCTAAACTCAAGCTGTGAAGCACGGTTTTTTATTTTTATTTTTAAAAACCAACATTTTAGGGTAATGGAAATGGAATGTATAGTATCCTCACATTCTCCTTATGAAAACTTAAAAAGTGTAATCCTTATAAAAACTTAAAAAGTGTAAAAAAAATATGATCCATTAAGTAATTACATAGTTTCAAAATCCAAAATTTTAGGGTTTTATTTTTATTTTTTAAATATCAACGATCCAGTTCATTCCATTCCTTTGTAAAGACGTATACATTCACCTTCAATTCCTAAAAGTTAGCCCATTATAAGCAGTTTTCTTCTTAAGTTTATAAATTTATATTTAAAAACTTGTCTCATCCGATGAGACTCTTTTTGTTTTATTTAGTGTCATAATTTTTCACTCATTCTAATTTGAGGTTTACAAGTTTTCTTACAGAAATTATGCATTTAAAATTATTAATACGGTCAAAAGTTTCATAAGGTTAGCTCCAAAAAATGAACATCAAAATAACATTGAAAACATATATTCATGTGTAGATTTGTTCATTTTTTGTAGTTAGCATTATGACACTTTTGATTGTATTAGTGATTTTAAACGTACAAGTTTTGTAAAAAAAAATATATATATATGAGATTTATTAACATGTGCCCTTAAGTCATACATTAGTAAACCATTTTAGACAGCTTTTTATGAAAAAATGAAAAAGTAATGAACTATTTTAACAATTTTTTCAATTTCTCATAAAATTTTTGTCAAAATGAATGGTTAATACGTGCTCCAGTATAGTACCATGAAAGTAAGCGAAAACGCACTCTTGCCGTGCACGGGACTCTTAGACACAATGGAAGACTTCTCTCTCAATTGATCAAATGATTCAAGTCAGCCCTTCTATTGTGGCAGAGACAGTAAAGTAATTATGTTTGTATGTATGACATATATTACACATTGAATATCTTAGTCTGGTGCAGTTCACTTTTTTCATTAAGTTTTTACCATGTGAGAGAGATAAATGCAAAAATATCATTTTTCATTTATTATTTACTCAAAGAAAGTGGTCATAAATAATTGATTTATTTTTGGATAGATACGATAGAATTCAACTTATAGTGTTCCTTCTGTGATATAATTGTTCTCTATTATCAAATCAGCACATCAATTGATTTTTGAGTTAGTGGGATTTAAATACCAAATTTTTTTTCGATGATATTCGACTTTACTAATTAAGTAATTAAAACCTACAAATAATATAATTCAAGTTTGGATATTTTTTATACCATCTTTATATTTTGTGACCAAACTGCCTCTTCAATTACCAGAGAGGTTAGAAAAAGGTTACCAATTAGTTAAAAAGACATCCAATTGCCCAAAATTAAATATGTATTTAAAGTATTAATTACTTATCTAGTTATCTTTAGTATGTCTAAATTTTCTTCAATGTAAAAAAGGGTTCGATTAACGGGTGTTCTTAGAGCATTTGCTATGTTAATATACTATATTAGGAAAATTTTAGTACATTTTTATGATTAAAAAAAAAAACTGTCAGAAATTAGTTTTTTTTTTCATAAAAATTTATAAAAATATTTCCTAAACTAATGATTTTAGAAAAATCTGTTAACTTTTCCCATTAAAAAAAACATATAAAAAGTTTGTTATGGCTTATCAATAGCTGGATTAACAACCATCTAGGGGTGGTGTAATTACGTGGTCCACTTGTATTCGAGTTCAATTCAACCATCACTAACTTAAGCTACTTGCATTTTAATATGCCCCAACCCATATTTTTGTATACATGGTGCAAACTATTAATTAGGGCACATTGCAGTACAATCCTCATCAATAGGCTGTGGTTGTAACTCGTAACCACCATTAGCCATCCCCTAATATTTGGATAGTTGGGAGATTAAAATTAAAATCTTGAACGTCTTAGGAAATAAACATGGAGTTTCAAAGCTTTTGATATAACTCTTAGTGTTAATATAAAAGTAAATTTAAACAGAAAATGATTTCCTTCAATTAAATTCTATAATTAGGAGCGGATGTTATACATTGAAATTCTCTAAAAAAAACCTTAATTTTTATAATTAAAAAAAATCCTAGTTAAATATGCAACATATGTCGTTTATATAAATAAAAAGGGGAAAGAATAGGATGATTCAATTTGAGGGATCTTAACACATAGTTTAGGCTCATAATTATTATTCTCTCTGAATATTAATCATATATTTTTAGCCAGGCTTTCATAAATATGCATTTTTAAAAGCCCAAAGTGCCCCTTTTTTCACACCGAAAAAAAAAATTCCTCTGGCTGTCTGGCCACGTTGTCAAACTTTTGTCACCCCATATATTCTATTCCAACATTGCCCTTATCTTCAACTGATTTTTGTCTCTTCAAGAATTAAGACCACTATTAATATCTACGACCACCCAACAAACATTTTACACTATACTATATATGTTGCTATGCCTTCTTTTTTTTGAGAAATGTTGCTATGCCTTAGCTTTGAAGAATGAAGAATCTCAACGGTGCATCAAATGCAATTAAGGTCTTCAACAACCTCATAAGTATAACCCAGCTGGACACACCTCCCTATATGATATTATTCCTTTTCATTAATAAAAGTCACATAGATGCTGATCATGATGTTACACTTACATGGATTCAATCGCTGTTTTAGGACAAATCTTATATGATAATACAAGTGAACAATCCTTTTATATATTATATATATGAAAAATGCTAAGAGCACCACTTTTCTAGTAATTTTTGTCACAGTTTGCTCATTTGATAAGTTGCAAATGATAATATAAAAGTTATAAGTTTATATGAATTTATAAATTCTTCACTCATAAGTCATAACTTATAAATTGCGACAAATATTGCAGAAATAGATTACTCTTAATTTACCAAACAAAATACTCTCACAGGCAGCCCAAACTACTAGGAAACCCAACAAGGGTGTTTTGGTCATTGAAGTCGTCAAAATTCTGAAAAGGACCAAACCCAAGCATAGAAACCGAGACCTTAGCCGCTGTCCACCGCTCCATCACCATGTGAATCCCTGAAACCCCCACTCTCTCTCTCTCTGTCTCTCTGTCTCTTGCCAGAACAGTTCTATGTATTTTTCTATTCTGGTTTGGGAGCACCAGAACTGAACCAACCCCATAAACTGAAAAGATGTACTAACAAATTTGGTCCAAACCCAATTTTTATTATATTTTTTCGTTTATTGTTGGTTGCAAAAACGAAGTACCAACAAACTCATCATATCTTCTTCAATCACTATTCCTTAGTCTCCACTTCATCGCCAGACCAAGAACCGAAAGCTTTATACCAACCACTAAAACGTAATCTATGGTTTTTTAATTTAAATGGGATGGTGGAGACGAAGGTGCCCTCAAAGGAGAAGAGGGGGTTCTATGTGAAAATGAGACTATTGCACACCAAATCTGGCAGAGCCCAAGAAAAGAGCTGCTTTTTCAAATATTACAAATGGTTTCTCTGGCTTTCTCTGTCTCTGTACCTCTTCAGCTCCTATTTCATCACCAACAATAACCCTCCCAACAAACCTACCTCTCTAACCAAAACCCATGTCTCAAACGCCAAAACCATCCTCGCCTCTCGTGCTCTTTTCGAGTCCACAAACGCTTCTCTTCTCCAGGAATCCACAAACGATCAAGGTTCAAAGTTCAATCATTTTTTCTTTTTTTCTTTCTCACATTCTAGCTCAAAAGTTTCAACCTTTATTGCCAACTTAATCAAAAGTTAACATCTTTATTTACTTTTTTTATCTTTTTCTCAACAGGGTTATTGAAGGACTTAAAGATTTTCGTGTACGAGTTACCACCGAATTACAACACGGATTGGCTCACAAACGAAAGGTGTACCAAGCACTTGTTTGCCTCGGAGGTTGCCATACACACAGCTTTGTTAAACAGCGATGTGAGGACCTTTGACCCTTACGAAGCCCATTTTTTCTTCGTACCCGTCTACGTGTCCTGCAATTTCAGCACCATCAATGGCTTCCCAGCTATTGGTCACGCCAGGACTCTAATCTCCTCAGCAATCCAACTTATCTCATCAGAGTACCCATTTTGGAATCGGACCCAAGGCTCCGACCACGTCTTCGTCGCTTCCCATGACTACGGAGCTTGTTTCCATGCCATGGTAAATCCATATCCAAAACAAAAAAACAAAACAACCCTTTTAAATCTCTCTTTGTTTTATGTGTTTCTAAAACATGTTTTGGTTCTGTTTTTTCTGCTTTGAAGGAGAACGTGGCAGTTGCTGATGGGATACCTGGGTTCCTAAAAAACTCAATCATATTGCAAACGTTTGGTGTTAAATACAAGCACCCATGTCAGGAAGTTGAGAATGTGTTAATCCCACCTTATATTCCGCCGGAAAGTGTACGGACGACCTTAGAGAATTTTCCGGTGACTGGTCGGAGAAATATTTTCGTGTTCTTCAGGGGCAAAATGGAGGTCCACCCAAAAAATATCAGCGGTCGATTTTACAGCAAGTAATTGATTTGATTCAATTCATTCATTTCTCTAATCAAACTTGTAATCATGTGTTTTATGTTTTGTTTTGACTAAATTACCCTCGTGGGTGTTGTTTATTACGTTGTCTAATTTGACTTTTGTGTTTTTTGTTTGTGTTAGGCGTGTGAGGACGGTGATTTGGAGGAATTTCAATAGTGACCGGAGGTTTTATCTAAGGAGGCATAGATTTGCCGGTTACCAGTCAGAAATCGTACGGTCTGTGTTTTGTTTATGTCCGTTGGGGTGGGCCCCGTGGAGTCCGAGGCTGGTTGAGTCCGTTGTGTTGGGTTGCGTGCCGGTAATAATAGCTGATGGCATCCGGTTGCCCTTCCCCTCCGCCGTAAACTGGGCGGAGATATCACTCACGGTGGCGGAGAGGGACGTGGGAAATTTGGGAACGATACTCGAACACGTGGCGGCAACCAACCTAAGCACTATACAAAAGAACTTGTGGGACCAACGGAACAGGCGGGCCCTACTGTTCAACAATCAGGTCCAAGAAGGTGACGCCACGTGGCAGGTGTTGCTCGCTTTGGCTGGGAAGATGGACAGGTCGTATGAGAGTAGTAGTCGAGGTTCGAGGGTTTCCAGCTAATGGGATCGCGACACGTGGCGTGGCTTTTTTATTATTGGGTGGGTGGAGATTTGAAGTTGCCAGCTAATTGAATTGGCTTTTTGTATCGTGGATGCGCTTGCATGCAAAAATAATAATGGAGCACAGCTGGACTTATATAATTATTTCCATGAGGAGGCGGTAGGAATTTTTTTTTTTTTTTTACGTGGAGTGGGACCCATCTGGTGCAGAGATTTAAAGATTTGGGAAAAAATTTATGGCATTGTGGAGTTTTATTGATGAGGTGGCGAGCTAGGATTGGATGGCTATGCGATGACCGAGGAAAATACAAAATTTTACACTGTAAATGTGGAAGAGAAGACAGTTTTTGAATTTTTTTTTTCTACTGGGTATAAAATAATTAGGTATATAATATTTTACTATATAGATGGGTTCTTCATGCAAGATCCCACTTTTTTTTTTTTTTGAATTTTTTTTATTGGGTATAAAATAATAAGGTATGTAATATTACTATATAGATGGGCGCTTCATGCAAGTTCCCACTAATTTTTTTGTTGTATATATAATTCTGAATTTTTAATTAGTTTGATCATGTAATAGAGAAATTGTATTTGGTCAAGTACTCAATAAGGTGTGAGCATATCACAAAAGAAAGAAGAAAATTTTATAATAATTGCATTGGTAATGGTTGAAATTGTTAATTTATGCTTTTGAATGTATTGGACTAATTCAAATTATACTGTTGGTATTTGAATTATAATTTTTTTTTTTTTTTGTGTTAGAAAGTTTTTGTGAAGTGGGGTTGGCTCCATGAAAAGAAAGAAGTGATTATTTTTTGAAATATCGGGAAAGATGAGATGGGGGCAGTAGGGTTTATCAGAGAAGGGAGACAGATTTAAAAGACGTAGCAGTGAGGACAGCTAAGGTGTGTCAGATAAGCTTTAAATTGTTAAAAATTGTTATTTGTGGGACGGTACGATAGTGGTGATGTCAGTGAGTGACCCACTGGTCACGTTATGAGATAGGAATCCGACGAACGTGAACGACTCAAAAACAAACACTGTGACTGAATGTATTATATACGGACAATAGAATGGGTTCTTTATTACTTGGCATCATTTTTAATTGATGTCTATTCTGGCTTTTCGATAAAAGAGTTCTTGGGTCCTATAATTGTTCTTTTGTTTCTATTGTTGAACTAGTTGAACGCTACTGCACATTTTGGCCACAAGGATAATACTCCAATGCTGCAGTTATTGCTGAGCCTTTTTATGAAAGAAGCGACCTGAGCCAAGCTTCGTATGCAGCCACACACATATACACTTAGACAGGCTAAAATGTAATTTCTATCTTCAGATAAAAAAAAAAAAAAAAAGAACTAGTTAGAAACTTTGGAGCTGTTTCGTTAACGTTATTTTAAGAACGCTGCTTCACTTCAAATACGCACATTAAAACAGATAAAAACACATAATATCGCTTAAAAACCGAAACACGCTGCTAAACTACACTATACTAAACCGGGCCTTTGATTTTGAAAACAATGTGCTATATCACTGCATGTGATATTCCAAAATCCAAACCAGTTATATAGCATTGACAAACTGGTTTTTTTTTTAGACAAACAAAAAAGAGAAAAAAAAAAGTGTTTCGGGGAATGAGAGCATTTTTCAAGGCTTAGAAAAGCACCCTAAAAGAGGTATAATTTTAAGGGACGTGTAGGAAGCTAACTGTCCCTATTTTAAAGACTTAACGTGATTCGTGGAAATGCTCTAATTAAGTTTGAAATACTATAACAGGTAGTTTTATTTATTTTTATCTTTCAATAGATAGAGTAGCTTTATTTATCTTTGTTTGTTGACATTAACATGAAAAATGAATCATCTTCCAAAAGTATATTTTGGACAACTATCTTTTTTTTTTTTTTTTTTAATCTATTTATTTTTGTTTAGTAGCAAGTAGCAACCTTAAATGAGCTGGAAACTATTTCTTCGCCTTTATTTAATTTCACGCGAGATAGCTTGCTTTTCCTTGAGCTGTGACTGTACGAGATGTAGCTTATTTTTCGAAAAATTTTAAATGAAAACAACTTCATTCCGTGCTGGCTAATAAAAGAGTAGTTAAGATAGCTCCAAGATACTCGCCAATAGCACTTAGCAAGAGATCTCCTTTTATTTAGGAAAAGCTTAACTGATGCCTAAGAAGAATAATTTAAAATAATTTTTTAAACATTTTATGTAAAACGACAAATAATTATTTTTTTAGCGACTCTTTATATTTTATAAAAGCTGCTAAGTTAAAACTTTCCTAAAATAACAATCGACCTCATTACGACCTTTGTTTTATCAGACACTCGCCACTTCATTTACTTTCTTAACCGTAGTTGAGATTTAAGCTTAACACACCTACCACACTTCATTTACTTTGACTGCTGTAGATTTAAGCTAACACACCTCGTTAGTTTCCAAACCAAGAAAAATGACATGGTGTGTAACGCTTAAATCTCTATCGCTTGTTAAGAAAGTGGACAAAGTGATGTTGTCTTAAGTTAAATTGCACCGGCGTAGTTCGAACCTCAATTAAAGACATATTTTTCCTTTGACTTATTTTTTTAGATACTGTCACAATTAATAAACAGCAAAAATGTAAAAATCATCTCTACATATTTATATATATATATATATTTTTATTGAAACGAATTTATGGGCATAATATTTTTATAAGAGTAGTGTAGAGTAACTTTATTTGAACACTATTTTATATTTTTAGTATCCATGTTTTTATAATACATATAGGGAGGGTTTTTTTTTTTTTGGTGGAAGCAATATATATGGAGGTTTGCACTACATTATTATTATTATTTTTGATGGGGTCTGCTTTCATAAGATTTGTCCATAGTGATCGCCCGGTATTAATGGTAAACCACGTCCATAGCCTCATTGCGCCTCTAAAACCTTAAGAGGAGAGAAGCCCAACAATGGCATCATGTATATGACCGATACTGGTCCATTAATACACTATTCAATCTCATGATGGTTGTCCAAAGATCCGACACAAGGGTATGGACGACTGTGAAGATAACAGAATTCTACAAGAAAACTTCTATGCCCAGCGTAATCGCACCTCATGATGCACTATTCCCAAACATGTAGCACTCCCTATAATCCGCCCACGTTTCCTATTTTCTCCATTAACCACTCACATCACCCATGATTGTGGTGGATCCGAACAAGTAGACCCATTTCTAACTCTATAAAAAGAACAAGTCCTATTCACCTAAGGTAAGTCTCACCATTCACTATTTTCCATTCCTTGTGTTCTATAAACTGACTTAATTATTTGAGAGTCCTGGGCCAGTTTACACCGATCACCCTTGACAATTTTTTTTTCTTTTGTGACCAAAGCCATCAACATAACCCGAAGCATCCCAAATTTCTTACGATTGTGTATCAATTTTTATTTGAGAATGAGAGAAATGTAACCATATCGGCTAAAATTACAATGTTAAGATTTAGAGCAACATTGATCTCTCCATTCACATACGTAAGAATCCTAGACATGTTTAGCATATCTAACAAAGGTACACATGCTATAATTGCAAGTAGCGGTTTCAGAATATTTTTCTGTATAATATTATTTACTCAAAATTTAATAAAAGATAACTCATATATTGACTAAAACACACACACAAAATATATAAAGTCTTACAATTTTATTCTACAAATTTTCTTATTTTGAAATCTTATGGTTGATAGTTTCATTATCAATGTTACAAGTTACATCTCTTTCAAAATTTTAGTTAGATAACAAATTTATTGGGATTTTTTTTTTTTTTTTTTTTGTAATGACTATTTTTTTTGTAATGACTATTTTTTTTTTCTTTTCTTTTTGAGAAAAGTTGTTTTTAATGACTTAATATATTGTTATGGGCCTAAAATTTAAAGACAAAATTTACAAACTTAGTTGTAGCCTAAGATCACAACCGTACTAAACAAATTAATATACATATTTTGAAAATCTAACCTACAATTACATGCTCTTTACGTTTAACTGGCGCACACTTCACAAGTAACCTGACGTTATTTTACTATTCGATTCATAAACTTAAATTTTAAGTGTAATTTTAGATTTCTGAAAAATCTCAAAATTTAAAGATCATCATGACATAGCTTAATGATATTCTTGATCTTTTGAAAATTTGCAACATGATATATACAAAATTATCTGAATGCTGACTATTATAATTCACATCCAATAAAAATATCGAAAGTAGTAGCTATACCTTAATCTACCATCAAGTTTGTTGCCCAATTTGTCCAAAATTAAATATGATGACCCTAAAATTTTTATGGTGGTTACAAATATTTTTTAAGGATAATAAAACCATAAATTTTTAAATGTTATAATAATTAATTTTTTTGCTAGGTCAGGTATCTGGTACCACCCTGAACTCTATGTGGAGCCGCCATTGCATAATTGCCTTATTAACACACATGGAAAAAAAAAATGTTTCTAAAGGATTTCCGTAAGAATTTTTGCATCACCCCAATCATGTGCATCAAAAGAGAGTTCCTTTATTAATCCACAACTGCATATATTAGGGAGGGAAGCAAATAAAATAAAATAATCCATATATAGTAGCTAGGTTGGGCAGAGCGATATTATATTTTTATATAAAGCACCACATTTTTCTTGGGAGGGTCACAAGAAAGACACATGAAAATTCGTTACCAAAAAAAAAAAAAAAAAGGTGGAAAAGCATGAGTAGTTGAATGAATCTCTGATTCCATCACTCATCATAATTCTCTTGATGTGGTCATCGGGATGACTTGTTAAAAAAGGTTGGCGAAAGCCTCTGAAAGCTTGACCAATATGTTTGGGGGTATAGTGTTGATTGAGTTTGGAGTGGGTCTCCACACAGAATTTCACCAAACTCTTTTTGTTTACCTTTTTCAGACTTTCAATTCTCTTGAACTACTTTCACTATTTTTTAAAATTTGTCTGCATTTGGACTTGTTAAGATTTAACAATCAGGGCTAAAGATGATATTTGTATGAAATACCAATGGCTCTGAGTGAATAATGAAAGTGGGGGAAAAAAGAATAAAAAAGTAAAAAGTCCGACCTACCGGATTCGAACCAGTGACCTAAGGATCAGCTGTTATTGCCAACTACAGTCCTCCGCTCTACCAACTGAGCTAAGGTCGGATTTGGTAATTGCTTTGAATAAAATAATATATATAGCTAATTTATTCAATGATTTCTTAATTTCCTAATTTCTTCCAACTTCCAAGCACCAAACAGTATGGAGCGATTGAGATCGTTCATTTGCAAAAATATTATAAATTTTAAAACATGTCCTGTACAACTAATATGTGCATTATATAAAAATTCTTAATATGCATATTTTTTATTAATGGTTTTTTTTTTTTTAAAGATTGACAAACAATATTTTTGGTTTTCTTTTCATTGGAAAAGTTTAAAAACATGTTCTCCAAATAACAACTGCGGACTTGGTTTGAGAAAATTTATGGGCTTTAGAATTTTGTTAAGTAATAGCTTTGCAGTTATGAGAATTATTTTGGGCAATCTTCTGCACAATAAACAAGCCAATGTCAAAATGGGCTCAAAATTGAAGAAATGTTAAAACATCTCCTGCCAGTATGGTTTGAGAAAAAAATTTATGGGCTTTAGTCTTGTTAAGTAATAGGCTTTGTGTTATGAGAATTATTTTGGGCAATCTTCTGCTAACAATAAATGCTTCAATGTCAAAATGGGCTCAAAGTTGAAGAAATGTTAAAACATCTCCTGGGCTAGTATGGATGATCCATAGAGTCTTTTGAATTTTCATCAGTATGTTTTTTCATATCACATTAAAGCAAACAATTATCTTGTGGCATTCTTTAATTTACCAAAACATTTGTTTGTTCCTGGACATTTTAGAATTTCATAAATTTATTCTCTCAGTGATGTCTTCTTTTCCTGATCTTAAACAGTTCTGATGCATGGTCCCTCACTTAAAAGCCATGTTTCTTAATTTCAAATGTTGTGGGAAACGTTGAAGATAATTGAACTAATTTATTTTCACAAGAAAAGGTAGATATTAGCTTGAGAAAATCAAACATTTAGTAATAAAAGCTTCAATGATATTTTTAATATTGGAATAATAAAGTTGGAATGTAGCCATATACGCTTAATCATAACTATTTACTTCTAGGCTTATCCTGCCTAATTTGCTTGCATGATTGATGGCTAATTCATCTTTTGTTTGGCATCCAATGACTTTTTTATTAGTCATATTTATTTATTTTCTTGATGATCCTATCTCTCTCTCAGAAGAAAAGTTGGATATGCATGCATTTTTGATAGCTTCATCTGGATTTCTGAAAGTAGTAATGATCATTCTTTTCAGGCAAGTGCATAAAGGGTAAGGAAAACAAAGGAGTTCGTTCAAATTAAACTTCTACACATTTTAGAGGATCTATTGGCTAGCATATTTTCCTTGGTCCGTGACCCTGGGGAATGAGAGCATTTTTCAAGGCTTAGAAAAGCACCCTAAAAGAGTGTAGGGATGTAATTTTAAGGGACGTGTAGGAAGCTAATTCGTTCCTATTTTAAAGACCCTAACGTGATTCGTGAATGCTATAATTAAGTTTGAAATACTATAACAGGTAGTTTTATTTATTTTTATCTTTCAATAGATAGAGTAGCTTTATTTATCTTTTGTTTGTTGACATTAACATGAAAAATGAATCATTTTCCAAAAGTATATTTTGGACAACTATCTCTTTTTCTTTTCTTTTTTTAAATCTATTTATTTATGTTTAGTAGCAAGTAGCAACCTTAAAATGAGTTGGAAACTATTTCTTCGCTTCCCTTATTTAATTTCACGTGAGATAGAGTTGTTTTCCTTATTTAGATTCGTATGAGATAGAGTTATTTTTCGGAAAATTTTAATGGAAAACAACTTTATCTCATGTTTAGCTAAATAAGAGTAGTTAAGATAGCTCCAACTTATTGCCAATAGCAATTTAACAAGAGATTCCTTTTATTTTAGGGGGAAAAGTTAACAGATGCTTAAGAGCAATAATTTAGAAAATAATTTTTAAACATTTTATGAAAAAATGATAAAGTAATTATTTTTTTAGTGACTTTTTTATATTTTTCATGAAAATAGTGTTAAAACTTTCCTAAAATAACAATCGACTCCTATTAACATGACCTTTTGTTTTAATAGGACATTGCCACTTCATTTACTTTCTTAACCAGTAGTTGAGATTTAAGCTTAACACACCTACCACTTCATTTACTTTCTTAACCAGCGGTAGAGATTTAAGCTTAACACACCTCGTTAGTTTCAAACCAAGAAAAAATGACATGGTGTGTAACGCTTAAATCTCTATCACTTGTTAAGAAAGTGGATGAAGTGATAGTGTCTTAAGTTAAATTGCTACTGAAGGTAAGCTGAACTCAATTAAGACATAGTTTTCCTTTGACTTATTTTTTCAGATACTGTCACACTATCAAGTACAGAAAAATGTAGAAAATCATCTCTATATATATAAAAAAAAATATATATATATTTTATTGAAACAAACAAGGCATAATATTTTTTATAAGAGTAGTGCAGAGTAACTTTATTTGAACACTACTTTTTTATATTTAGTATCCATGTTTCTTTTATAATATATATAGGAGGGTTTTCTTTTTTTTTTTTGTTGGTGGAAGCAATATATATGGGAGGTTTAATTACATTATTATTATTATTTTTGATGGGGCTCAAGTTTACAAGATTTGTCCATAGTGATCGTCTAGACAATCAAACCACGTCCATAGCCTGATTACACCCAGAAAACCTTAAGAGGAGAGAAGCCTAACAATGGCATCATGTATATGACTGATACTCGTCCATTAATAACAAGACTATTCAATCTCATGATGGTCGTCCAGGACTGACACAAGGGTATGGACGACCATAAGATAATGAATTCTACAAGAAAACTTCTTATAAGGCTCCATGTAATCAGACCATGATGCACTATTCCTAAAACATGGGAAGAATTCCCCATAATCCGCTCCACATTTCCTATTTCCTCCATTAACCACTCACATCACCCATGATTGTGGTGGATCCTAACATGTAGACCCACTTCTAACTCTCTATAAAAAGAACAAGTCCTATTCACCCAAGGTAAGTCCCACCATTCACTATTTTCCATTCCTTGTGTTCTAGAGAGAAAACTGACTTAACCGTCGGAGGGTCCTTGGCCGGGTTACACCGATCACCCTTGACAGTTCTTTCTTTTCTTTTTATGACCAAAAAACCATCACCATAACCCGAAGCATCCCAACCTTCTGATTTTCGTGCATCATCAATTTTATTTTGAGAATGAGAGAAAATGCAACCATATCGGCTAAAATTACAATGTTAAGATTTAGAGTAACATTGATTCTCCATCTACACAGAAGAACTTGTGACATGTTTAGTATATCTAACAAAGGTATAACATATATAATTGCAGTAGCGGCTTCAGGAATATTTTTCAGGGTGGTCATTATTTACCAAAATTTAATAAAAAGATAACTTCATATATTGACTAAAACACACACACAAATACATAAAGTCTTACAATTTTATTCTACAAATTTTCTTATTTTGAAATTTTTGCATGATAGTTTCATTATCAATGTTACAAGTTACATCTCTTTCAAAATTTTAGTTAGATAACAAATTTATTGGGATTTTTTTTTTGTAATGACTTTTTTTTTTTCTTTTCTTTTTGAGAAAAGTTGTTTGTAATGACTTACTATATTGTTAAGGGGCCTAAAATTTAAACACAAAATTTGGCTACAAACTTAGTTGTAGCCTAAGACTACAACTCGCACTAAACAAATTAATATAGTTACATATTTTGAAAATCTAACTGTTGAATTACATATTCTTTATGTTCTTAAACCACATGTCAAATTTCATGTTAATCGGATGTTATTTACTATTTGATTCATAAACTTAAATTTTTATGTAATTTTAGATTACAAAATCTCAAAATTTAAAGATTTGATTGATGACATAATTATTGATATTTGATCTTTTTGAAATTTTGCAAATATGAAGGATATAAGAAAAAAATGTAATTCAATGGTGAATTTGTCATAATTCACATCCAATAAAAACATATTGAATAGAGCTATAGTCTTAATCTACCATCAAGTTTGTTGCCCAATTTGTCCAAAAATTAAATATGATAACCCTAAAAAATTTTATGGTGGTTACAAATATTTTTTAAGGATAATAAAACCATAAATTTTTAAATGTTATATATAATAATTAATTTTTTGCTAGGTCAGGGTGGTCCTGTACCACCCTGTTCTCTATGTGGAGCCACCATTGCATAATATATATAGCTAATTATTCAACGATTTCTTAATTTTCTAATTTCTTCCAACTTCCAAGCACCAACAGTGTGGAGCGATTGAGATCGTTCATTTGCAAAAATATTATAAATTTTAGAACATGACCTGTACAACTAATATGTGCATTATATAAAATTCTAATATGCATATTTTTTATTAATGGTTTTTTTTTTTTTTTTTTTTTTTAAAGATTGACAAACAATATTTTTGGTTTTCTCTTTTCATTGGAAAAGTTTAAAAACATGTTCTCCAAATAACAATCGTGGACTTGGTTTGAGAAAAAAATTTATGGGCTTTGTAGTTCTTGTTAAGTAATAGGCTTTGCAGTTATGAGAATTATTTTGGGCAATCTTCTAAGCACACAAACAAGCCAAATGTCAAAATGGGCCTCAAAGTTGAAGAAATGTTAAAACATCTCCTGGGCTAGTATGGATGATCCATAGAGTCTTTGAATTTTCATCAGTATGTTTTTTTCATATCACATTAAAGCAAACAATTATCTTGTGGCATTCTTAATTTACCAAAACATTTGTTTGTTCCTGGACATTTTAGGATTTCATAAATTTATTCTCTTAGTGATGTCTTTTCCTGATCTTAAACAGTTCTGATGCATGGTCCCTCACTTAAAAGCCATGTTTCTCTAATTTCAAATGTTGTGGGAAACGTTGAAGATAATTGAACTAATTTATTTTCACAAGAAAAGGTAGATATTAGCTTGAGAAAAATCAAACATTTAGTCATAAAAGCTTCATGATATTTTAATATTGGAATAATAAAGTTGGAATGAAGGCCATATACGCTTAATCATAACTATTTACTTAGGCTTATCCTGCCTAATTTGCTTTGCATGATTGATGGCTTATTCATCTTTTGTTTGGCATCCAATGACTTTTTTATTAGTCATATTTATTTCATTTTCTTGATGATCCTATCTCTCTCTAGAAGAAAAGTTGGATATGCATGCATTTTTGATAGCTTCATCTGGATTTCTGGAAAAAGTAGTAATGACTATCTCCTTTTCAGGCAAGTGCATAAAGCCATAAAGGTCCATCTAAAGGGTAAGAAAACAAAGGAGTTCGTTCAAATTAAACTTCTAAGCACATTTTAGAGGATCTATTGGCTAGCATATTTTCCTTGGTCCGTGACCCTTGAAAAGTCTAACATGGCAGCCATAAAAGTACTACTATATGATCATGACTCGTATGGTGTCAATTTGAGGGTCTTTAGTAATTTCGGATATTAAGTTCTTCTGTAATTGTGGAACACAGTTTGCAAATTCTATCTCAATCAATCAATGTATAGTACAAAAAGAAGGATGTTATTTTATTGATTTAACATACAAAGTTGCAAAACTATTCATAGCTAATCCTTCCACGCCAACAGCTTCTTGAATCCCTAATTTTCATTTCTTGTGGCCTTGTTATAGTATGCTCTGATTGGATATTTGGATGAGGAATTGGACAAACTAAATTGTTCTGATCATTCACAGGTTTCGGATTGAAATTCTAGGGAGGAAAAAAGAGCAATTGAAATAACAGGTAGTAGATATACTAGCTAATCTTGTGCCATGTACAACCTATATTTTTTTGGACTATACTGTAAAAGTGTGAATCCTATAGATACCCTATATGGCCCTTAGTGCACGACATTTCAGGGCTATCGATTCACGCGGTGCTTTAGTTTTGTTCTAGTGAAAACAAAACGTATAAACCGAGCATCCAATGTGATCTAGTGTTACTATGTATGCGAAATTTGTCTCACAAAATCTGTCATTATATTAGACTGGAGTTTCATGTAGCTCTTTTTTTCTTAGATAATGTTAAAGTTATTATCAATTTTATTATAGAAAGCTTACAAATGACTTAACAATGAATGTAATGTAATTGATGTTTCATGAATAATATAATAAATAAATTTTGAATTATGTATTTAAAAATTGACATATAAAAGATATCTAGTAAAATTTGTAATAGTTGTAACATCACATTTTAACATAATATTTGGCAAATCACAAAATTAAGTAAACCATAGACACCACCCATACTGGGCAAGTTAGTACTTCCCCAAACTATAAGGTTTGGAGGGTTGAGGGGACAGGTTCGAGCGGGGGGGATTATTAATTAAATAAATATTTCTAATCAAAGAAAAGAACAAAAAAGAAGAAGAAGAAGTAAACCATAGACACTATGATCAATTTTAAATTGTGTTCATCAAATTATGTAAAATATATACCTGATTCTCAATTTATCATTTTTATTTTGATAATTAGCGTTACATGTTTAATAAAAAGACTAAAACTCCATTATGAATTATTTAAAACAATTGTAGACGAACTAAAACTTTTTCAAAGTTAAGCTGTAGTTTTTATTTTAAGATTGATTCAGAAGCAGACTAACCCTCTTTTTTTTTTTTTTTTTTGAGAAAGAGAAGCAGAATAACTTAAATCTATGATTTGCCACACGCTCTTAAAAGTTCATATATGAGGTGTTTCTCTAAGTGGTAATTAGTAATTACGGCTATTTTTAGAAGTAGTAAAAGCTAGTTCTGGTAGAGCTTTCTTTCAATTCTATGTTTAAGCCCTACTACAGAATTGCATGTGAGATATGGAAACTGCATTTAGCTCGTGCCCTGAAAGTTACAATTGAAAATTTACTATATTAGAACACGCTTTCACAGATTATATAAAAGTAAATATATGCTTTATGAGGAAGCATATATATATATATATATATATATATATATATATATATATATATGTTGCTATTTCTAGCCAGTAGGTAGGCTTAAGAGTTTAAAAAAAAAAAATGTGGGGGTTGGCCTAAGATTTAAGAAGAGCAGTATATGCCATTGGCAGATGGATTTTAGTGTTATAGGATCCGAATTTTTTAGTTGGGGCCAATGTGGCAAAACTCAACGCTATAGGAAGCGAATAGGTGTGTAGACGTCTTAGCTAGAATTGGTATTGTTTATTTTCACTGTCCTCTTGTGAACATTTAGATGTGTTTTATTTCAACCTATGATTACATGCGTTGTCATGAGACTTTTGTTTCTGTTTAGTCAGTGAATTCTTCATTTCTATCAATTTTATTTATTTATTTTTATATTGCAGACTAAATTCATGAATTAATTACTTGGTGCATATAAAATTTACTAATATTATAAAATAAAGAATCTTTATAAATATTACCTTTAGATTTTGACAGGTATGTGATTGTTATACACTTATACTTTCAATTTCAACAATAAATCTTTAGATTTTTAAGGTTTATAATAAATCAAACCTTCCTAAAAATGATATGCCTACTCAAATATTTTTCTTTGTTTTGGTTGTAATTTGAAACCTACCTCGATAGTATTATGCCCTTGTCACCTTACCTGTTCAAGCCTCGGAATTCCTAGGATCCAATGTGAAGTGCTATTTGGATTGCTCACAGGTGAGGAACAAAGAATCATTTTGTGGTCCAATCTTAGTTCACATGTGAGCGACCAAATTCCAAAATAGGTAAAGACAATGAAATTCACGAGCGAGCTAGCTAAAAAATTGCTCTATAGTTTGCATGCTGTGAAGGCAAACCAAATGCAAACAATCATCACTCTCTTTATCAAGTCAAACATATCCTTCTCAAAAAAAAAGTCAAACATATCTATATATTTCATTATAAAGCACTCATCACTAAATAATTTATTCCAACAATAATACAACCAAATCAATAGCACAACATAAACAACAATACACTGCAAATCTTGGGGGGCTTGGACGCTCAACTACTCTTTTAGCAAGTTGGACCCATCTCAAGGACCCCCCTAAACAAGCTTTTGACAACTGAAATAACTGTGTGGTCACAAATTGTAACATACTTAAAAAGATTAAAAATTAATTTAGTTACACACTAACACTCTAGTACTTGAAAAAGGATCATCTTCATTTGAAAAAGATCCAATTCTTAGTTCCCTAACACTCAGGTATAAGGGTGTGGTCTCTCTTTGGATCCTGACAGTAGTTGTAAACCAAATAATTTTTCTGGACCCATTCCATGGCCGAGTACTGCTGTTCGCTTAGGCCACTGGAGCTAGATGGCGAGGCAGAGGGCGGGCGGCATGAGGCGGGTCCATTGGCAGTGCAGCCGCCTAGTTTGAAATTTGTGTATTTACCAATGAAGGGTTGGTACTGATAATCAGCTTTGTATTTTCCATCCTCAGTTGCCCAGGGTGATGCATCCCAAATTGAACCGTACAAATACATTGGCCTTAATGGAAATGTAGCATCACTTTTTCTTGGATACCTCCTAATTGGCACATCATCCACTAGGAAACTGTAAATGCATAGAGACAAATCAATGTTAGCTGAAAATAAATGCAAAAAAGAAAAAAAGAAAAGAAAAGAAAAGAATACATACATCTCTTTCATGAAAGACACACATGCATATATTAAAAGGAAAATAACTGTCACACTCATTTTACATCTATTATTTTACACAATATCCAAAATTGATACTTTGATGTACATTTTTCAAAAAAGTGAAAAGAAAATGTCCAAATTGAAAACATGAAAGTGGATGTGAAAGTATCATTACCTTGTAAAAAAAAAAAAAAGAGAATGTACATGATTAATCTTGTGTTGAAATATGCATGCGTGATTAATAATTGTAGAAAAATTCATAACGCCTTATAGTATGGTATAATTTTTTAGTATGTGAAATTGTTACTATTCTAGCACAAGGGGAAAAGAAAGTGCTAATAATTACATTATCTCACTAGGATTCCACACCATAGCATAGTTGTGATAATCTTGTGTAGGATCAAACCAGAGATGAAACCTCAACTCTCTTCCAATAATATTTCCATCTCCACTTCCTTTGACATATACATTCGTCTGCAAAGTGTATGGCTTATCTGGTGTAGTTCCAAGGAACTCAATGTCGATTTCATCATGGTTCCCAGGGTAGTCTTCGTTGTTCGAAAGCTAACATTCACCAATTGAGGAACAACAAAGAGTTAATGTCCATAAAGAATTAATCTTTAAAACTAAGCTAATGAAATGTAAATTATGTAATTTAATGTAATGCTCACATAGAGTGATGTAATGACTCCTGCAGTATAACCGGGTTGGAGCTTGATGGCTGCACCAAAGTACCCTGATCGATATGTTTGTAATGACTTGAACCCACTTCCTATATTTAATAAAGAATAAGTAAGTGAGCTTATAATTGAGAAACTAAAACTAAAGACAAAACCAATTAGACAATAACGAAGCATTAAGGGCTGCATAAAGAACAAATGGGACAACAATTGAGGACTAATTATAAGACCTGAGCTACTATCAAGCCAGATTGTTAATGAGTCCTGGTCTACTTTCTGATGCTGAGGACCCCAGCGGTTCCTAAAGCCTTGATCAAAGGCTATGGAGTTAATTTTGGAACTTGGGCTGTAGCCTGGTGAGGGTGGACCCTGAGCACTGATTGAAGCAATCATCAAAGAGAGAATGAGGTACAAAAGAGGAGCCATGAAGAGGAAGATGGAATAGGATAATGCAGGGTGGGACACTGAATTGGGAAGTAGGTGGTGTGTATGGAAGAGTGTGGCTTTGCAGTTGGTATAAATAGAGAGATTAGAGGCCCCACATTGCAGGTAAGGTGATAAGTTAGTTGATGGGGGAGTTATTCATGTGGACAAAGTGTGTATACAAAATTTGTGCAACTTGTATTCAGCAAAAAATAAAATAAAATTGTGCAACTTGTTGAATGTGCTACTCTCTTTTCATTCCTTCTAGTGAGAAAACTACCTTCTTTTGTGAAAACTTGTCAGTTATGGTTGCTCACTTGGGAAAGCAAAGATGAAGATGTTAAAGGAGAAGGATTGGTTTAGTGGGAATCTTTTACATGACACTGATTAGATTAATGCTGACAGAGATGACTAAGATAGCTAGCACTAGATCTATATCTGCATAGTTTTGTAAGCCTTATCAAATCATAAGGGTCATAACAGAAAACACTGACATGGGATAAGGGTGAAAAGAATGGAAAGTCATTTATCTCCAAGCTCTCTCTTTTTGGCCATATGTTTATCTCCAAGCCTTTCAAAGTATATATAAAGTGTCATATGATACTGACTTACTGTATCATTGGGATAAAAAGTTTTCTCTAAAAGGGGAGTACGTAGTGAGGACCAAAGGCTCCTTTTTGTGAAATGTATCATGTAGTCATAAGTTGTGACTTATGAGGACCTCTAAATTTGTTGTGCTTGGCAGATTTTCTCATGGATTTTGGTTAGTGTGTGTATCAATCAGAATTTGGTCTTTTGTTAAAGCAAAATTTTTCATAATTTCAACAAGAGAAGCCACTATCAAATATAATTGGTCTTTTGTTAAAGCAATTTTCATAATTTTTTGTGATCGTCTAATTGATTCTTAAATGGATTATTTGAATGAGACGGCAGATAAGATTTTTGTTAGATAAAGCTGATTAAAGTTCCAAATTATGTGAATTTAATATTTGGTGGGGGCCTTCTTAAGAAAAATAAAAAAAATTAATTCGATGTCAAGTAGAAGTAGACAACACTTTTTCTTCAACTTGCCATGAGGAAGACTTTTAGTGATCGGCTCTTAGCCACTTTTACCATTTACTATTGTTCCAAGCGGTTTCTGTCAAGTAATGACTTTATGTTATTAAGTAGAACCGAATCTTGAGTTTGCTCTTATCTAGAATAGCTAGAAAAAAAAAAACTCATTCACACCTTCAAATTACCATAATAAATGGAGCTAATGAAATATGTGATTAGGAAAAAGCTGAATAAACTACATTGGATGTGATGGTAAACAGGATGAGTTAGTATCAGGCTCCAAGACATGCCAAACCTACATATAATTCTAAATGCATGTATAGAATTTTCTTTCTTGAACGGTTGAACTTGACTTCTATGTCCATTGCTTTTCTTGTTGTCGCTTCTAATCCACTTTTATCATCTTTTTCATTTCAACTTTGAGCATAACAAATTACCGATTGTCTTAAATACTAAAACTGTTGAAAATGATGTATTTAATAATTTAACCATAATTCCATAAGCACCTTTCATGTGTTTCTCTCTGGTCTTCATCCACATATCCATGTGCAATGGTAGAGTCAAAATTTTTTTTTTTTTTTTTGGGAAGGAGATACACATTGAAAGTTTGAAACAACAAATGGTAACTGCTTATTGACAAGACATATTTGACACTCGTAGTTTGAGAAGAACATAGATATAAAGACATATTTGATTTAAAATTTATAAATATAATATGAGGAAAAATTATGTTTAAATTGTGAAAAGTTATTACAAATTGGGGAAGTAATAAATGAAAAAAAGAAAAGAAGAAAGGGGCAATCCATTCTTTCGTACAGGTAAAATAGTGAAAGCCATGTCTATTAAAGATTCAAAAAGCAATGGAGTGCCTCTCTTTGTTTTGCTGCTGAGTGTTGTCCTTGTGACCACTTTACTTAGAACTATACTTTATATGTCGGAGAAAATATCTTCTTACAGTCATTTACGTCTCTTATTTTAAATCAATATTCACAATTGACGAGAGAATGTCCACATTTTAAAAGTGGATGTCAAAAAAACAAGTGTAAGACCTCTAAAATAATTTCAAAAACTTGGTTTCATGGTCTTCAATAGTACAATGAGAAAGTCAAAGTAGTTACCAAAATCTGGAGGTAAGTAATGTGAATCCATATTTGTTCAACCTCCTTTGTACTTGTGTATATAGGCAAATATTATGCCTTGTTAACGACTTTTAACTAGGAGACAACCTCTCAAGCTCACCTCTTCATATTGTTGAATTACTTGTTATTGTTGATTCTCTTTCCATGAAATAATTTAACGACAAACTGAACCTACCAACAACTACAATTTCGAGTTTGAAAAGGTAGTTATATATAAACTACTTATGCTCATAAGTCAATGTAGGGAAACCTAAATCAAACGCCAGAGTTTGCTAGCAAATTAAAGTAGCTCAAAATCGGTTTGAGGCATGTAAACTGAAAAGCTGGGTGAGCTGCTTCTTGTTTGGAATTATTGGTTGCTTAGAAGTTAGAAGTATGAACATAAAAATATAAAATCATGGGACATTGGAACCCAAGTTTTTTTTTGGGATCAAAGAAGCAACATAAAACTATCTAATTCTGGATTTTGTAATAAACACAAGATCAAGGTAAGTGAGCAAGGCTTCTATCCAAACCAGTTTGGAGAAAAACTCTTCAAACTTCACCTATATATATATTTATTGGATTTGAAATTTGAAAATCTAACTATTGAATTGCATGTTATTTATGTTTTTAACACACATGTCAAATTTTGTTCAATTAAAATGTTATTTACTATTTGATTAATAAACTTATTTTTTTACGCATAATTTTAGACCATAAAAACTTGAAATTTAAACACTTAAATGATGACATATCTATTGAACTTTGATCTTTTTGAAATTTTTGCAAGTAAGGAGAATATAATAAGAACATGCAATCCAGCGATTAGATATTCAAAATTCACATCAAATTATAAAAAGATACATGAAGAGTTTGAAAGGTTTCTCTTCAATTTGGAGAGAGAATTTTCCAAGATAAGGTACTCTCATCCCGTCACGAAACGCATCCAAGTCATCGATTAGTTAGAACTATTTATATATTTCATGAACTTAGTTGGGGCATGCATGTGAGAACTGATGTAAAAGAGTGTACTTAATCGGCTAAATGCGCTGAATTTAATGTAAGACACAATTCAAAATTTGACAAATTTTGTTGTCCTTGCAGACATTGCCATGCGATGCATATGAAACTTGAAATATTTTTTTGGATATGTTATCTCTTAATTCTTACGTATATCTCTATCTTTTCTATGCATAATTTTTGTCTTAAACGTTTCATACATATTCCACCATAAATGCAAATGGGCAGGCTTGTTGCATGAGAATGAAACAGAGCAGCATTTTTATATAGATATCAATTCCAACATAACTTGGTAGGAGCATAATTTTCAAAGCATAATAATCATATTCATATCTTTTTTGCATAGTTTAAGACAAGACCATGACAAAGAGAGATTATACAAAAGGCTAATTAGTTGGGGTTTTGGTCGGTCATGGCCTACGTGATTGAATGTACGTATGGGACCATAATTGGCCGACAAATCAAGAAGCTCTCATCATGGTTATGTATCAGATCAACTTTGAGGCTATTTGGAATTTTGATATCGAACACATCTAGTCGCTTCTAATTAGCATGTCGTGGAAGCATCATATTAGGGAGTCACACTAGGTGCTTTACCATCAATTGATGTCTGAAAAGCCCTTTAACCCCTGCATTGATTGGAATGCTAGGGAAGTTTTCAATCAAGTAAAAATAGTTGATCATATTGACTTCCACATAGTAAGAGTCAATCTTAGTATTGTCCAATAGTTAGAGAATATACGGTTGGCGGCAGATTTAATTTGTGCTTAAAAAATATTTCGGGTCTTACTATATTCTCAATTTTAATCATGAAGAAAATAGTTTTGTAAATATACGATCCTAAGTCATTTATTAGAAACAGTATTACTGTTTATTATATAGAGTCTTGTTAACAGATATTTTTAGAGTAATTGTTAATAGATTATTTTATAAAAAATTTTGATACCACTTTCATGGGAAATATAAAAAGATGTCAAAATAAATCAATTGTTCTTTTCTTTTTTCATAAAAAGTTTTTGAAACTAATTCATCAACTAATACCCTTAGACATCCGTTAACTTTTACCATATATGCATAATTGACCATTGAGAATTCGGAAAAGATTTCTCTTTGATTTTTGACAATAATCAAGCTATTTCAACTCCCCATCCGTTAACTTGTCCCTACTCTATAGTAGGTACAAGTGCACATGAAAGTATGAGAACATCGTGAAAATAGTAATCTGAAAACAAGATTTTTCTTGAGAGAAATTTCCAACTATTCGGTAAGGAATTTTAAGACTCTGCTTGCATGCTTTGGCAGAAAATCCATGGTCAACAACTTATAGTCCTCCTAAGTGGTCTATGAGACTATGATACATCCGGCTTAAAAAACCAACCATCATTGACTAATCACCACTAGTTATAGACCTTTAAAGCCTTATGAATATTCTTCCCGATCATGGTATTGCAGCCTGCAATATACGGTAAATTATAAACCCTTCTTTATTCTATGACTATATGAGTCTTTCATAACAAAATATTGCACCGAGTGTAATTGAATGTTCATCCAATTTGTTTGTTTTTTCTTCCTTAATCCCAACATAAATTTTTTTTATTCTATTGTTGAGAAAGATCTAATGGGAGACAAAAGAAAAATACAATACTAGTGTTAGACCATTCCATGACCCTTGTAATGATTTTCAAGTTTATAAACATAAATCATTTATAATAAAAGGTTGGTTAAAAACTATTTGAAGTTGCTCGATCGCTAAATCAATGAAGAAGCTTGCTCAAGCAAGATGGGAAAGGCAATCAAGTCATGAGAAGAGAAACCCGCTCAAGCAAAATAATAAAATAGTCCGAGAGTTCACTTGCGCGAGGCTTGGTTGAGTAGGTTGCGCGAAACAAATTAATCTTTGTATCTATTTTAACTTAGTTTTCAACCATCACTTAAAACCTTATTTTGTGCACCTAGATAAATTGCTTTGTGCACAAATTTTCCAGAGAGTGGAGGCTGCCACACTTGGAGTTAATGGGAGAAAAATCGATGCCGCTTCTCCATTGAGCTATTTTGAAAAACCACGTTTCTTTACACACTCATCTTGTGATCCCAAAGTAAGTATTTGAGAGATTAAAACCACATAGTTCTCCTTCTAATGAATTTCCTTGGTGTTAGAGGTTTTGGTTTGTGCAGATGAGAAATTCGTGAATGAAGATCCAAGAGGTTAATTATAGGGCCCTACTGCAATTGGAAGGCAAACATAACATTTGTAGAGGTTACAATATTTTAAGGGTCTAATTTTACAAAAGTCTTATAAGTTGATCATTGTAACTCTTTTTCCTTAGTGAATTTTCTGCATGATTGCACTTTTGGAGTGTTTTTTTATTATACATTGCAAAATTGAACAATTAATTAGTATATTTCGCAAAATATTTCAATAGGGGTCTCAATTAAACATTCAAATAGTAGTAAACTAGATTAGAACTCAAAGCTCCAGTCAAGGAGGTAGTATTATATGTACCCGATGCATGTATCCATCCGAGTGTATCTCACATTTGTGGGACCCACCCTCATGTGAGAGGGTAAATACATGTTTCATATACATGATAGATTTTCTCTTAATCAAAAGTGCATGCTCCAGATTCACGTATCTATAAATTTTATCAGTTATTTTATTTGCTAGTTTTTGTGTTATTTTACATACACACCAAAAGATTTGTAAACTTTCACCTACCTCATGTGAGAGGGTGAATATATATAATAGATTTTTTTCCGAGTCAAAGGTGAGTGTTCCAGAATCACGTGTCCATAAATTTGATTGATTATTTTATATGTCAGTGATTGTGTTATTTTATATACACACTAAAAGATTTGTAAACTTTTATCGTGGGATAAATCATAAAGCACAAATCCACTTCCTTCTACATAATCTACAATATTATATATTGTTCATTTATCAAATCTCAACTGTTCTTGGATTATTTACAAGCCCCACATTATGTAGTATCTTTTGAGTAAAAGATCTTGTTTGTTGGGGAGAAGCAAGAGATTAGAAGCTGCAAATGTCAAAACAATTGTACGGTCCTAGACAAAATACCCAAGGCCCCATCATTTTAACAATAATATAAAACCTGATAGAGATCAATCAGGAATATTATTTTCTATTTTCTAGTGCATTTTGGTTACCCCACTATTGTAGCATTGCTTTCCACTTTAGACTTTGTGTTAACGTGGTGCGTTCATGTTTAAGCCTCCATTCTTGTTATTTATGGTTGATTCTTTCACGTTATCTTCTGCTAAGATTATTGGACAAATAAGTTTTGGCAGATACGAAAGGATTCATATCAATGAACACAACGTCCCGAATGTTACATTCTAACTGAATTCAGGCATGATTGAGTCTTTTGATATGTACGTTTGTGATTTTAAATGTTTTATTCTACATAATTTGACAAATTTACAGATGATCAGTAAATTCATTATTATCTATAAATACCAAAATGATTAAAGATTAATAACTATTTGATTCATAACTGTTTAAATTATAAGGGTTTTTTTTTTTTGTATTTTAAATTATACACATAGTATGAGTTTGTTAATCAAATAGTGAATCACATCTGATTAATTTAGCTTGCCTATTAACAATAAAAATGTGTAATTCAAAGGGATTTTTGAAAACAAAAAAATTAATCCAATAAAAAGTTAACTATATATCAAATGTTGTGGAAGAAGAGAAAATAAAGATACTGTGCCGACATGTGGTGGTGTCAAACATTCATAAATATTCAAAGACAGATTTTCAATAGCAGGAGATCACGTAGTTCTCTGCATGCGCCTCCAGATTGAGCATCAAAAATTGATTTTTAAATGATGAAAAAGAAACCTACTTTGCTGGTTGGCGGTGGCACGTGCTTATTATGTTGAACTCTGATACAAAATAAATTCAAAGACAGATTTTTCCACAGCAAAAGAGCAGGTATAGACTATAGTCGTATCTATCTGCGACATACAATTATGATGATACAATACAACTTGATATATATATATTATATAGTACGTATTGGAATTTGGAAGTCATATATAACAGCTTTTTTTGTATATAAACGTGAGCCTCAAATAACATATTGGCATACTATATATTTACTTGGTAAATCAGAAAAAACTTGGAACATATATATATCCTGCCGACGCTTAGTATGTAAAAGTTTAATTGATGACCTGAAATTGAAAGGATTATAGAGTAGTACTGCTTTGCGGTTGAAGTCATATAAAGTCTTATTTTTCCACTAGTAAACAATTACTGTCTGCCTCATCAGTCAATTCCCAGAAGAAGGGTACGTATCATGGTTGAGCTTCTTTGGCATTGGTGGATCAATATCCATTCTTTCGACAAGAACGACATCATGGGTTTGAGCTTTTATTGCACTAGTGGAATAAATGAACACAAGGACATGGACAAGGGGTGAAAAATAAGTTGGGGTGAAAAATAAGTTGGTTTAGGTGTTGGAATAGGATGGGTTGGTTTTGGTTGTGGATATCCCTGAAGGAAAGGAATGGTCAATATATGCATTAGGTCAAGGTTTCTCGATCACTATCATACAGATATATATGTGGATTGGAAGAATTAGTGACTTTTGGATTTTCAAATAAATTAGTCCATGAAAATCCTCCTTTCCTATTACAAGAAAAACACATATTAATTGTATCTCATTTTCTAACAATAATATATAGAAGTGTAAAAGCATTTTTATTACATATGGCCTCTCACATCCAAAGTTTTTTTTTTTTTTTTTTTTTTTTTTTTTTTTTTTTTTTTTTTTTTGAGAAGAACTCTCACATCCAAAGTTGATTTGGGATTTTTACTATTACTATTCTTAAAAAAAAAAAAAAAAAAACCCTTAAATCTTAAGAGAAGGAAAGTAGGAGATTTGAACTAGTGCCATCCATTTTTTAAGGCATAATCCCCAACTAATATGCTACCTTTGGGTGATATCACATCATGTACTATTGTCATCTCTTTCTTTTGTTTTCTCCTATTATTATTAAAAATATCTACAATTTTTTTTTTAATATTTTGGTATGTGTTTCATGAAGCAAATTAAATAAAGTAGCTCTATTCTATTATTTTTCATGTTCAAGAGTTGATTAGTCTCGATTCTATTTCAGTAAATAAGTGGAGGGGGATCACAACATAACATGATGCATTTTCATGCATCTTATTCTACTCTTTGAAAATAATTGTACAGCTTTTTTAAACATCCTCTTTTTCTTTTTTTCTTTTTTCCTCTATGGTTTTTTCAAAGTCAATTTTTAACAAAACTGAAAAGATAAGATGGTAAATCTGACTAGCATTTCTACCAAAAAAAAAAATCTGAGTAGCATAAGATTTCTAGCTCATAAAGGGTAGCGTACTAGTGCACGTGGGCTAAATATTGAGGAGAATAGTGTTGGGCTTATGGTGTCTTGCTTAGATATTGGGCTGCATTAAATTGTGGGCTCTACTTCCAGGCTTTGACAATGCGTGGAGAGTTTTGTGTGATGGTAGGTATTTGCGTAGTTGGAATAATAGTAATTTAGTAATTGGGCTGGTAGCTTTCCATTTGGTCCATTATTAGACCCATCATCAGCTTGAAGCTTTTAGCTTTGATGTATAGTTTTTTAAAACTTCATTTTTTCCTCTTTCTTTTCACTTTTCCAAATTTTTTCAAGGTACAAGTATTCTTAAGCAATATGTGTAAATTCACTAATAATAATAATAATAATAATAATAATAATAAGTTTAGAATATAACATTCTAAACTCATGTTTAGTTGCTTTGACAACCATGGATGCAAACGTCATAAAAAATTAAATGTGTAAATTCACTAATTTTTTTTAATAATACACAATCAAGAATATAAGAGATTTGTGGTTCAATCCTCACCTATACCAAAAACTGATTGGTGTCTTGGTCTGATGATAAAAAACTATTATCAGAAGCGGACGCTATAAGTTGAAACTCTCTAAAATATATATATATATATATATATTTATATATAAAATAATGATTGAAGGATATTTTCATTTTTATTTTATCAAAATGATATTTTCATTTTATGTAGGCATGAAACGTGTTTGTTTATATCAATCACTATATCATGCAATTTTTTTAAATTTGTAAATATATATAATATGATCAAATCACTACACCACTTTTATTGTCTTTCTATTTTATAATAAATTACAACACTAAATATTACAATTTTTTACAAGGAAAATTATAGAATTTTTTTCACCAATGCTTTGAATCTTAAAAGTCTCTGATGGAAACACCAAGAGGTGCCAACCAATTGAGCTACAAGCCTTTTGTTGAAAATTGACATATTGGAGGAAACTAATAATTGGTTAGTTATAATTGGTTAGTTCGATGACTGTATTGGTTAGAATAACTTAAGAGTGGTAAATTAATGCGTAAATGAATTGTCATCATTAGTGTCATTTTTGTAGCATGTGTGATTGTTCTTGACGATTATGAAATGTTAAGAATGCAACTGAGAAAGATGCAAGCAATACGGAACAAAAGAAAGAAGAAGAGCACAGATGTAGTGATGATCAAAACGACAGAGTTTACAAGCAAAAGAAGAAAGTAAAATTAAAGGAAAACGGCAACGTTTTACTGAAGTGATTGGCACGTGAGTAGTTGGCACGTATTGTGGTGCCAGATGTACCGCCATATTGTGGACCGGATTAGTTTGTTAAAAGTTAGTTGGGATTAGCTTGTTTCGCTTCTCAGAATCAGGTATAAGTGAGCTTCAAGGTAATTCTAATCACTTTTGATTCTAATCAATAAAACCATACAAGTCTCGTATAGTTTCTAGAAGCTTTTGTTATGGTATCGAGCTTGAATAGCTCATCAATGGCTTCCGTCTAACACTGCATTCTAAAACTCTTCCCACCAATATTTCCAACACAAAGCAAATCACAGATCGTCCAATCAAGCACCTTCAATGGATGATGCAAATACAAATCCTTCAAGTCCTTATTTCATTCCACCTCGATGTTGTTCTCGTTTCCCAACCACCGATTGGTCCAGAAAATTATCTCAGTTGGTCAAGGGAAATGTTTCTATCTTTAATTGGTAGGAACAAATTTGGCTTTCTCTCGATGGTTCGATCTACACCGATCTTTCTCATCCTTTGTGCCAATGTGTGGCACAGCAAACACCACAATTCTTTCATGGATGCAGGAACTCTTTTTAGCAAGGATTCAGTTATCAAAGTCATGTACATTCACATAGTGCGTGGATTTGTGGATCGATATGATAGGTTTTCACGTACCAAATGTTCCAAGATTCGAGATTCGTAAGGAAATTTCAAGCTTACAAGGTTCCTTATCGGCTTATTCTTATTTCACCAAATTTAAGATTTTCGATGAACTTGTGCATTATCAATCTTTCTTCACCGTTTGTACTTATGCATGTACCTGTGGTTCTCAAAGAAATCAATTGAATGCCAGCCAAAAGATCAAGTTTTTCGGGCTTCATGGGACTCAATGACGCTATTCCTGTCACAAGTCAAATTTTGATCATCGAGCTTACATTCCGCTTGAATAAAAGCCTATTCTTGATCTCGCAAGAGGAAAATGTAGGCAGGTTGGTCGTCGATGGCTATTGAACCAACAACCTTCAGATGCTAATAATGCTAATCCTAAAGGGTTTCGGGCACATGGTGGAATCGTGGTGTGAACTGCGAAACCAAGGTGGAAAGAATGGTACCGCTGGGAAAGAAAGGCCTCGCTTTGCACTCTATCGTGGACTCAGGTCATGTAAATGAGTAAGTTGCTACAAATTACACGGGTATCCTCCAAAGCAGGTTAATAAAGTGGAAGGCATCCGCTTAATCGTTTTTCTAAAGAATGGCAATTAATTTTGCAACAATGTAGGTTTGGGAATTTTTCCTTCTCACTTATGCAAGGTTTTATAACCTGATCCGACGTATCATTTCAACACAAAGATTCAAGAGCACAATCTCAAGCATAAATTTCTATTCAATACACCTTAATGTCCCATCACCCAGAGTCGCTTGTGGGAACAATCGCTTCTCCTTCCTTGCCTCTCGCTCCTTAAGGAAGCTAACTCATCTCAAAGCTTCACCGCCGCTTCAGCCTCTACCACTCGCTCAATGCCGGTTGCCATCACTGCACTAGCTCTTCCATGCCTTATTTTACCACTCCTCGTAATCCTGGTTACCCCTAATCCTTCTCATTCCATTTTTTTCTCGTCAGAGGCATTAGACAAGCATACAAATCCACACTGATTATTGACACCGTGCCACTGCATCATATGGTACATTTAGTGTCTTGTTTATCCACCATTACCTTGTTTATTTGCCAAATGGAGAAAAGGCTTTTAAGCATCTAAGCATAGGCACTTTATATCTTAGATCATCTTTTACCTTTTATGGAGTTTTATGTTCCATCTTTACTTAATCATATCCGCTGTAAATAACTCACTAAACACTCTTTGTTGTCTCGTGTCTTGGTTCCTTTTGTTTTATCCAGACCTAGCCAATTGGAACATGGATTGACCTGCAAAGCAACAACGGCCTCATTCACTACAACATAGACTTCCATCATCATCCGTGGTCACGCTTCACAAACACCTGCTTCATTACCTTCGTTTCATTTTAATTTGGCTAATGCCGATTATGGCATTTTCATAGGGCATCCTTCTTATGCCAAACTATCATTACTACATGTATTTGGTTTGCAAGCTAATAAAACACCTTGTTGTGACATTTGTCATTTCTCTAAACAAAAGAGATTGTCTTTTCCTGTTAGTACTCATGTCTCTAAATGTGTGTTTGATCTTGTGCATTGTGATCTTTGAGGACCCTTTTCACTTCCCACCATAGAAGGTTACAAATACTTTCTTACCATCAGGATGATTACTCTAGGTGCACTTGGGTTTACTTTACTTAAATCTAAGTCTGAAACACAAGCTCTTATTCACGCTTTTCTATAATGGTTGAAACTCAATTTGATGCAAAAATTAAGTGTCTTAGAAGTGATAATGGGGACAGTTCATTATGAAGGATTTTTTCAAATCAAAAGGCATCTTGCATCACTTATCTTGTGTTGAAACTCCTCAACAAATGCAATTGTTGAAAGGAAGCATCAACACATTTTAAATGTTGCAAGAGCCAGGTTTCATTTTACCTCTAAAATGTGGGGTGATTGCATTCTCACCGGCAGCCTATCTTATCAACAAGATTACCTTCAAAGCATTTACAAATAAAACCCCTTTATGAAAGGCTTTTTCAAGTACCTCCTTCATATGGACATATTAGACTTTTGGCTACCTATGCTTCACTTCTACTCTATGTCAAAATAGACAAGTTTGCACCAAAGAGCTAAAAAGTGTGTTTTCTTAGGATATCCAAGTGGTATTAAAGGGTACAAGGTTTTGGATTTGGAGTTTTTAACTCTATTTTTGTCTCTAGAGATGTCATTTTATGAAAATACTTTCCTTTGCCTCCATTTCTCCCACATCCGACTTTCATCACTCCTCTCTCGATACTAGCGACATGATTCTTTGTTTTTCCTCATTCTGCCTCCCCGACTCTTCCATTTCAAATTCTTCTTTTCTTTTGATAAGGGTACTCTAATCTCTGACTCAGAGAAACAGCTTCGTTGGCATCCTATTTCGCAGCCTCATAATCTGATTCCCATCGATTCTCCACAACACATTTTACCCTAATGCTGATTCCGAGAATGATCTTCTCCCCGTGTCCGTACCTAGGCCTACTTCTCCATTACCCATCAGAAAATCCACCGTACCACATCACCCCATCCTACCTCCAAGACTATTCTGCAAGTCACTGGCTCTAAGCCTTTCTCCGGTCAAATTTTATAACATTTTTTGGTTTGTCTTACTTATTCCAATCTCGCAAGAACTATAGGCACTTTGTCATGGCTGGGCTGATTCCACCTCCCCATCCTACTCTTTCTTTTCATGAGACCTGCCCACCTTCCGATTGAGAGCTACTATGGATATGAAATTGCAAATGAACTCACAAATACATGGACTTTAACCACTCTTCCCCTCCCGGTAAAGTCCCCATTGGTTGTAAATGGGCCCATAGGACTATGATAAGTCCGATGGCTCCACTGCAGGCATAAAAGCTCGCTTTTGGTTGCCAAAGGTTAGCCACACAAAGGGAATAGTCTTGACAAATAATCGACACCTTTCCCTCGTCAGCTAAGTCGGCTGTCCGAATGGTCTTGTCTTTGGCTGCTGTGAAAGGGGGGTTTCTTCATCGATGGATGTGAATAATGCTTTCCTCCATGGTGACTTGGATAAGGAAGTTTATATGAGTCTTCCACCAGGTTTTCACAGCAAAGAGGAGTGTGTTTCCAATCCTGGTTGTGGTCCTTTGTAAGCTCAACAAGAGTCTTTATGGTTTAAAACAAGCTTCAAGGCAATGGTTTGCCAAGTTTTCTTATACATTGCTGAATTTTGGCTTTGTTCAATCTAAAGCGCACTACTCCTGTTTACCTACACTAAAGGATCTTCATTTAATGCTTTATTAGTATATGTTGATGATATCTTGCCTTTACCGCAATGACCTTGGTTGTATTATCGATTTGAAGATCTGCTGATACTAAGTTCATTAAAAGACTTGTGTTCTTAAAGTATTTTTTGGGTCTTGAAGTTGCTAGAAGTGGACAGGGTATAAGCTCTAAATCAGCGAAGTATTATATTTGAAATTTTGGTAAGACATCGGGCTTCTGGGTTCTAAAACCACTTAGAACTCCAATGGAACAAAATTTGCATCTTGCAAAGGATGTAGGTGCTTTTCTCGTATGCCACCAAGACATGTTAAAATTGATTGGGAGATTGTTATATCTAACTTTTGACTGCACTGACATCACCTATGTGAAGGTAATGTCGAGCCGGCTACGCACCAAGAGAGTCTTCTACATGCTGGCGCCACCGTGGTACCGCAAAGATTCAGCGGGCACACTCAGGCGCAGGCTACTGTTCTTCCCCAGCAACTCAAGTATGTTAAAGCTTCATCAGTGATGGATTGGCAGCCGCCCGATACCGTACAAGATCCATCACTGTGCCATAGTGTGTTTTTAGGGAATTCTTAATTTCTCGAGGCTCCAAGAAGCAAAGCACGGCCCTAGATCTTCACAGGCGCAGTACGTGGCAAATGGCTACCGCAACCCGTGAGATTGCGTGGGTTCTTCAAATATTAAGAGACTTGAAGGTTGATCATCCAAGTAGTGCTCAAATTTCTTTGTGACAAATCCAAGCCGCATTTACATATTGCGTAGCCTAATCCTGTTCCACGCAGAGAACGAAACACATGTGGTTGATCAGCCACTTGGTCATGGGACAAAATAACAGAGGGTGATTAAAACCTTTTATGTTTCAAGCCAATTTCAAACAACAGACATCTTTACCAAAGCTTTAGGACTTCCAGCTTTTAGTAGATTGTCAATTGTTTGGGTTTGATTGAGTCTACTCACCAAGTCTAAAGACTTAACTGATCAAGTCAATGATTTTGTGAATCCATGACTAGGAGTGTTAAGAATGCAACTCGAGAGATGCAAGCAATAAGGAACAAAAGAAAGAAGAAGAGCACAAATGCGTTGATGATCAAAACGATAGAGTTTACAAGCAAAAGAAGAAAGTAAATTAAAGGAAAACGCAACGCTTTATCAAGTGATTGGCACGTGAGCAGTCAAGTACGTGAGATTGTGTAAGTGCTGTACAGCTGTCATATTAGGACTGGATTAGTTTGTTAAAAGTTAGTTAGATTAGCTTGTTTCCCTCTTTGCTCTGTAACCGTGTATATAAGGCAGAGCCTTAGTGTAATTTAATCACTTTTTGATTCTAATCAATAAAACCATACAGTTTTCTCTCACAGTAGTTTCTAGAAGCTTTCTTTGTTATGAAATTTCACCAATATTGTCATTTATGTGTATCTAGAGAGGCACAATCAAGTTCTGAATTTTTTTGAAGAAACAGTTCTGAAATTTAAGATAAGCATTTTAGGTTCCTTAACTCACTTAATGATTTTGTGGTGAGGAGGGGATATGTGTTTTAGAGGCGTGATTTCTCAGTGAATGATATGACTTTAATTACTTTTTAATTTAGCGCTATATATGAGATGGTGACAAATGTGCAACATATGGTGGAGAATTCTTTGCTAATTAGGATGATTGGGACTATATTATAAGGCTGCCTAGTGTGTGGTCGACTCACGAAAGCTAGTTCAATTGGTGTTTGCTGGGTGTGAAAATGGTAGAGTTGGTGATGAAGTTTAAGGTGAGGCTAATAGAGGAGCTATTCTAGATCACGGTCAAACTAAGGAGAGCCATGGCCAATTCATGCTGTAATAGCCAGTAATTCTTTATAGAGTATAGAGCATATATAGAATAAATGAAGGTCAAGGTTCTCTCTTGAACACATCTCAATATTGTGTATTTAAGTGTGCCATAGCTAATTGAAAATTATTGTTACTGTTGTGTCTTTTATGAGTGTTATAGCTAAAACACTAAGTACTATTATTTTCATGTGTGTTCTAATAAGTATTACTGTTTACTCAAAAAAAAAAAAAAGGAATGTTTATCCCACATTGATTGTGTGTGTTTAGTGTCTGCTATTTATAACCTCAGTCTACAACTACAAAGGTTAGACCCTTTTGTAGTTGTATGCTGGTTATATAATGTATTATAAACCAAGTTTAAAACACTAAGTACTATTATTTTCGTGTGTGTTCTAATAAGTATTACTATTTATTTAAAAAAAGGGGATGTTTATCCCACATTGATTGTGTGTGTTTAGTGTTCGCTGTTTATAACCCCAGTCTACAACTACAAAGGTTAGACCATTTTGTAGTTGTATTTTGGTTATGTAATATATTATAAACTCGGTTTAAAACACTAAGGCTATGTTTGGTTCAACGAAAAGTCAATTCTGAGCGTAAAATGATTTCAGGGGAAATTGTTTTCCCGTAAGGAAAATGAAATCCGGGTGTTTGGTTCTGCAATGGAAAATAGTCCAGAAAATGATTTTCGGTGTTTGGTAACATTCTGAAAATGCTATTTTCCTACAAAATTTTCACATTTTCTCAGCTCCCAAACCCAGTCACCATCATCCACCACATAACCAATTAATCTGAAAAATCATAATCAAAATCAAAACCCATTAATCACAAAATCAATATCAAAACCATCTACCAAAACCCATAATCCACCACCATTGAAACCCACAAACCATCATAGCCAATGATCCACCACCCCTAATCGACCACCATCAACACTTAAACTCACCCCTAACCCACCACCACTGAAACCCATGAATCACCCCAACCACCAATCCTCCAAAACCCAAGCAAAAATGTTATTTTACAATTAAAAAAAAAATATATATATATATATATATATAAATATATATTTATATATATTTAAGGCAACGACGGCGTGGGTGGAAGAAGGATGTGTTTGATGAGTGAGAGAGAGGACGAAGGTGAAGTAGATGAGAAACTACCTTCATCGGTAGAGGCGCTTGCAGGCACGATGATGAGGCCGTGGGTCGAGGACTGGGATGTGGTGAAATCGGGGTGGGTTTAGCTGGGTTCATCGGAGATGGGTTTGAGCACGACGGAGAAGTTGAGGTGGCACAATCAGATCGGCGATGGGTTTGAGCGGTGCGATCAGACCGGCGGGCCGTGGGTCGAGGACTGGATCTGGGCTTCACCGGCGACAGCTCTTTCCGTCCTTCGGCTTGGGCTTAGCATGAGTGATGAGAGTGAGTGAGGAGAGAAATTTTCTGAGGATGGAAATGGTTTGAAGGTAAAATGAAAGTGTAAAATGATTTACACTTGTGGGGTGGGTATTTTATAGTCAATAGAAATGATTTTCCGTTTGACCAAATTTTCCATGCGCAACCAAACACACGACAGGGTATAAATTTTTTCTCGAATTCGTTTTCAGCTGAAACAAACGCAGCCTAAGTACTATTATTTTCGTGTGTGTTCTAATAAGTATTATTGTTTACTCAAAAAAAAAAAAAAAAAAAGAAAAAAGAAAATTAGATATGTCAATACCGTATTTTGTTTGCCTTATTTTGTGTGCCAAAATTCCATCTCTTTTAAAAAATTATGAAAATCATTGTTTTAATCATGGGATTAAGGGAAAGCTTAAAATGTTGGAATTTGTCCTGGTTAAATGATAAATTACCTTGTTTTCCATGTTCAAACTAAAATATGACTAAAAATCCCTTTTGTTAACCAATTTTTGACCAGGTTAACCAATAGTCAAACTATGTCAAATTTCTATCCACATGATAAATTTCATGTTTTTATATCAAAATTAATATTTTTAAGCGTCATTTAAAAGTTCGATTGCAGTCAGCCCATATTTGACTAAAAAAGATCTAACTGTTGGATTGGAATAATTTTGGACCCATGTCGTAGATAATTTAATTCTCTTCAGTGTGATAGTTCACGGGCCTATATCGGACTTAAAACAAGAAAGATATCTCAAAAAAAAAAGGAAGAGAAAAAAAATGCTTGTTGATCAATTTTGGCGACATGTCATTAAAATTTAATTATAGTTTGATTTCATCAAATTATAATTAAATGACCTTAGATTGGCACAAAAGAGGTGTTGTTGGAAAGATCTTGTGATGAATTTCAATTTGGTGAGATTTATTTGCTAAAATTCCTTTCAAATAAATGAATTTATTGAAAACCTAAACAATTACTTTACTTTTATTATTTTATAAAACCTTGTTTTTTACCCCTTTTTCTAAAGCATCAAGCTTTATCAATTTGAAAGTTGGAGATAAAACGTAAGGATCTTTAGAAATTAGACCTCATAAGCTTTCCAATGACACCTCGTTTGATCAAAACGGAGGTCGAAAAGTCAAAAATTATTTGACGGAAAAATAGGCCAAAGTTAAGAAAAATCATAAAAATCGATCACATTTTGGTACTAAATTTGCGCTTAGATTTTTTAATTGAATTGGATAATTGGACCCATTTACATACTGAAAGTAGACCTCATAAGCTTTCCAATGACACCTCGTTTGATCAAAACAGAGGTCGAAAAGTCCAAAATTATTTGACTGAAAAATAGGCCAAAGTTAAGAAAAATCATAAAAATCGATCACATTTTGGTACTAAATTTGCGCTTAGATTCTTTAATTGAATTGGATAATTGGACCCATTTACATACTGAAGTAATGGTCAAAACTTCAAAGAAAAATTCACTATATATATTGTGGGGACCCTAGGACCGAGGAAGGATACAACAAGCTGTGACTATCATTATAAAAGCATTTTAAGCTCGAGGAGGGGATTCGCCCGATGATAGGAGGAGAATGGACAAAATACTTCCTAGAAGTCCGAATGGAGAGGACGGTGTTCAGAGAGAGAGTCAAGGTAGGTGAAAGAAGTTTCCAGTGAAAGCTCACCTATTGCCTCCGCATTAAATGACTGACAACAGCTTTATTAGTTACATTGATGAGGAAGTGACCTGAACAGTAGAATTCACAACTAAGCAGCTTCTTCTACCACCTTCAACAGAAATTTAAAGGGACAAGTGTCCTAAGGGGAGTCTGGAGGATTGGAGATGGAGGGCTAGGATGCAATAAGCTGAGGAGGATATAAAGAAAGAGGACTTCCAGATAAGAGGAGCCCCAAAAAAAATTAGAAAAAAGAGATTAGAACAAGAACAGTGATAGAGAGAGAGAGAGAGAATAGTGTACATCCTTGCGCAAGAACATCGTCCTCGGGCGAGATTGTAAAGAACCATTTATACACTTAATCTTTGGCTTTCATTCATTCCCTCCCTGTCTGAATTCTCGAGCTAAGCCCAACTTGTTTTACTCCACTCTCTTTACAAACATCTATTGGTTTGGGCCTAGCTGGATAGCACAAATTTCACTATTCTAAGTGAGTTTGGGCCGCTAGATTTTCGTGTCCTTACATATATATATATATAAATATATATATATTTATTTATTTATAAAGTGACTACACTTTTTGAATAGATTTTCATAATTTCATAATTTATTTGAAAGATAAAATCAATATTAACAAAATTCACTGTATTACAATAACAAAAATTACTTTAAGAAGTAAAAACTAAGTACATACAATATGCAACAAACCATGGGGTTTTTTTTTACTAAATCAATGGAGCAATCAAGAATGAATAATCTTCATACTTTATCAAATGCTATCCTTATAAGATTTTTTTTAATAGCTGGTATAAATTCAACAACAAATACAATAGTGTTAGCCCATTCCATGACCCTTGTAATGAATTTCAAGTTTATTAATATAAATCATTCATTGTAAAAGGTTGGTTAAAAAGTATTTGAAGTTGGTCGATTGCTAAATTAATGAAGAAGCTTGCTCAAGCGAGATGCGAAAGGCAATCAAGTGAGAAGAGAAACTCGCTCAAGCAAAATAATAAAATAGTCTGAGAGTTTGCTTGTCCCTTACGCGAGGCTTGGTTAAGTAGGTCGATGTGAAACAAAATCTTTGTATCGATTTTTGACCTAGTTTTCAAGCATCACTTAAAACCTTATTTTGTGCATCTATATAAATAAATTGCATTGTGCATGAATTATCCATAGAATTAGAGGCTGCCACACTTGAGCTATTGGGAGAAAAATCGATGTCACTTCTCCATTGAGGTATTTTTTAAACCATGTTTCCTTACACAGTCATCTTATGATCCGAAAGCGAGTGTTTAAGATCATTAAACCACAAATTTTCCCTTCTAGTGAGGTTCTTTGGAGTGTTCGAGGTTTTGCTTTGTGTGGATGAGAGAATAAAAACACATAATTCCCCTTCTAGTGAGGTTCCTTGGAGTGTTTGAGGTTTTGGTTTGTGCGGATGAGGAATTCATGAATGAAGATCCAAGAGGTTATAGGTCTACTGCGATAGGAAGGAAAATGTGGTGTTTGTAGAGGTTACAAGTCTAATTTTACAAAAGTATTGTAAGTTGATCATTGTAACTCTTTTTCCTTATTGAATGTTCTACAGGATTGCACCCAGTGTTTTTTGATTAACATATAAGGCGTGTGTTATAAAATCACGTGTACATAAATTTTATCAATTATTTTATTTGTTAGTGTTTGTGTTATATACACGCCAAAAGATTTGTAAACTTTCATCGTGGGATAAGTCTTAAAATACAAATCCACTTCCTTCTACGTCATAATCTACAATATTATTGTTATCTAAACATTAATCAAAATCTTAACTGTTCTTGGATTATTTACAAGCCCCACATTATGGACTATCTTTTGATCAAATGATCTTGTTCATTGGCGAGAAGCAAGAAATTAGAAGCTACAAATGTCAAAACGATTGTACGGTCCTTGATAAAATACCCAAGGGCCCATGATTACAATAATATAAACATGATAGATCAAGAATGATGTCTTGTGCATTTTGGATACCCCAATATTGTAGCAATATTGCATCCAAATGAAACAATTGAACAATTCATACATCTTTCAATCGTTGAAATGTCAATATGTCATGAATGGATAATAATTGGTTTCTGAATTTCATGATAAGATACCCGTAGATGCACTCATGCACAACAACCCATCCAGCAAACCTTAAAAAATGAATTCAAATATATAAACTATAGGGCCAACGAAGAAACAAAAAGGAAACCACATCCTTAAACCCAAGTGAAGCAGATTAAAACATTTACTAGAAAGTAGTAGTACCTTGTAAACATTGACTTTTTTATTTTTTTAAATTTAATCCTTTTTAGTACTTTTTTTTTTGGAGAAAGATCCTTTTTAGTACTTGAAAAATTAAAAAGAGTGATATATAAATATATTTATATATATATTTATATATATATAAAAGAAGAATTCACTTTTTGGACTGGACTTTTATGTGATTTAGAAATATCCTTAGATCCTACGTTTAATATGGACAAAACTTGAGAACAATCTCGTAAAAATATATCTCAAACTCCATGTAAAATGCCTATAAAATACTTTTTCCTATTTTAGAGACTGATTCTTGATATAGATACATAATAAGAGACTTTTGAACAAAGTACAACTTTTTGAATTAATTACCGTCTAAAATCATGCACCATGTTCTAAATCTTAGTTATTAATTGCCCCTCAAAAAAAAAAAAAAAAAAAAAAACTTAGTTATTAATAAACTATAACTAAACTCTGAGGGGTGGGTTTAATGTTTCCTAAGGCCTCATAATATCTGTGAGAAGTTAGACTAGATAGAGGGTTTGAACCACATATATCTTTGTTGAAAATATCAAAAAAAAAAAAAAAATGTTAGTTGAATTACAAAACTCTCATTGAAATATATATTTTAAAATAAAAAATAATTATTGCTATATATTCTTTGTGACATACTCCATCCCTTACAAATTGTTTGGTCTTTATTCCATTTTGGGATGTCCCAAAAGTATATCCTATTTCCTATTTGAAAAGTTCTAACTAGCTGGATTTTTTAAATGAAGCTGAGCCTACAGAGGCTACCAAGGCCGAATACTTGGAAGTGAGCAAAAAGATGGATAAGCTATTACAGAAGCAGGAAATATTTTGGGCCCAAAGATCTAGAATAAATTGGTTGAAACATGGAGACAAAAACACGAAATTTTTTCATGCTAAAGCCACACAAAGGAGAAATAAAAATCATATTAGGGGCATCCAAAATGCAGATGGACAGTGGGTGGAGGATTTGGAGGAGGTAGTGGGAGTTGCTTCTGCCTACTTTGATAATCTCTTTCAAGCTGGTGTGGGAGATCAGATGGAGGTGTGTCTGAATAACCTGTGACCCAACCCGTTAAAAAAAATGTCACTAAAAATTTTTTTAAACTATGTTTTGATACTAAGTGCATAAAGCACAAATTACTAGAACGGGCTGAACGGCAGAGCCAATCAGCCAAACCAATAGGCTGATAGGCAATAAGTCAAATAGTCAATAAATCATTAAATTACAAAAGATAAAACAATATCTTTTTCCTTTTTTCATGCAATTTTCCTATTTGATTTTGAAGGCTTACGAATCACAATTCACAAGTCCAATAAAGCTTCAGCACAGGACCACAGAGACATGACAAAATGACATTAGAATGAGACATGACAATTCACAACCATTAAAAAAAAAAAAAAAAAAAAATCTAATTCAATTGAGTTAATTGACTAGCTTAGCTGGAGTCCAACCAAAGCCAAAATTGTGACTAGCTTCCTCTGCCCTTCTTTTCCTTTCACACTTCCACACTTTTTCAGTTTCAAGCTTGTGCCTCTCTACCTCAGACCTCTACACTTAGAGCACTCACAGCAGTAGTGCTATATAAGTATAATGCTAAAATTTAGCTTTACAAATACAAAAAGATTGCTGCAGCAGTGAAGCTAAATCTAAAATTTTTAGCTCCATTGCTATAGTGCACATCTATAGATAGATGTGCACTGTTCATGAGAGCTAAAAAAAAAAAAAATTTATTTTATTAAATTTCTCTCTCCTTTTCAATTAAAAAACTATTTTCTCTTTCTTTCTTTTTTTCTCTCTCTCTCTCTCTCTCCTGCTTCTCTTCTTTCTTCCTCTTTCCTTCTCATTTTTTTTTCTCTCCCTCGTCTACTCTCTGCTTCGCCATTGCCGATCTTCATCATTTTGGATCTTCATCGTCGCCGATCTTCATTGTCGTCGCCCAGTTGCCGTCCCACGTGGCCGACCCATCTCACCTTCATCGAACTCAAGCGCGCCGCGAACCCATCGAAGCTCTATGCTCGGTCAAGGCGGCAATAAAACGGCGCCATGATCGGCGACGGCAGGAATTCTGGGTTCATGGGTTTTGGATTGCTGGGTTTATGGGTTTTTGGGTGTTTGATTTTTTTTTTTTTTTTGGTTGGGTTTGGTTGTGATTGTGGATTGTGGTTGAAATGGCGGTTTGGTGGTGGTTTGGTAGCTGTGGTTGTGGTTGTGTTGGTGGTGGTTTGATTTTTTTTTTCTTGCCTTGGGCTGTGTTGGTGGTTGTGGCTGTGTTGGTGGTGGTCACATGAAGGTTGTTGCCGTGGGCTGTGGTTGTCACATTGTTGCTGGTGGAGTGTGTGGCTGTAATAGATGTGTGTAGTGAATATATTATTTTATTATAGTGAGATGGATTATTTTATTGTAGTAGTTATATTATTTTATTGTGATATATATATTATTTTATTGTGTTGAAAGCTAAAATAGATCCATTGCTGCAGCATGTGTGTAGGTAAAATAGATAAAGTAACTTTTGGTGGAGCTAAAAACCTAAATTTTTAGCTCCACTGCTGTGGATGCTCTTACAGCTTTTTTACGCCTCTGCCCAGACTCTTTTCTCTCTGTGATTGTGTTGTGCCTCTACTCTTTTTCTTTTCTTTTTTTAATCTTCTCTTCTTAGTTCTTTCAATCCTTAAATCTTCAATCCTTAGTTTTTATAAAATATTTACTTTTTCTTCTTTGCTTAATATGTTATGTTTATTTTTAAATCTTTTTTTGTTTAGTTTATCTTTTTAAGTAATCTAATTTTACTATTATTTTAAATGCAACAGGAACATGTGCACTTAAGAAGACCGATAACTTATTACTTTGTTGGCTTACTTGTTTTGTTTGTTTTAAGATTTATCTCTTTTTGAAGTTGTAAACTTGTAATTATATGCATTTTGACAATGAACTATTAACATTAAAAACTTTTTCCATCATGAATTTATGACTATAAATAGTTTTTGTCATGCTCAAAAGTCAAAACTGTCAAAATTGGAAGGATATTAACAAGTGGCATTAAGTGCAATTCATTTGCTTAACTGATTTTATTCATTCTCTCTAAACAGGTTGTCATTGATTTGTTTTTGTAATTGAAAAAAAAAAAATTTGTTTAAAAAATACGGGTAAACCCAACCTGATTGACTCGACCCAAACCTGACCCGACCCGCCCGTTTTGCCATGTCTTTTACTCTAATTTTTGTACGTAGTATTTTTGCATAAAATGTTTTAATAGATTTCACAGTGTTACAACATATCTCAATTCTTTCATGGAGTGTTTCAATAAATTTTAAGTCTGATGATGTGTGAAAATTAGTAGGCAGAATGTTTCGAACTTCAATGGCTTAAATGACTTGAAAAGAAAGAAAGAGACTATCAAAGGTGATCGGGGTGAACCGGCCAAGGACCCTCCGACGGTTAAGTTAGTTTTCTCCCTAAGACTCAAGTGTAGTGAGTGGATGAATAGTTGAACATACCTTAGGCTAATGAGGTTGGGTCCTTTTTATAAAGAGTTCTGAGTGGGTCTACTTGTTATTTGTCACTAACATCAAGGGAGATGTATGGACTTAGTGGGGAGTGTGGGGCGAATTTTGGGGAATTCACCCCACGTTCTAAGATGAGGGATCGTGGTCTAACCATTTGTGATCAGTGGAAAACATTTAAGATTTTTCTAAGTGCTTGTTTGTCGTCCATGCCTTCTTATGTTATGGACAACCTACTTATTTGTAGACGACTAATGTCAGCTGATGTTGGTTTGAACGGTTTCCTTTTATATTTGTAATGCTCTTTTTCGTTTCTCTCTTTTGAAATTTATTTTGTACATGCTTGGACTTGGACGATCATTATGGACAAATAAGACTTGATATAAATCACCATCAAAGTCCATTATAGTTTTTGTTTGAAGTATTATTTTATTTTAAAAATAATTTAAATTCATTTAAAATTAGTTAAAGTCCATTTAAGAAATTACAAGAAAATCTTACCATCTTTAAAAAGTCCTATGTATTAGATTTTCATGATTATTTACTTTTATTTAATAATAATATAACAAAGTTAGCAAAAGTCCATTAATTCAAAAAATAAGAAGTATACGAGTATACAAAAATTGGTCAAAATATTATTATTTATTTTCTTTATATTGGCCTAATGACAAAAAATAAAAAGTAAATTTGAAATGGCCGATAAAGAAATTAAAGTTGCAAAACAAAACATTGGTGCGAATGTTCTACCATATGTCTCATTAATAAATAAATAAATAAAAATGTAAGTGCTGAACATTTTTGTCCAATGGCCTAGAAAGATCAATATCCAATGTGCCAAGTTCAACAAAATGCATATACAAAGGGAATTGATCCGCTCACGTTAAGTCCAACAAACACAATTTTGGTCACTAGAAGCATTCTTAGTAGATTAACATACTATGAAAATATATTAGAGCCACTGATCATTTTATTTTAAAAGCCCAGTTAATGAGGTGTTCTTAAAACATTTGTTAATTAACTATTTTAGAAAATTTTTGATATCATTTTTATGGGAAATAGAAAACTTTGTCAAAATATTAGTTACTTTTTTTTTTCTTATAAAAACTCTTCTAAAATATTTCACTAACAAATGGGCTTAGAGTATCTATTAACAAAATATTAATTTTAATTTAATCTCTTCTGACAATTAGATAAGGGACACATGTTTGTGATACAACCAAGAAACAATAATAAAAAAAAAAAGTTTCAAAATTTTTGCATTAATCTATCACATTCTTCATAAGAGCATCCACAGCAATGAATCTATAATTTTAGCTATTTAGCACCAATAAAAGTTACTTTATCTATTTTACCTACACACATGCTGCAATAGTGGATCTATTTTAGCTTTCAACATAATAAAATAATATAAACATCACAATAAAATAATATAACCACTGCAATAAAATAATATATCCCACTATCCAAAAAACATCCACAACACCAACCACAACCACCTCTACCATCAGCCACAACCACAACCACAGCCACAACCACTACCACCATCGGCCACAACCACCACTCTACTTTGGCAACCACAACACAACATAGAAAAAAAAAAAAAAAAAAACCACAACCACAATCACAACCCCATCACCACCAGTCACCATAAACCACTAGCCATGACAACCAACCATGACAACCACAACCCACTACCACTGCCACTGCCACAACTACAACCACAACCACAACCATAAACCACAAAACTCATAGCCAAAATCCACTGCCAAATCCAAAATCATCCACCACCACCACAACCAAAATCCACAAACCCACTGTCAAAATCATCCACCACCACTACCATAGCCAAAATCAACCTCCACCACCACAGCCACCAAACCCATATGAAAATACATAAAAAAAAAAAAAACTCAATCACAGTAAAGAGAATAGAGAGATGGGCGGCAGTGGTGGCTTGCGGCTGGCGGCGTGGGTTTGAGCCTGATCGGCAGTGGTGAACGAGGGAGCTTTGTTGACGTCGTGGATGAGGATGAGTTGAGTTTCGTGGGTCAGTGACCAGAGTTGAGAGAGTGAGATCGGAGTTGAGAGAGTGAGCTTGAGAGAGTGAGCTAGAGAGAGATGAGCTTCAGAGATGAGATGAGAGAGAGAGAGGCACGGTGTGAAAGAATGAAAAAAAAAAGGAGCAAGTGTATTATTTTAATCCATCGGCAGAATAAATTTTTTTTTTTTTTTTTTTTTTTTGCTCTAAGCTACAATGCACATCTATCTATAGATGTGCACACTAGCAAATCAGCTAAAAAAAATAAGTATAGCTCCACTGCTGGAGCTTGCTTTTTGTGTGTGAGGAGCTAAAATATACCAATATAACTTTTTAGCACCATTGTTGTGAGTGCTCTTAGCTTCCACAAATATAAATACTTAAAACAAACAACTAGAATAAAATTATGATCTACTTAGGTAAATACTTTCCAACCCTTCCCAGGTTGTTATCGTTATTGTAATTCTTACTCCTCGAGGAATTTCATTCTCTGTTTGTCAAGGAGAATCAAGGTACTTAGACCTTGTTTGGATGCCCACTACTCCCTCACTCATCACTCAATACCCATTCATCGCTCAATAATTCATCACTTATCACTAAAAAAAAATACCCCAATTCCAATGGTAGCATGTTTGGCACTTATTTTCAACTTCTTATTACTCAAAAAATTTAACTTTTTTGTGGGATTCACTGCCTGAGCACCATGTGAGGCACACGGTTAGCCTACCCGTGTAACGCTTTAGAAGGAAAGCCATTTCATTTATTTTTCCCCTTCAGCCCACATATTCTCCCAAAACCCTCGACGAAGGAAATCAGATTTTTTTATAAAATAACTATAAACGCCAAACTATATTATTAGTTAGCCAAGGTTTGAATCTATTTTAGTATCTAACGACTCGAGTCCATGAGGCTCGATTCTACTGTAGCAAATCGAGTTTGAAAGACTCGAATTCCGTTGGAACTCGACTCTCTAAAACTTAATTTCCATGAAACCCAGAAATCACAGCAACGCAGCCCAGAAAACACCAACGCAGGAAGAAATCATGCAGAAACCCAGAAATCGCAGAAACCCAGAAATCACAGCAACACAGCCCAGAAAACACCAACGCAAGAAGAAATCGTGATTTTTGAGTTTGGATTTTTGCTCCGATTGAGATCGTGATTTGGGTTTGGGATTTTGAGAAATGGATTTAGATGAAGAAGGAAGAAGGGAAGAAGATGGTAAACAAGACCTGAAATGGAGAAAGAAGGGAAGAAGATGGTGAACAGGACCTGAAATGGAGAAAAAAGAACGGAGGAAGAAGATGCACACCGAAATCGAGTCTATTAAACTCGATTTGCTACAGTGTTGCTACAGTGAAATCGACTCTCAAAGACTTGAGTCGTTAGATACCAAAATAGTTTCAAACCTTGGCTAACTAATAATATAGTTTGGCTTTTATAGTTATTTTAAAGTTTGAACCTGCGGCGGCGGCACTTGCCTCGTGCCCATCGTCACCCAGTTTGCAAGATCTCCTCCGACGTGCAGCAGGGGCGCCGATCAGTCATCATGGAAAAGAACTCTGACCCGAAGAAAAAGAGAGAAGGGAAACAGAACTTAAGTCCACCTGAAGAGTGAGCAAAATTTGAGGTAAATTTTGCTACTTTGAGAGCTTGATCTGTCACAAAATTTCCTTTTTTCTTTTTGTTATTAGTAATTGTATGGATTTTGGATTTCCTTAAGGGGATTATGGATTTTGATGTTAAATTTCAAGTTGATCTTGATTGAATTCAAGTGGGCCTGACTTGATATGTTTAGATTTCTAAGTTTAATTTTACTGGGTTTTGTTAGTTTCTGTTTGGTGCTGAATCTGGTTTTTCTGGGACCTGAAACATTAAAAAATATTTAATTAGAGATTACCATTGTTTAGTTAAAAATGCTATAGGTCTGCTTTGTTTATTATTAACACATATGGCTTTGCTTGCATGCCATCTTCTATATAGAACAAGAAGGTGAAATTTTTTCCCCATTTTGAATCTCTTGCTAAATATGGGAGTAATGTAATAATAATTGCGGGGAATTGGTTCCATTGTTTTTTGCTGCTACAGATTGATGTTGGGTAGCAGCATGCCATTCTTACGGATATAGATGTTGATTACATTGATTTTTCCTAAGAATAATATTGCTCCCCAACATCTATATTCCATTGATTTTTGCTGGTACAGATTACTGTTTAAGTTTTGTTTGAAGAACTTGAGCTATGGTAATCTAATTGCATTTTGGGATACTTTGCCATTAACTCTGGTCTAGTTACTTTGAAAATGAGTAGTTGTAAATAGTATGTAAAATATTGGCACTATCGGTGCAGCGGTGTCGTGAAGAATGGTATGAGCTCGGGGTGGCGCGGGTTGGCTGAGGTGGGGCTCGGTAGGCGTGGCTGGGCTGAGGGTGTGCGTGAGGAGGTATGAGGTTGGATGTGTTTTGTTTTTGTGTGGTTTGGATTTGTGGTGTGAACAGTGAAGGAGTTGTAGTGTTGAAGGAGCCGTTGGTGGGGTTGTGAAAAGTAGCGCCGGGAAGTGACAATACTCTGACCGTGGGTCCCTCATACGTGTGTATTACAAAAATGCCATCATAACTCAGTTTTCATAACTCAAAAACACCCAAAACTTGTTTTCAGTTTTGCTAACTCATTACTCAAAAATGTGAGAATTGAGTGATGGAAACAAAACTTGAAAACAAATCCAAACAGGCTGCATCTCTGTGGGTCCTACCATTTTTGAGTGATGGGTGATGGAAACAGGGTGATGAGTGATGGAAACACCAAAATCCAAACAGCCCCTTAACTTTCCTCTCATATTCGCTATTTTCAGTTTTCAATTATTATTTTCACGATTTTGCTTTGATTTTTGATTTATTTTTTCTGGTTTCGTAGATGAACAATTTTTTTTCCCTGTTAAATTACATGATTAATTCTTAGTCCAGTTCCTTTACAGATACTGTACTTGCGTAATTGATTGATGATTAACAATGTAAATACGGTGAAGTTAATTAGGGTTATAGGTTTTTGAAGTTAATTTTTTTCCCCTTTTTATTCCTTCCTCCTTTGCTAGCTAGCTTATATATTAAACCAGATTCTAGTTGTGGTTCTGACACAACCACTGCCACAGCCAACTAACAAGCCAAAAGAAACCCATACCAAAACCTAGCCAAACCCAAATCAACAAAACCCAAATCGAAAAAACCCAAAAAAAATCCACAGCAAAACCACCACCACCGCATCGAAAGCCACAACCACCCCATAGCAAATCCACCACCACCGAAAACCCTAATTCAAAAAACCCACTGCAAACTACAACCCACGACCAACGCAAACGACCACCCACAACTATCCACAGCCAACCCAAACCACCAGCCACTGCAGATCTGAAACAACACCCACCAAATTCAAACCCAAACCACCAAACCCACGCACCACCTCCTTGGGAGAGAGACTGTGATAGAGAGGTGCTAAGACCTTGTATCGCCTAAGGCGAGAGACAGAAGCTTAAGCCCGAGTGAAACGAGGCGCTAAATTCTAAATATATTTTTTACATATATAAAACTTAAATAATATGTATTAGTGTATTAAAAGTAATAATCAGGCCTTTCTTACTTTGTTCCTAATAGATAAGAATAGGTCTATAAGCCAGATTTTGGTTTGAATTCCAATAGAGCCCAAAAAAAGAAAGATAAATAGAAAGAAGAGTAGAGGTGAAAAAAGAAACAGAGAGGCCATTAGAGGGTAGAACTTATCAATAAAATAAAAATTTGCCATTACAGAGTAGAGGGGGAAAAAAACTTACAGGGGGAGCTGGAAAGAAAATGACAAAAGAGAGTTGTTATTAGAGATAGGAGTAGAGGAAAAAAGAAAAGAAAAGAGAGAGAAGGGGCACTAGGCGTGATGGGAGATAATAAAAAAGAGAGCTTTTTAAATGTGGAAAATAGAATAATAAAGAGAGCTTTTAAATGTAGAAATAGAATAAGGTAATAACAATGAATTTTTTTTATACTTGTGGTTCCAAAAGGCTGAAATCTGGTATACATTTATTTATTTATTTTTTACTTTAGTGGGTGCCAGCTCATACCCCACTTAAAACTGAGTTACAAAATGCTGATTCTTAACAGGGGTGGGGGGAGATTTTAGAAAAAAAAAGGTTCTTCTGACCTATCTATCTATTATCTGCAGAACACATAACATATGTACTTTCAACACAAGACGAGCAAATAAATGGATGTGTTTTTGACTGATGAACTTCTCATTGAGATCCTGTGTTTGTATGATTTTAGAAGAGTTTCAAAAAAGTGGCGTGAGATTATTTCTAGTTCTTATTTTAAGGAACTTTTAAGGAAGAGAAACAACAAGTTATAAGAAAGGGATTTATCGTCTTTGTTAGGCTTCTACGTAACTGAATGTGGATTAAAACGTGCATTTTTACCTACATCATCTCTGATACATATGACTACTTCTGATAAGCTTAAAGGGAACGCACTGGTTCCAAGAGGTTGTTCATTTATTGCTTGTTCAAATGGTATGTTGCTATTTGTTAATCATCGCAGTCAAACCTACTACCTTTGTAATTTTACAAGACAAGCATGTATCCATTTAACCAAACCAAGCTACACCCGCTCAAATGTTGCAAGGGGATTTCATTTTGATTATGTGCATTCAGAGTTTGTGTTAGTACGTGCTGAGTTGTCAGATTTTCCTAATTATAGTTGCATTGTTAATATGGAGAAAATTATTTTCTACAAGAAGCACCGTTAGATGGGAAAGGAGAGTTCCCCTAACTTTTGCACATTTTAAATTTCAAATCAGACCGTTCGAGTGTGCAGTGCACGTTAATGGTGTTTTCTATTGGTTGGAACTCAATAATCGTTTAGTGGCATATGAATATGATCATGATCGTTGTTTTTGTATTCCCTTGCCGGAAAGTGACAGCTATGTAGTAGAGCAATCAGCTATGTTAGGGGAGTCGAAAGATGGGATTCTCCAGTATGGGAGGAGTAATTGCTTTGATTTCAGGGTATGGGTTCTTGAAGATTGTGTGTCCATAGCTGGAATTATGTCTCCACGCTGGGTTATGAGGCATAATGTGAGTTTCATGTTACTGCACCATTGGTATCCAGACTTGTTGAGCTCCTGTCACCTCATTTTGCACCAGGGTAGATATTGGTATCAAAGGTATTCTCACGTTCCCTTGCTTGTGGCTTTTCACAAACCGGAATTTGTTTTCCTAAGGCTGGGCAACGGGATTCTTCTTGTTTACTACCTAATCCAACAGAAGCTGGAACTTGTTTACCTACAAGGGAATATGGACATCATGGGATATGGACCATCGCGGCAAAATTGGAGAAAACTTGTTCCTTTGTTTTGGCCAACTTGGTTTTACTTACCTTAAGTAGAAAACTTGCTAGATTATAATTTTTTCCCGTATAGTGTACAAGCTTTTTATTTATAATAGTTTGTAGGGTAAACTATCTTTTTAGTTCCTAACATTTGTCCTATATGTCAAAATGGTCTTTTAAATGTGTCAGATTAGTCCTTAACCTTTTGGTATTGTGTCAAAATAGTTCACGTCATTAAGTGGTAAAAGAAAAAAGCTGACATGGCTAACGGTGTTATCAAAATATCTATTTTTATGCTACATATGCTGCCACATGTCTTTAGTTTTAAAAAATAAAATAAAATATTTAAAATTAGTTTATTATAAACTAAAATTCAGTTTTTTTCTTTGTTTCATTTTCTTTTCTTTGCTTTTTGCGGAACCAAACAGGAGTTAAAATCCCCAAATTCAAAGCTCAAAAAAATTCAAACCGAAAAATGGCTCAGTAGTGTACCACTCATTAGATTTGCATTGCAGCTTTGTTTGTTTAGTTCCTTCCCCAAAAATTTCAAACTGTAAAAAATCCTATTATAATTAAAAAACTAAAATAAATCATATTCCCTAAGCCTTATCACGTCCATCTCTTCATTTCTTCCCCAAAATAAAATATCAAAACCCACTCCCTCTCTCCCCATTTCCCTCACTTTTGTCTCTCTCTCTCTAACCCAAAGCAGATTGGAATCCCTTTGACCAAAATGAAATGGTAAAACTGTTGGCAGCAAAAAAAATCAGATGGATGCCGGCCATTTTTAGGGGACTTAGTCAGGAACGTTATAGGGAGATTGCGATTTGAAGCTGCAACTCTTCGAATCGAACCTTGTGCTTATGCTAGTCCTTGTTCGATGAATTAATTGAAGCAATTTGTGGTGGTTTGGAATAGCAAGCAATTTTGGGTTGACTGTGTACCTTATTTGGAGTTTTATTTTCGTATTCAACCGATAAAAGGAAGAATATTTTTAATGTGGAAAAAGGGAATTTTGAACTGAATTCTCTGAGCTCCGAAGATCTTTTTCTTTTTCTTATTTGGTTGCTAGGAAAACGTGGGGAAAATGTTGGGAAATTGCCCAAAATTCCAATTGTGACTTGGAAAGTCAATTAGGTTTCTTAATTGAAAAAGGAAAAATTAATTTGAGTTTCCTTGTTGTAGAAGGAAAGACTATTCCTTGGTGTGAAGGAAATCTATTCCTTATTAAAGAGGTAATGTATTCCTAATCTAAGAGGGAATATATTCATTGTTAAAGAGGTAATGTATTCCTAGTCCAAGAGGGAATAGCAAAAGAGTCTTATAAATAGACAATGTTACAAAGAATTTGATGGCTTTGGCCCAAGGGTTCTCCCTATGGGGAGAGGGAAAATAGAGCGTGAAACCAAGAGATAAAAAAGAGATTTTCGCTTGGGAGGAACGCAAGAGGAAGGAGAGAGTAAGGCATTGTCGCTTTCAAGAAGATAGCCAAGGAGGAGAGAGCAAATGGTTGCCGCCTTTGAGAAGATAGCCAAGGAGGAGAGAGCAAAGTGTTGCTGCCTTTGAAAGAGATAATTAGTGTGTGTGTGTGAGAGCAAAGCAAAATAAGAGAGATTTTTCTTTAGCCGTGAGACATACACAAGATTATTGTAATTGATTTGATAATAGTGAAATTATTCGGAGTTTGTCCTGTGGTTTTTTCTTTTCAAGAGAAAGGGTTTTCCACGTAAATATTTGTGTTCTTGTGTGTGATTGCTAATATTTGTTAATAATATTATTTGGGACCCAATAGAAAAGAAAGGAAATTTAGTTTAGAATTCTGAGTTTTGAATCCCATTTGGTTCTCAAGAAAGCAAAGGTAAGAAAATGAAGAAAAGAAATTTTCAAACTTGACAGAAATAAACAAATTCTAAATATTTTATTTTTTAAAAATAAAACATGTGGTAGCAAATTCCAAATATTAGTTTATTGCCACGTCAATGGAAAATAATTTTTTATTTTGGTCGTTAGTCATGTCAGTAATTTTCATCCAAGAGATAACGGCAAAGACTAATTTGACACGACACTAAAAAGTTAGGGATCAAATTGACACAATTGAAAGGATAGACACCAATTTGACACAATTGAAAAGATAGGGACCAAATACGTAGTTTACCTTAGTTTGTATTTATAAATGTAAAGTTCATGGATGGTACGGGGATAGTACAAAACTACAAATTAAAGAATGGAAGACTATAAAGTTGTTATTTTTATTTTCTTGGTTAAAAAGGTGCATTAAATTACTATAAGTTTAAGGAAAAAAAATTATAACTAAAGTTAATAGTTTGAGTAAACTACACCTCTAGCCTCTAGCATCACTGATAATTCGTATGAAACCTGTGCTTATGCATGCAAATGGTGAATTGTAGTGGTGCTATTGATGTTAGCTTGAATTATTAAACATATAGGACATTAGTTCGACCAGGACATTTGGAGGTATTAAAATGATTTTTTTTTGCAATTTTTATAATATTGGTTACGCTAAGTTTCTCATTACATTTACACTGATATTACATATATAATTTTGAAAATTACTATTGGATATTACATATGCAATATCAATTCACAATTACATATTTGTATTGAAATCTAACAAAAGAAAAATTCAAATTTGATTCTAATTAGATTTTCTCTAAGCTTTGGCTTTATTGCTTAGTTAGTAATGGACCATATATAGTCATAGTATATTATGTAAATGACTTATAAATTTGAATTATTTTAAGTTACACAAAAAATGGTTGTTAAATATAAAATCATTCAAACTCTTTCTTCCTCTAATTTTATATATAAAGTTAGATATATGATTAAGTTTTTTATGGTTTATTTATATTGGGCTCTTCGTATTCTACATAGAATCAACTCATTTGGTACAAAAATTAAAAACTTAGATTAGATGAGACATTTGGCGTAAAATTAAACTCTAATTGAAATCCAATTTTTACATTGAATTAACTCATTTGACATAAAAATTTAAAAACTTAAAATAGATGGGACATATGACTCAAAATTAGACTAAACTAATTATCTAATTGATTTTTTTTTATTTTTTTATTTTTTTTTTCAGCTTTGGCTTTAAAAAAAAAAAAGACTTGAGTCTGCAATAAAGAAAAAAGATAGTAGGCCCAACTCCATTAAGTGGTTTAAGAAAGAACCCAGACCCACGAATGGATAGGCCTTAGAATCCATGAAACAAAGGGAAGAAGAAAAAAAGCCCAGCAAGGTCAGAAAATCACTAGGGAGTCTAGTGGTAAGAACTGGGCCGGGATACCCAGGGACTGCTAGGGGCTCGGGATCCTCGGGACGTGCAGCAAAACTAGGATGAGATTAAGACGACTCAAAAGGAGTGCCAAGAAACACAGGGAACGAGGACAGATACGTCCCTATCAGCCACCCAATGATGCAGAAATGAACCAGAAAGCTTGGAAACCAACAATTCATGAACAAGGGGCTGGTACCTCAGGGAACCCAGAAAGAAGAACCATGAAGGGAAGTAGCTGGGAAGAATTTCAACCTGGCAGGAAGGAATCAGCTCACTTGGGAAAAATGACAAGAGGAAAGGCAGCCAAAAGCTGAGTCTAAAAAAAGGTGAGAGGCCTTGAAGGAAGAAGGACCAAAGGTCAGCTCTTTAAGGGTACCCCGGAATGGAAAGTCAGCAGGAGACTTTTGGGGAAGAAGCACCGAAAGGAGAAAATTATGAGAAATAAGGAAGGGACCAGCCACCAATATTGCTGGCACAACATTGGTTCTAGTACCCAAGAGAGCAAATGAGGGGAATCAGTGGTACCCCGGAACCTTAGGATGACGCTATAAAAGGAGGAAGCAGCCAACAGTGAAAAGGATCCAAGAATAGTGAATTAGAGTAGAATCATTGAGAAAACTCTGATAGAATTCAAAGAAAGTAAAAAAAGAGAGGGAAATACCGCTTGGTATCCTCAAACAGCCATTAGAGAACACACTTGGATTCAAAGGAATTCAAACTTTGCAAGTCATAGAGGCCTGAAGAGCCATCTAAGTCTGTGATTTTTGGACTTATTTGGACCTTGTGATACGTCCTAGTGAGCATGATGTATTACACAATTGAGAAATTAATGAAATATTACACAGTATCTTAAGGACCCCTAACATTTGCTTTATGTCTTTCTCTATCGCATTGCCCCTTTATTGTTTCTTGTTGCTCAATGCATATTTTTCTTGTTTGCTAGTATATAGGATTCCTGCTCTGTGCACCATCTGGTTCGTAATCAGCCCATTTAGCTGCGGTGAACCAAACCCAGTCCTTTAAAACAACAAGTAAGAGGGCCCAAGGTTCTTGTGTCTACTTGGGCCTGGGTACTGTCCAAAAAAGGATCCTCACATTCACTTGGCACAAAAATTAAAAATCAGATGGGACATGTGGTGCAAAATTCAGAATCCAATTGAAATCTAATTGGATTTTTTTTGAGTTTTGGCTTTTAATATATATATATATATATTTATATATAGGCTTACAATGGATGGAACAGATCCAGAACATAACAAAGTGGTACTACCCAAGATAAAACCATTTTCAGCCAGTAAATCAGCGCAGTGATTCCCTACCTTTTATGCATGTGAAAGGAGATACATGTGTGGTTATTTTTCATACTAATCAAAGGTTCGGCACTTCGGCTATTGCATGGTTTTGGTTATGAACTCATAGAGTATATAGTTTATACATTAGGATATTAAACGGTTTTGGTTATGAACTTATAGAGTATATGATTTATACGTGGGTTCCAGTTAGCTCAACTGGTAAAGTCTCCGATGGTTGAATAAGAGATCTGGGGTTTAATCATCGCTTATACCAAAAATCAATTGGTGTCTTAGTCTGATGATAAAGAGTTGTTGAGGTTTAAAAAATCACAATGTTGTACCAAGGCCCAAAAAAACAATATAAAGGATTGAAATCATAAAGCGTTTGGGCTCCCAATAAAGGAAAAAAGGAGAGGCCCAAGCCCGTTAAGGGTTCATAAGGAGAGACCTGGGTCCATGAATGGGCAAGTTTCGGGCCCCATGAAATAAGGGAGAGAAAAAGCCCAATCCAGTTATCAAAGGTCAAGAAAATCGCTGGGGAGCCCGGGAAAATAATTGGACCAGGATACTTGGGAATTCCCAGATGCCTGGGATCCTCGGGACGTGCAACAAGGCCAGGTTTGGATTAAGACAGTTCAGGGGGGGTTGCCAAGAAACATAAGGAACGAGAACAGATATGTCCCTATCAGCCACCCAATGATGCAGAAAAGAATCAGAAGGATTGGGAACCAACAATTCATGAACAAGGGGCTGGTACCTCGGGGAACCCAGAAAGAAGAACCATGAAGGGAAGTGGCTGGGAAACTTTCAACCTGGCAGGAAGGAATCGGCTCATTTGGGAAAAATGACAAAAGGAAAGGCAGTCAAAAGCTGAGTCTGAAAAGGTGAGGTTTAGAAGCCTTAAAAGAAGAGGAACCAAAGGTCAGCTCATTAAGGACACCCCAGAACGGAAAGTCAGCAAGAGACTTTTGGAGAAGAAACCCCAAAAGAAGAAAATAATGAGGAATGAGGAAGGGACCAGCCACCAATGTTGCTGGCACAACATTGATTCTGGTACCCAGGGAAGCAAATGGAGGGAATCAGTGGTACCCCGAAAACCCTAGGATGTCATTATAAAATGGGAAGTAGCCAACAGTGAAAGGCATTCAGCAACAGGGAATTAGAGTAGAATCATTGAGAAAAACTCTGTCAAAATTCAAAAAAGAGAGAAAAGAGAGGGAAATACTGCCCGGTATCCTCAAACAGCCACTAGAGAACACACTTGGATTCAAAGGGATTCAGACTTTGCAAGTCTTAGAGGCTTGTGAGCCATTTAAGTCTGTGATTTTTGAACTTATTTGGACCTTGTAACACGTCCTAGTGAGCGTAGTGTATTACACCATTAAGAAAGTAATGGAATATTTCACATTGTTTTAAGGATCCTTAATGCTTTACTTTTGTGCCTTTCTTTATCACTTTTTTCCTTTGCTGTTTCTTGCTGTTCAATGCATATATTTCTTGTTTGTTAGCATGTATGTGTTGTAGGATTCGTGTTCTATGCATCATCTGGTTCGAAATCAGCCTATTTAGCTGTGGTGAACCAAGCCCAGTCCCTTAAAACAATAAGTAAAAGGCCCAGGATCCTTGTTTCTACTTGGGCTTGGGTATTGTCTAAAAAAGGACCCACACAAGAGCTATCATCAAAAGCGGATACCATAGGTTGAAACTCTCTCACCACAAAAAAAAGAAAAAAGAAAAAAAAAAGAGTATATAATTTATACATCAGGATATTAAACATATTGTAAATACATACATAGTTTTGGTAACTTGTGCAAGTTAGATTTGAGCTTATTTATAGGAGTGAAATAAGTTATCTAACAGTACATTTACATGAGAAAGTTTGAAAAGATGCAAGTTTTGACATGACACTCAAACAAGAAAAAGACGCACATTTAAATAAGGAGAAGAAGCTAACTATCAAAATAACACAGGATGTACGTGAAAAACCCTAGAGAAGGGATAAAAAAACCATGATTTGAGCAAGAACATAACATTCTTTCTTGGCTCAGCTTGTATTTCGTATGAAAGAGATCAGTTTACAATGGAGTTGCTTTTCTTTCCTACCAACTCTCCACTTTCATCTCAAAATATCTACTTGGGTTCTTACCCTAATAGCACAGCTGCATGTTCCTTTTATACTCTAAGGAACATGGTTGAATACAAAGGACAGGTGTCAAGTTATCATATTCTCTCTTTTTGAATCTTTTCACAGTTGTGATATTATTTGCTGACTAAGGGATAAGAACTGCGCCAACGTGGCACTGGGACCCATAGGTAGGTAGCTTTGCCACTGCTTGGGAGACAAGTTTTGAATATTGAGAGGGACATCAGGAGTACTGTGATTGGTACACGTGTTCCTAAGGTGACTCATTGTGCACTCAACCAATAAGGGATGTCCTCATAGCCTTTAACTTTAGAAAGTTACTATCTCCCTTTTTGTGAGTGCTTGAGTACCATGTCAGGTTTAAATCTTACTTCCTTCCCAAGGTAGTCACGCCTTTAGTACAGACCAAGACAAGATCCCTTAGCCAACGCTTCCTCTCCCTTTGCTAACGACCATTCCACGTGTAGAGTCCAGATTCAACCACTTACGCATTATCCCATGCCTTAGTGGTGTTATGTACACTTAGTTAATCACATGATGGACTAATACTCAAAAATGGTTTTGCATTATATTGAAACTACTAAAAAAAAAAATAAAGGCTAAATTACAAATTTCACCATTTAACTTTATTCAAAATTTATTTCAATTTTATAATTTTAAATTTGATCATTTTAGTCTTATAACTTTAATGATTATTCAATGTAGACATTCGGTTAAAAATTCTGTCACTCAAAAACTAAGGGTATTTTGGTATTTTTAAGCTTCTTAATTAAAAAAAAAATCTAAAAAAAATATTTAAAAATAAACTTCTCACTCTCCTTCTTTCTATTTTATTTTATAGAAAACTCCTTCTTTCTAATATGATCTCTCTCCCCAACCTTCATCGCAAGTCGCTCCATTGTAAGGCTGTTGACAATGAAATTGGAAGGTGTAAAACTTGAGTTTAACACCATATCCTTATAGAATTTAATTTTTTTTACAAATATCCAATAAATTAAGTTTTACATTGGACAAAGTTTAGTAAAAAACTTGGTTATAACTTAAGGCTACAACTTCACTCAATATCTTTTTATTGAATGTGAATTTTGAAAAATCCACCGTTGGATTACATTTTATTCTTATATCTTTCATATTTGCAAAATTTTCAGAAGATAAAAAATCAATAGTTATGTTATCAATCAAAATTTATAAATTTCAAGCTGTTGTAGTATAAATTTATTTTGTATAAATTTATGCATACAAAATAAATTTATAAATCGAATAATAAATATAATTTGATTGACACGAAATTTTAAATGTATGTTAAGAATTTAAAGAAAATGCATTGGAACGGTTAGATTTTCAAAATATGTAGAATTGTTAATTTTTTATGTGAGAGTTGTAGTTTTAGACTACAACAAAATTTGTAACCAAAATTTTTTCCTTTTATATTTGACCATTTAAAAAAAAAATTTATTTGTGTGTAATGTAACATAATTCCCCCTTTTTATAATCAGATTTTTTAAAATATTTTTTTGGTAATCAGATTGGTAAATAGAAATTAGAAAGTTACATAGTGGATAATGAATATAAAAGGGTTCGTAGACTTCCCTCCTAGTACTAAGTAGTAACTATAGTGAAACATTATCCGTCTCTCCTTAAACCCTGTCTGCTCTCCTTAAACCCTAATCGTGGAACCTCGTCTCCTCTCTCTCAGCGACCCCAAATTTCGGAATTTACAAACTGTAAAGCTCTCATATTCTACAAATTACAATCTTCGAACCCCACAACTTCATTCACTTTCCCCTGTTAATAGTTTGGTGTATTATTATTATTGATTATTGACAGAGAAAATGCCGGTTCGGATCCGATTGGCTCGGTTCGGATGCAAAAACAAACCCTTTTACCGGGTCATGGCTGCCGATAGCAGATCCCCTCGTGATGGCAAGCACCTCGAAGTCTTAGGCTACTACAATCCCTTGCCAGGTACATTTCTTTGAGTTACTTTCATTTTTAAGTGAATGTTAAATTTTTTTGGTATTTTTGTCATATGATTAACAACTAAACTAACTTATCTCTATAGTTTCTTTATGCCCATTAACAAAGATTAGATTTTTTTGGTTGCAAATGTGGGTTTTGATACAAATTATTATTATTATTTTTTTTGTTGAGTAAATTTGGGAAAACAAAAGGAACTGAAATGTTAGTGGCACCACACCAAAAAAAAAAAAAACCCCTGTACTCAGCTGAGCATAGTGTGGCTGTTGGGCTTAGAAAGGTTGGATTTTTAGTGCTTTGAAACCAAGAATAAGACAAATTTTAAAATTTTAAGATTTTTAGTTCTATTTTATGCGCGTAGGGTTATTTCTAGAACTGTTTTGTTGCTTCCTCGGCCTTGCAAATGATGATGGCGTCTAATCAGATGCGTGCTAACAGCTATGACAACAATGAAATGCTTGGAAACGTCATTGCCTGCTAAATTTTCATCCAACCCATTACATGACAGTTCATTATCCATGTGTACATTTTGTTACATGACCTATTTAATAGTCATGTGACATGCTTAAATGGTTTAATGATATGTGTGATTTAATATATGTGGATGGTTATATGAAACGCCACGTAATAAGTTGGAGTAGATTCCTCCAATCTAGTTTGGAGGAAATCTTTGTTCTTTCCTTTCAATCTTCATGGTAACCAATAGAGGTTCACTGTCTTGTTGCCGAGGAATTGTTGCAACCTAGAAAAGAAATATATTTAGAATTTTGAATCTTAAAACCTTGATATCTTTTTTTTTTTTGAGAAAAACCTTGATATCTTTTAAGAAAGAAAAATTGAACTGATTGGATTGGTGGATTTTTATTTCATTAAGATATAAAAGCAACAAATAAGATTAACTTGAGTTTATGTTTCTTTTGTGTAGGCCAAGATGGTGGCAAACGAATGGGTCTTAATTTTGAAAGGGTGAAGTAAGTAGTTTTCTTCAATTTGTTGTTCTTTCTTACTTTCAATTGATATGCTTTGAATTCTTAGTGAAAAGTAGCATTTGAACATCTTAACTTGTTAGTCATAATTAGAAACTTTCTTTTTAAATTTTCAATCCTTTTTTTTTTTATCTATTCAAAATCAATTGTTTTTGGCTTTTTCGCCCCCTTATTGGACATAGTTGCACATAAGAACTAGATAATTGCATCTCTATCTCTCTCCACACCCACACAATGTGAGCATGTGTGCACTTGTATTATTGATCTTTTGCTTTAAAAATGGGTTATTTATTTGCTTTCTTGTTTCTCATCTATGTACAAACTATAGATTTTAAAGGGGGGAATAGTGTCAATGTTAATCATTTAAGTTTTATACTAATTTAAGAACTAGAATATAGCAGGCATTATCTGTGCGGATGTAGCTACCTGGTGTTAAAGTGGCCAGAGTTTGAAGCCTCACACAGAGGAACATCTGTGTCTAGTATAAAATAAACCCTTAGCAAATGTGTGCCTGTTTTCTGTCTATTAATTTTTTCTGATGGTGCCATGGTGGGTTAGCAAAAGATTGAAGGGTGTGCCAAGAAGTTAGGAGTAGACAGGAGGATGGCAGAAGTGGGTCAAGGTAGCAGAATGGTAAGGAGGCAGGGTTGGCTCATGCCACCAAAGTAGGGAGAAATTGGCCAGAGATGTGTTGTTCAGGCCATGCCATAGGCATCAAAGGGTTGAGGAGAAAAGGCCTTTCAAGTGAAGCCCCAATCATTTGACAGGGAGCAGGGTATGTTGAGGGGAGGAGTGGTGGAGGAAGATTCCTGAATTTAGACTAAGGGGGTTGCAGTGTAGGATGGTCAAGGCACACAGAGGGTTCAAATATAGTATGTTTCTCAAGTAGCAATCAGCACAGAGCTTGAAGTGGAAATATTCTTCACCTGAATCATTTCTTGAAAACCACTTGAAAGATTCCAAAGTTGCCACACACAGTTGATAGACCATCTTTATTGTATAGCCATCAACAATTTTTCCATGGTTCAACTCGAGGGTTGGTTTTTCAAGGAATTGCAATTAGGGGCAATGTCTCTTCAACTGTTGATATTAAGATGGTTTCTGATGGATTCTCCTAAGACACACTCTGAATCTTTTTTTTAGTAGAAAAGTATTTGAGCTACTTATGCAAATGCTATGGCTTCACAATTGAGTTGGTTAGGCCAAGGCCTGGTCTTTACATTGCCCATGGGAAAATTCTGGGGCTATCATGAGGATCACTTGTAAGACAGCTGGAACCTTGTATGGTTTTTATATTGCTCTATATCAGATGAGCTTCTGCTTAATGTGAAATTCCCTAGTCCTAGATTGAATAGTTACCTATTTTTGCTATGCCCTAGAAAAGGCTTAGATGTTATCCTTTTCTTTTTTCAAGTGGAATTAATACTTTAATTTATTTGAAGTTTAAAAGTTGGAAACTTCTCTACTTTGGATATTTATCTGTTCTGTATTTCTGGATCAGCATTGAAGGATTTAAACATGCTGGATGTTTTGTCAACTATGAAAGCATTTCTATTTGCATAAAATTTCTAAGCGATTGCCCCTATCTGTGTTTTTTGGTTGAATGTGACAAAGGTCTGTCGTATTTATTTATTTATTTTTTCTAATTATACACGCTGTCTGCAGATATTGGCTATCTGTTGGGGCTCAACCCTCAGAACCTGTGCAGCGCATTCTTTTCAGAGCAGGGGTACTTCCTCCTCCGCCAATGATGGCAATGGGACGTAAAGGTGGACCACGTGACACACGTCCTGTTGATCCTATGACTGGTCGCATCTTGACCCTAGAGAAGCCACTTAATGCTGACCAGGCAAAGGACTCTGAAGGTGATGTAGATGGTGAAGAAGGCGCAAGTACATCATGAAATTCTTCATTGCAGTTTTTAAGATTTTCTTCTTATACTTGTCTCTTTTATCTCTTTTTAGGGGGAGGGGGGTATCCAGGGTCTCAAGAATCTTTGTTTCTACTCGGATATCCTCCGGAGAAGCAGCCTGGTCTTGCTTAACTTTCGAGTTTGGGCAATAAGTCTCGTCTTTTCTGGGAAGGCAGCAGCTTGTGTAGTGATATTGGTACTTTGCTGCATCACAGATAGGATTGAATCATGAATGTAGATGTACTTGATGTGTTTTTTTGTGTGTATGTGTTCCCAAATTGCCAGCCAAGTTTGCCCCTCCTTGAACTACACACAAGTAGTTTCATTGAGAATGATTTGAGAGCAAAGTACTTTCCAAGAATAATTGACATCCTTGCAGATATCCTCTTTGTGGGAAGCTGATTCGTGATTCTGTGAATGTAATGTTTAGGATACTACTCTCCAATTTATGAGAAAGTTCTCTTTTTTGTTCAAAATTAAAAAGTCGTAAAACATGTGTAAAGAAGTTTTTGAGGCCAGACCTTTATGATTAAGGTTTTACCTTAGGTTGATGCTCATCTAGTGGATGGATGGCCCACAGCATTATTAACTTTTAATAATATTAAAAAAAATTGTTTGGATAAAAAATTAGACATGGTTTATCCATGTGATTACAAGCTAGTAATAAAAGAAAAAAAAAATTTGTGTGGTTTTTTTTTTAATATTTATTTTTAAATTCATAAAAATAAGTGGATTTTAATTAACTTAATGAATAAATCATTTTATTCATAGACATGGGATAGACTATAGAGTACAAATGTATTACTATATATATTTATATTTTAAAAAATTATTCTTTATAAAAAGCCACAAGTCACGGTCACAGCTATATTTTTATTTTCAGTTTAGGGGAAAAAAAATTCTATTTATAGAATAAAATGAATTGAAAATTGAGATTAGTGTTTTAGGTATGACTAAAACACGTACCAATGGAGAAGCTTTGCGATTACGCGTACTCTAGAAAAGAACAAGAAGAAGGAACCAACGAGTGTTGACATATCCATTTGTGTTTCTTTTTCTAAACTACGTAGTACTAATATTATTATATCATAGTATTTGTAAATCCAATTCTTGAGGAAAATAAAAGTAACAGTGGAACTAGTTTGATAAGATTTCCTTTGGATTGGTTGTGTTGGGAAAATGGAGAAGGTGATGAATATGCTGAAGCCAAAGCCAAACCCACAACAGCAACTCAGAGATTGGCAGCGTAGGCTTCGCCAAGAGTGCCGCAACATCGAGCGCCAAATCCGAGGCAATTTTGTCATCTGGGTCAATTTTATTTTATGTTTTTATCTGATTTTCATGGATTTTGGATTCTTGGGTGTGTGTTTAATTTTGAGATTGTTTTCTCTAATCTGATGGGTTTGGTTTCAGATATACAGAGGGAGGAGAAAAGTGTACAGAAAGCTATAAGAGATGCTGCCAAGAGAAATGACATGGGCTCTGCCAAGGTATACACTTCCAACAACCTTGCATTCCTTTCCCTTTTTGAATTTTCAATTTCTGCTTCCTTTAAGTATATGAAATTTGTTGTTGAAAAAAAAGCTAATTTGTAGTTGATAGTGGTATTTTTGGATTTGGGGTAACATGTTGATGTGGGTGCTTGTTGAAAGAAAGTGTAACTAATAAATGATCTAATGTAGTGTTGAACTTGAACACCCAGATCACATCATTCAGTGTTTAAGCTTCAATGAAGGTTCAACTACTTCTTTGAAGTTGAGACTTAAGGGAAAGAGAGCCGGTTGGTATTGTGTTTGATTGGTAGCCATCCTTGTATACTACTCGGCTAGCATTTGTATTGCCACCTTACATATGGTTCAATGAGTACTGAAGATTAGTCTAGTGCATTAGCGGCTTTGCATATTTAAATTATTTAGCTGATTTTCATGTTGGTGATTGTACTTTTCTTTAATCATAATAAGCCTGAACTTAAGAATGACCCCAACTCTGCCATACTATGACTCATGTTGAGACGAAGCTTGATTATTTAATTTCAATTCATATTCTCGATTTGATGAGGTAGATCTCTGATGAGTGAGGCCTTACTGATTAGAAAACAATTGAACCTGTAAAGCAGGTTGGGTAACTTTATCAAGTCTTATTCATTTCTTAGTAGTGAGACATCATTATTTGTACACCAGTGGGTTTTTTTTGGGTTAAATTATTATTTTTTACATTAACTAACTTGAATGGGGGATAAAAGGTGGTTTCATGATAATTGAATCTTTTACTCAAATATTGACCCCGTTATCAGCACATTTGGTTTATGTTCACAATCAAGGAAACTTATCCAAAAAAAAAAGGTTCACAATCAAGGAAACACTCATTTTTATTTTATAGAGATATTATGCTACAGAAGTACATTATATGTGAAGAAGTGGTTCCAATTACTGCTTTTCATGTTGGGCATCTCATTGTATATGGATGTGGTTGATCTCATTAGTCACCGCTGCTTATCAGATTGACTATTGCATATAAGGATGCCAACATATAACCTTCTGAGCTTAGTTGTTTTCTCCTTTGAGATTTAAGGTACAAAGATACACATGAACCAATTTGCAATTCTTCTTCACTTTTCTCTTTTTTTTTTTTGTAATAATTTTATCACAGGCGCTTGCTAAGGAAATTGTGAGATCTAGAAGAACAGTGAACCGTCTCTATGAAAATAAGGCACAAATGAATTCAATATCAATGCATCTTGGAGAAAGCGTTGGTATGATGCTTAGCACATCTAAATTTACTACTTTCTTTTTCTTTTTGGTCCCTCAGAAATTAATTCATTTCTGTTGTTGTGGAATATGGTATGGACTTATATCAAGTCAAATGTATAACAGAATCATCGTCACAGAACATCCAGATATGCATAAAATCAATTATTGTCAAAATTAAGATCAAAATTCTTCATGGTTCAGTCACTAGTTTTGGTTCTGAAATGAATAGAAGGGTGAAGGCATCCATGCATAATACTGAGAGAGAATTGTTTCAAAGTATTTACTCTATTTAAAATCTCATGATAGAGCACTTTCTTTTTTGATCTCATTATTGATCACTGATTCTTAGTGACTTGTGAAGGTTTGTTTCAAGAAAGGATCTTTAGTCTTTGAGACTACAGATTCAAACTTGACTAGGTTATCGTTTCTTATTAATTCTTGAATAGGAATAATTTCACAGAATGAAGGTGGGGAAAGGTGCCATATATATATACATACATACATACAGAGCAAAACTTAGTGCAGTATCTAAGTTGCAGTACATCTGATCTTGCAATAAAACTGCCTCATGGACGTGGGACCATATCAGCTGTGGTAAGCATTTACCTAAAAGACTTGAAAACCAAATGCTGTAACACCCCTCTCTCTCTCTCTCTCTCTCTCTCTGAGTTTTAGGTTTAACAGAAGTTTCATCTTGTTGTTTTCCCAGCTCTTCCTTGATCCCTGAGATGATGATGGTGGGTTTTGCTTCATCGCCAATCCAGAGATCCTAGTGCCTTATAGTCCATTGATGAGGACAACCTCATCATAGAAAAAAATTATTGGAAAAATGAAAGAACTTTGGACATCCAAGACTTTCTGTCTGTGTTGAACAAACTTATGATTTTATAGAATTTAATTCCAGCAAAAAAAGAAAAAGAAAGTTAAAAAATTCCATTGACATGTATATAGAAATTATTTAATCCTCTTTCAAAATTTTCAGTCTTTAGTCTTTACTTGGATGTGGTTCCTTTGGATGGATATTTGAATTCTCTTCAATGGTTTGAATTTCTGTAGTTTATTTTATTTCATTTTCATTTTCATTTTTTGGTTGATTTTGCAGCAATTGCCCGCACTGTTGGTCATCTATCTAAAAGTGCTGAGGTCATGAAGCTTGTTAATAACCTAATGAAGGCTCCACAAATGGCTGTTTCAATGCAAGAATTCAGCAAAGAGATGATCAAGGTATCCTCATTGTTGCTGTTCACTTTGCATCAAAAAACAAAAGAGGACAGCTTTAGTTTGGGTATAGATAATGGAATTAATGGATAGCATTGCAATCTTTGGAATTTCAAATGCAAAAATATTCCCATTTCATCAGTTCTAAATAGGATTCAACTTTTTTAGTATTTGCTTTTTAAACCAAGATTTCCATGGTTTGTTTATGATTTTGTATAGCCCTTGTATCATGTATAAAAGAAATATTCCCCTTTTTCTGTTTGGTTATATATCTCTTTGGTTAAGTTTCAAAGAGTGGATGTAACAGTTGTTACTCTTAAATTCTTAATGAAGGCTATATCTTATTATAAAATTCAATGCTTTGGGATTGGATCTGAATTTCATTTTTAATATTCTGATAAAGAACTTTAGGGTGAATATATATGGCAAATTCTGAATATTGTATCTTATAAAGCTTATTGTTAAACGTAACTAATTTGGATTTAGATCATGGATGTTTAACCATTAACTTCTCCATTGAGTAAGTATTTTTGTGTTTGTGATTTGTAGGCAGGGATCATAGAGGAGATGGTGAATGATGCTGTTGACTCAGCACTGGACTCTGAGGATATAGAAGATGAAACAGAAGAAGAAGTTGATAAGGTCTTAACTGCAATAGCTGGCGAGACTGCTGCACAGCTTCCAGAAGCAGTCAGAAAGGAAAGGGTGAAGCAACCTGCTCAGGTTGTAGCGGCTGCAGAGGAGGTATGTGTTACTTGATTCCCCTGTAATGGTCCTTCTTTAAGCTATTCTTTTCTGGCCTTGATTGAATGAAGAGGCTGTAACTATATTTACCCTGTAACGTGGAATATGTATTTGGCTCATGTAGGAAGAGGCTATAGCTGAGGGTGCTGACGATGACAAGGAATTGGAAGAAATTAGGGCCCGGCTTGCCAAAGTTAGGTCTTAGTTTAAGCTTCTGAGACTATACCCCCTAGCAATGCTAGCATAGTATATATGAGAAAAAGTTGAGTTTGTTTGCTTGCATTTAGCCTCTTGATCATATTAAGATGGGAGTAGATGAAGCCTAATTCAATACTGCTAATGAGAATGGAGAGGAACATCTTCTGTACATTATACTAGAAGCAGCTTTGCAAGAATTAAGAGTTTTTAGCTGTAATTTGTGTAATAATTGCAAATCGATGTTTTTGATGCTATGAATATCATTCCATCCTGCAGATTTGGAAGTCTTTCATGCTATGAAGCAAATGAGACATTTCATGAAACACTGGAAACTGAATGCTGCAATTACAACCCAAGATAAAACGGAATGATAGTTTATAAATAAACAAGCTTATTCTTGTACAAACAAAAAACGCCATTATGTTAATTAATATGCATCTCAGGCAAGGATTACCTGGTGCCCAACAGGCAACAGTTCAAAAATGCAGCCTAAAAGCATTTCTTGTTTAAAAGTTAATGACAAAAGCCACGCTCTAAAATGCAATTTCTTCAAGTACCAGCTTATTTTACCACTTGAATCTCTTTGAGATATTAGAGCTTCCCTCATTTTTCTGTTGTGAACCACTAACGAAAAGAAGATGAGTCAAAAGGCAAAAGTTTTAGTGAAGTTTTTCACGTTTCAATTTTGTGTTTCGGTTCACATAATTTGTTTGATACTCATCTATAGAACGTGACGAATGTTTCCAAACTATAGCCATCTGATGCAAGACCGGCCCTAGACATTTTGGGGCCTTAGACGAACAATTAAAAGGAGCATTTTTTTTTTATATATATGTATTAAAAAAATTAATATTTTTATATCATAATATATTTATTTAAAATTTGTTTTTCTTGCCTTTTAAGACGTAAAATATCTAATTAAATTTTTGTATTTAAGTTTTTCTAACATCTCTTTTTTGAGATGCAAAAGGGATAATTTTTCTTTTTGTTTTTATAATCCTTTAGTATTATTATTTCCTTTTGTTTTTTTTTTTCTTTTAGTTACACGTGTTTCAATGTTTTTTTTTTTTTTTTTTTTTTTTCTGGATTGAAGTCTTTTGTTGTAGTAATACACAACTAAAAGGTCCAAAACGTAGGATTTGGAATAAAAATAAAACACATCCCATAAAAAATTAAAATAAAACCCAAGTTTAAAAAATATATACAGTAAAAGTAAAACCAAAATGCCAGCCCACAAGTCTTATTAACAGCAATGTCAACCACAAACCATATTTAAAATACTACATTAAAGAAAAAAGCAATGAACCCAAAACACAAGAGTCAAGACTAGCGGCAGCAGAGAGAGTGTGTCAAAGAAAGAGATATCAGATCTTAGATCATAGAAGAGAGAGGAAAATAAACTCATATTAGAGAGGAGAAGACCATACCTCAGCCGATTCTACTAGTGTGTTAGTGTGAAAATAGATCAGACAGAGAAGAAGTGGAGGTGCGATGCCAAGCCACCAAATGAAGGGATTCAAATTAGATCAATAGTGATTAGTGGAGAGGAAGAATGAGTTTATGCAAATGGCTAAGGCAAAGCTAAGAGAGCAAGATAGAGAGAGAAACGGTATGGGTAAAAAATTTTGGGATTTGGGATTTTTTTTTTTGAGAGATAATTACAACATGCTGCTAACCTCGCAGCTCGAACCCTTTCCTCCCTAGAACGCCAAGCACTTTGTACATGAAGATGTGCTAATTCAGCTACAAGGCCTTTGGCGGGATTTGGGATTTTTGATTTGTAATTGTTTTGTGTGTAATTTTTTTAGACATAGCTTATAGTTAATGTTGGTTTGTCTAGAGGTTAAATGACTTTATTTTTGGGACAACTGATTTTGTTTAGACTAGAGGATTTTCTTCTTGTTCTTGGGTCAAAAGGATGGAGCAGATTTTATTTACTTCTTCATGTTTTTTTTCGAGATTCATTTGGGGCCAAAAATAATTTGTTGATATGTTGGGGCAAAGTTTAATTTTTCAGGCTATATATATGCTACCCATTTTTTTCCAAAATTTTGGGGCCTCCTTCCCCTAGGGGGCCTTAGGCCATTGCCTAATTGGTCTAGTGGAAGGGCTAGCCCTGATCTGATGCAGCTGCTTTTAGCCTGTAATATCAAACACCCAAAAGCCACACAAATTTCTCTTGAACTGCCTAATTTGCTAGTCATGGTGTTGTGTACGTCCAATTCTTACCATTTTGCATGTGTATCAAATAGAGTCCAAAAAACTAAGAAACTGGATCCTTTCCAAATAAATCCCCCAATTCTCTCTTATTTTTACCATGAAGTGCGATACGTGATACTTATCTGATTTTTAAATTTCACACATCTTACATCTAAATAAAAATTGGAGGGGACCTTCCTTTTCACATACTATTCTGTTTTTATATTGTGACGACCCAATCAAGCACTATTTCAATTTTAAATACTAAGAGAGTAAGATATTAAAAATTTATGTATTTAATTTACATTTATTGAAGAGAAAATGGGCTTTTGCCCTTATTTTTTAATATATCTAGCGATATATCCCTGTTTTGAAACTATATAGGGGCATGTTCCTGTTTTGAAACTCGATTTTCTCAAAATCGAGTTTCAATGTAAAACTCGATTTGTAGAAAATCGAGTTATAGGCAATCAAACTTTAAAAAAAAAAAAAAAAAATTTATGGAACTCGAGTTCCTTGAATGGTACTCGAGTTCCACTTGAAAATTTTCAAGGAACTCAAGTTCCATGAACTCGAGTTCTACATTGAAACTCGATTTTAAGAAAATCGAGTTTTAAAACAGGGACATATCGCTATATAGTTTCAAAACAGGGACATTGTGCTAGATATTTTTAAAAATAAGGGCAAAAGCCCATTTTCTCCCATTTATTGACCCCACTATGATATGGGGTGAAAAGGCATTGGGGTCATCAGTAAAAGGAAATTTAATGGACCTAAGATTTTTTTTAATTAAAAACTACTAAAGTTACTATAAATTTTACAAAATAACATTTATACGTTTATGTGGCAATGATTTTTTTTTTTGGAGGAAAATGTGGCAATGAATTTGATTAATGAGTTTCAACCACCTAATAAATAAAAATTTGGATTGTTTTTTTTATGATTGGTAACACATCAATGTAGTAGTTCTATGTTGTAATTTGTATTGTCCCTAACATCATTTTTAATTTAGGTGGAGCCATCCAACCATTTTCATTCATTTGTAGCAAATGATCCTCCTCTTTTTCAACATTCACTCCCAATACTCTTTCCTATCAATAGCTTCACCATTGCTGTTCAAGCACCTTACTCCTCACATGCCAGCAGAAGAATCTACCTATGTCACACATTCAGGCAAAGTTGTCAAAATCGGGATCCTACGTAAGATCGTGGGAGGTAGGTAGAATCGTGAATCGTAGGATCGGATCGTGGATCATAAGATCCTACATTATTTGAGAAAAAAACAAAAAAACACATTGGTATGTTAAATAATCACATAAATTATACATTCATTTATAAATTTGCATTCATTTGATGTAATTACCATACATCACCAAATTCATTTGTAAGCATCATTTAAAGAGGCCAAAAATCTCAAAACGTAACACTTTATTGTGATATTATTTTTCATTTGGGTCCAGCTAACACTCTCTCTACATTAGAATAGCAAAACTTGGTTTATTGGGATTTTATTTTTCATTTAGGTCTAACTGAACCTTCTGTTAAGTTAAAGAAGATTACAAGATACCAGGATCGTTTGGGATCGTCAGAATCGTATGATCCTACCGATTCTGAACGATCGCAAAGATACTTGAAAGATTCGGATCGTTTTAGGAAGGTGAGATCGTAAAATCGTAGGATCTAGACCGTGATTTTGACAACCATGCATTCAGGTAGTTCTTAATGGGGATAATTACACTATTTTTGGCAAAATCTAGGAAAAATTTCCTCAATGTATGTCATATGTTGCCCATGAGAATTGTGAGATGAGAAGAAGCAAGAGAAAAGAGAGGGAGAGTTGAATGCAAGTTGATGCCATTGTAACAATGTTTGAAAGTTTGAGGGTCTGCAATTGCTGTAGATTTATAGTGTTTGATATGAGCAAACTTGGCTTATAAGGCTAAAAGAAAGGGGGAGTGGAAAATGTCTAAAGCTGAGAGACTGAGAGATAACGGTCCATAGTTTATTGTAATGACAAATATGAAACAATTATTTATTACAATGAATATATTATTGCAATAAATTGTTTATTGCAACAACATATATATATAAATATATATATTTATATATATATATTTATATATCATTGCATCAACATTGTCATTAAAATATCTAGTGATTATTGCAATGAAATTTTTTGTTGCACAAACTTATTACCTCAAAATTTATTGCAACAACTCGCATCAACTATTGCAATGACTTTGATGTTATTGCAATGATTTTTTGTTGTTGTAATAAACATTTTTGAGGTAATAAGTTTGTGCAACAAAAAATTTCATTGCAATAATCACTAGATATTTTAATGACAACTTTGATGGAATGATCTATATGTAGTTGCAATAAACAATTTGTTGCAACAATATATTCATTGGGTAAATTTGGCTTTATCAATTTCTAATGGGTATCTATGATGACTTTGAGTCTGTTCATAGCTCATTATTTTGGCACTTCTCCCCTGCTCACATTTGATCAAGCTCTTAACAAGCTTATTTGAGAGGAGACTCACTTTTAGTTATAGACCCGTTATATCTCAATGCTTGACTGCTCATTTGGGCCTCCTAAAAAAATTGGATATTCCAATTGATCCAAGCCTAAGCTCCGAAGTGTGATAATAGGAGTGCAATCTAGATTGTGCACAATGGCATCTTCAATGAACAAGCCAAGCACATTATTTATTCCATTTTTTTTTTTTAAATTTCTTTTTGCCTTTTGCCTTTTGTCTCTTTTTTGTTTTTCAAATAATCTAACTTAATTTTTAGTATTATGGAAAACTAACTTTTAATTTTTTTTTGTCACACATTTAATATAAAAGTTATCAAAAATTATATACTTTAATAAACACTACCTAAATAAGATATCCGAAATAAGCAAAATCCAAACGAACTCTGAATATTGCAATAGCCTCATCTTGATGTTTTTAGACTCACTACTTTTTATAAAGTTAGATTATCATAAACCATTGATAATCTCACATCTTAGTCTTCACGTTATAGAGTTAGATTCATGAACCATTGATAACCTCTCATCTTAATCTACACGTTACAGTGAGCAAATCTATGCTTACTAAAAAAAAAAAAAAAATACTGATTTTATAACTTATCTGCTAATCTAGATTTAGAAAATAAAATTAAAGAAAAGCATCACCTTCACCCAATAATACTTTTGTGGTATATTTGCTATACTGGGTGGTAAAGTAGGTTTCATAGTTATCACTTGGGAAGTTGGAAGATCATGAATGTTCGTCTGTCAATTCTCCTTCGGACCTTGAGTGAGAGCAATGTTTTCAAACTATAGTCCAATTTGGGTCCATGAAACTTTCTTTCTTGTCCACAAAAGTTGCATGTTTTCTTTTTAAGACACTGATGACTTACTTACACGCAAAGACTATTGCCTCTATCCCTTGGCTTGTTTTACTATACTAGAGTGCTCCAACCTGGCCTTCACTCTCTTTATACGCGTTTTCATAATTGTGAGCCTTTTAATCCGGCTGATTACTTGCACAGCAAAACAACGTTTCTAATTTTATTTTTCTCCTTGGGAGGGAGGAAGATTTGGATCTATATTAAAAAAAGAGCAAGATTTAGGTACAGTACTTATGTGTTGTTCCTTAGGTTCATTTTTAAGATTCTGCCATGTAGATTTTTTCTCATAGGATGGAAGTGTATTTTTTAGTTAAGTAGCCACATAACTGAATCTTAAGAGGGATATTTAAAGAACAGCACCTAAGGTACTGTACCTAAGTTTTGTCCTAAAAGAAATAAAAAGGTACTCATAAAATAATATGATTTTTATAAACATATGGAGCAATCTTAAGGTTCTTAACCAACCTTAGAAGGCAAAATTGTTGTCCCTTGTTTGATTAAAATAGTGGTACAAGGATGGGCTATATGTCTATCTTAACAATCTAATAACTTCTTATACTCCATTATCACATTTTGGACATGAGAGTTTGAAGTGTAAACGATATGCATATCCTCTATTAATTTGGATTCTGACTTTGCTATGAGATTGAAAACAACAATGCCATCCTCTGTTAATTCAAATCTTAATTCTAGTAGAAGGAACTAATTCAATGCGTTTGGATTAGTTCTTTTTGTTTGTTAACTTGTTTACTTATGTACAATATTTTAAAGCATGGCTTTATCTAAAAATAACAATACTTTTATTAACTTAATACAAAATAAGCAAATAAAGTTTTTAACAAAAAGCTATATAAAAAAAAAAAAAAAAGAGAGCATGCAAGTCCATAACTTTATCGCCCTAAATTCCAACAGAAAAGACAATCTTTCATTGTTATACAGCTTATTTATTAGAACTAGACAACAAAACTAAAGATTAAAAAAAAAAAAAAAACAGAGGAAAAGAAAAGGGGAGAAATAACTTCTTTTTAAATGGAGAGGGAGAAGTAACATGGGATTGACTTACCTTTCAAAAGAGGTGATTTGAGGATTTACCAGAAGAGAAAATTTGAATAAGAAAACAATAAACTATTGACCGTTATCTCTCTCTCTCAGCTTTAGACATTTCCCACTCCACCTTTCTTTTAGCCTTATAAGCCAAGTTTGTTCATATCAAACACTATAAATCTACAGCAATTGCAGACCCTCAACCTTTCATAGATTGTTACAATGGCATCAACTTGCATTCAACTCTCCCTCTCTTTTCTCTTGCTTCTTCTCATCTCACAATTCTCATGGGCAACATATGCAAACAACCACCTTCACTTATCTTCAGCTGCTTACTTCCCAAAGCAGCAAGCAGAAAAGCTCATAAAAAGCCTCAACTTGTTCCCTAAAGACTCCATCAACATTGCCCCCCATGACCCTTCATTTGCAGCCCCCATGATTGTAGAGAAATCGTTTAGTTTCCCTTCTCTGGGTTACTCTGGCCCTTCAGTCGCAGATCTTGGTCACCATGCTGGTTACTATAGGCTTCCACATTCCAAAGCAGCAAGGTAGGCCTTAAAATGTTGACCATATAACAAACTAAATTAGTTTCTTGGCTTTTAATTGGTTTGGTTGTGATTATACTGGGAATATATACAGCTCTAATACTTCTCTTTTTCAATGATTTCGTGGGGTTGTTTATTATTTGCAGGATGTTTTATTTGTTCTTCGAATCAAGAAACAACAAGAACGACCCTATTGTCATATGGTTGACTGGAGGGCCAGGGTGTAGCAGTGAACTGGCATTGTTCTATGAAAATGGTCCTTTCCACATTGCAAGCAACTTGTCTCTAGTGTGGAATGACTATGGCTGGGACAAGGTATTGAAAATATAGTTCATTAATAAAGCTAGAAAGTAGAAACTAGAGAATGAGCTGATATATTCCATTGCAGCGTAAATAGAATATACAATTTACAGTCTCCTTACAAGTAACAAGAATCTCATAGCATGAAATGTTTCGTTGATAAATTTCTTGAAGTAGGAACTACATAAGAAATATATATATATATATACACACACACTCATTTTGCTAGGTAAAAGGGTTGGGAAATTTGACCCTAAACATTCCTCATACAAGGGAAAGAGGATGGGCCAATAGGCATAGAGGTAGGGCTATAAATAAGTCAAATCAAGTATCAAAAGTTCAAAATTGTTGATTAATTTTCTTTCAAATACAAGCTGAGCTAGAGCTCATCATACAACTAGAATATATATTCAAGCTTGATTACTTTTCTTGTAAAACAAGCTTGAGCTTGTTTACGAATTACGACTACTTGATTAACTTGTTCTTTTTCCATATATAATAAACACAATGACAAAAATATTTTACCCTTTCATAAATCTATACTAACATCTTTAAAATTATTTTGAGTTAATAAGATAAAATAATTTTTGATGGTGAACTTATAAAAATTAGAGTCACCAACATTACGTTATTAAAGACTATATATAATTTTTACTACAAAATGAACTATTTATTAATTTATATAACCAATCAATTACAAATAATAAAAACATATTTATAAACTTGGATAATCCAATATCAAGTCTATATAAGTATATTTTTATATATGTCTACATATAAATGTATAGTATTATATTTATTTCAATTGAGCCTCATGTTCATGACATAATATTATTGTTGAGATCAACGTATTTAATAATCAAGCCTACAAGCCTACAAGCCTAAACTTAGACTTAAGTTTTGGCTCACTTGCGAAATAAACGAATATAAACAAACTTCTCTCAAATTGAACCGAAGCTATTTATAAACAATTTGATAGTTGATAGGCTTAAAGTGTTGGCTCATTTGTTAAATAAATTAGCATAAACATGATTTTTCTCAAGTTGAGTCCAAGCTATTCATAAGAAAACTTGATTTATTTACTGCCCTACCTAAAGGCCATTGGCAATTGCTGCTATATGTTGATAACAAAGCTTTCATCAGAATCATGAATATGCTGCAAATGTTCAGTCCCATTTTTCAACAGAGTTGATTGAAAAACTTCTTTACGATCTTTTATGTGGGCTGACAAGAACAACATCAATTGCTTCTTAAAGTATTAAAACTGTAAATTGATGTCAGTATAGTATCTATACGGTCAGCTTTGTACATAGTAAGCTCAATTTTGTGTTAAAATCCTTTCCTGATGTACATAATTGTCAAACTACTCGATTTCTTTTTTCCACCTACTAATCATACAGTTTCTATTGTCTTTCGGCAGGCATCAAACCTTCTGTTTGTGGACCAGCCTGTTGGAACCGGTTTCAGTTACACTGCCGATGAGCATGACATTCGCCATGATGAAGGTGGCGTTAGCGATGACTTGTATGACTTTTTGCAGGTTTGTTTGTTTCCCATGTGTGTTGTGTGTGTGCTTTTCAATGAAAAAAGAAACAAGAATCATGGATTCATGCTTGATTACATGTGATTAAAATTTGTCAGGATATGATTCTGAGATTCACCAACTTTTCTACATTGTCTCAGGCATTTTTCAAGGAGCATCCTCAATTTGCTAAAAATGACTTCTACATAACTGGAGAATCATATGCTGGGCACTACATTCCAGCATTTGCTGCTCGGGTTCACCAAGGAAACAAAGCAAAAGAAGGAATTAATATAAACCTGAAGGTAGCTCTCAAATTTACCATTGGTTGCCTAGTCTCACTTTATCAGATATTTAACTCTAAATGCTTTAACAGGGATTTGCTATTGGTAACGGGTTAACCAATCCTGAAATCCAGTACAAAGCATACCCTGATTATGCACTAGATATGGGGTTAATTAAAAGTTCTGATTACAATAGAATTAACAAGATGCTTCCAGCATGTGAACAGGCAGCAAAAAACTGTGGTAATTCTTATTCTTATTTTCAAATTCCTTCTCATTCTTATTTCCTTATACATACAACATCATAAACTCTCAAAGATTTTTAATGGGGAAGATATATATATATATATGTATATCATTCAAGAAGGAACTGATATCTCTAACGTTTATGACCTATAAGCAGTTTTAATTAGTTTGCAATTACTCTATCCTTGATCAATCATATGGGGCTGCATTGCCAGGCACTGATGGTGGAGATGATTGTGTAAATTCATATGTGGTTTGCAATGACATATTCAATCAGATCATGAACATTGCTGGTGGTATAAATGTAAGATGGCATATAATAACTACGATTTTGTAATTGTTGTGAAAGCGTTCAGATGTGAAGAAACAAAATTGCATGTTCAACTTTGATGAGAAACTTGTTTTATTTTTGATCTGCAGTACTATGACGTTAGAAAGAAATGTGAGGGGGACCTGTGTTATGATTTCTCGAGCATGGAGACATTCCTGAACCAGATGTCAGTTAGAAATGCTCTAGGGGTTGGGGATAGAGAATTTGTTTCATGCAGTAGTGATGTATATGATGCCATGCTGACTGACTGGATGAGGAATCTTGAAGTAGGTATTCCTACTCTTCTAGAGGATGGAATCAAGGTGCTTGTGTATGCTGGGGAGTATGATCTTATATGCAACTGGCTGGGTAAGCCTCCATGGCTCAAAAGAAGGAGGAACTTGAAATAAACATCTCAAAGAATATACTGGTCTTTCTTAGTCTATCCTATTAATTTCTTTTTTCTTTGGGCAGGGAATTCAAGGTGGGTTCATGCCATGGAATGGTCAGGACAAAAACAGTTTGGGGCATCCCCAACTGTTCCATTTGTAGTTGATGGCGCAGAAGCAGGATTGCTAAAGAGCCATGGGCCTCTCACTTTCCTCAAGGTTTCTCTCTCTCTCTCTCTCTCTCTCTCAGAGTGTGTATGTGTCACTTTGTATTCTGACTTAACCAAATTGGTTCCATGTCACAACACATAGGTCCATGATGCTGGTCATATGGTTCCAATGGATCAGCCTAAAGCTTCACTACAGATGCTGATGAGCTGGATGCAAGGGAAACTAACCATGACTGAGACAGAAGATAGGGTTGCTCCCAAGTGATGGCCTCAACAAACCCAGCATCCTCTTTCTAGCATGTGCCTACATTTATGGATTTCAGGAATGGTATCCGGGTAGGACTGGTTGTGATATATTTGTCCACCAGTGATCTCAAGGTCTTGTTTTCAACAACTCCTTAAAAATTTTATTGCTAGAATGGAGTTTTCTGAGGAACAATTCATAAAGATTATTTTAGACATATGAATGTTCAGTGAATTCACGTTTACCATCATATGCCATACATTAATTTGGCCTATAGATACTGTCATATATTATTATTATGTTATGACATATGCACAGTTGGCACAAAAGTGATCATGATTCTTTGATTTGTGAGATCATTGACTGGTTATTAACTAAGAGCTTGGAAATTCTGGCATCATGGGAAGACGCTCAGAATCTGTAAAATCAACTTATAGCAGGACCTATTATAGAAACAACCTATAGCAGATGTTCAGCTCCAATTTATCTAAATTATAAGAAAAATAATATATGATCCCAAGAGAAAGCCATTGATTGAAAGGTACCATTATAAATTTGTATGCTTTTAAAATATTCAAGTTCCCAACTTCCACGAATCAGGAAGAGGGGGCTGTGGTTATTGTCATTGATTCACTCTGGCATGCATATACAATAACTAAATATGAAATATGGTTTGTAATTGTTATAAATGATTGCAAGTTGTGCAAAGAGTGTACTTCAGAGGGGTTAAAACTGAAGCTTATCATATATGTTTGTATCTCATCATAATTTACATCCCAAAGATGAATTCTCATACATTAGAAACAGAATTGGAACTCACAAAACTCATCAACAATCTCAGTCTCGATACCTGTGAAAAAAATCTGCTGAGCAAAGCTTGCTTTTCTTTTTCTTAAATCCCTCTTAACACTGAGACAAGGCAATCAAAACCAGACCTCCCAACTATAATAAGAAATGACAGAAGCCATCTACCTTAGATTAGTACATAGAAGTCCAAGTGATAGCACAATATGTGAAAACAGTTAACAACCAACTTGTTTTCCATATAATTCTCTTAATGACTCAATTGCTGGCTGAAAACCTGTTCTCAAAGCAACAACGGAAATGACTCGCAGATGTTGTGCATTACCATTCTTTGGTCTAGACGGTGTCATTTTAAACATCTCTCCCTCAAGAATTCTACTAGCAGATACAGCTGCATAAAACATTAAAAAAGAATCAGGACATTGGTCATGTTTGGTGTCCCAACTACCAAAAAATTCTTCCAAGATGGGCAGGCATATGAGAAAGAGGTTAAATCTCATGGAGGCTTTCATGGAAGACTAAAGTTCTAAAGTGCACAATGCATTCCAGGTGATGATCACAGATCAATTTGCTTGAATACAACAACAGCGCCTTAGTCCCTAACTTTTGGGGATGACTATAGATCCTCAATAGACTAATTGGGTTTGAACACATGTATTTTTCCTTGCCACTCTACCCTATCTATAATCAAACTCTTTATCAACAATTCACTTAAGTATGACAATTAAATATGATCCATGAGAAAACTAAAAACCAGTTGTCCAATACACCCAAAAACTTATGATTCAATGTTGAGATTTTCAAAATATGAATTCTATAACAAATTATTGGGTAGTATAACATTGCTTAGAGTTATATTAAGTGTAATGATGTTGCATTTTAAGTAACTTTAAGTAACGTTACATCACCCAATAATTTGTTATAAAATTCATATTTTGAAAATCTTAACGTTGAATTACATGTTCTTAACATTCATGCCAATTTTCATGTCAATTGAATGTTATTTACCATTCGATCCATAAACTCATCTTTTATGCATTATTTAAAACTACAAAAACTTGAATCTAAACAATATACAAATATAATGTAATCCAGCGGTGGATTTGTCGAAATTTGCATCTAATTAAAAAATATTGAACAGTATAACATTACTTAAAGTTACGTCTGTGTAATTTTAAGCAATATAACATTGCTTAAAGTTACGTCTGTGTAATTTTAAGCAATGTTATACTTTTCAATATTTTTTTAATTAGATATGAATTTTGATAAATCCACCAGGTGTAACTTGAATATATATATATATATATATATATAAATAAGTTGAGTTCAAGTTACATGCAGTAACTTTAAGGTAAATGAGTTAGAAAGCAATAAATAGTCAACCATGTTTTTTTTAACCATTAGATAACTTAGAGATGTAACTTTAAGCAATGTTATACCGTTAAATATTTTTTTAATTAGATGTGAATTTTGATAAATCCACCAGGTGTAACTTGAATATAAATAAATATATATATATTTATATATATATATATATATATATATATATAAAAGTTGAGTTCAAGTTACATGCACTTGGTGTAACTTTAAGGTAAATGAGTTAGAAAGCAATAAATAGTCAACTAAGTTTTTTTTTAACCATTAGATATCTTAGAGATCTATGGTGTAAAAATGGTATAACTTCTATAGAGTTACACCACCAAATATTTTTTAATTAGATATGAATTTTGATAAATCTACCACTGGATTACATTATCTTTGTATATTATTCATGCTTACAAAATTTAAAGATGATTAAAGATCAATAGCCATATTATCAATCAATTGTTTAAATTCAAGTTTTTGTAGTTTAAAATAACGCATAAAAGATGAGTTTGTGAATCGAATGGTAAATTACATCTGATTGACATGCACGTTAAGAACATATAGAACATGGAATTCAACGGTTGGATCTTCAAAATGTGAATTCAATAGCAAGTTATATAAGTTGGATTCAAGTTAAACTTGATGGATTTATCAAAATTCACATCTAATTAAAAAATATTGGGTGGTGTAACATTACTTAAAGTTACATTTAATGTAACTTATATATATATATATATATATATATATATATGTAGCAAGTTATATAAGTTGGGTTCAAGTTAAATTTGATGAATTTATCAAAATTCACATCTAATTAAAAAATATTGGGTGGTGTAACATTACTTAAAGTTACATTTAATGTAACTTATATATATATATAGAGGGTTGAGTTTAAGTTACACCAAATGTAACTTTAAGCAATGTTTCGCAATGCTTAAAAAATATAAAGATGATTAAAAATCAATAGCCATGTCATTAATTAGTTGTTTAAATTCAAGTTTTTATAGTTTAAAATAATGCACAAAAGATGAGATTATGGATCGAATGGTAAATTACATTTGATTGACAATAAACTTGGCATGCATATTAAGAACATATAGAACATGAAATTCAACGGTTGGATTTTTAAAATATGAATTCAATAACAAATTATTGAGTGGTGTAACATTTCTTAATTAATTAGATGTGAATTTTAATAAATCCACAAGATGTAAATTGAATCCAACCCATATATATATGGGTTGGGTTCAAGTTAATCCCCAGCCATTGAAGACTAAACTTCTTATACATTACAAATTACAATGGCATCAACTTTCATTCAACTCTCTCTTTTTTCTCTTACTTCTTTTCACGTCACCATTCTCATGTGCAATACATGCAGACCACCCTCTTCACAAGATTTACTACTCCCAAAAACAGCAAGCAAAAAAGCTCGTAAGAAGCCTCAACTTGTTCCCTAAAGACTCCATTAGCATTGCAACCCATGACCCTTCATTTGTTGCCCCAAAGATGGTAGAGAAATCGTTTAGATTTCCTTCTCTGAATTGTTCTGGCCATTCAGTTGAAGATCTTGGTCACCATGCTGGTTACTATAGTCTTCCACATTCCAAAGCAGCAAGGTAGGCCTTAAAATGTTGAACATATAAAAAAGTTCCTTGGCTTTTATTCGGTTTGATTGTTAGAATACTGGGAATATAAATAGTTCTAGCTAGTACTCTTTTTTTTTAATGATTTCGTGGGGTTATTTAATATATGCAGGTTGTTTTATTTGTTCTTCGAATCACGTAACAACAAGGACGATCCTGTTGTCATATGGTTGGCTGGAGGGCCAGGGTGTAGCGGTGAACTGGCTGTGTTCTTTGAAAACGGTCCTTTCCACATTGCAAACAACTTGTCTCTAGAGTGGAATAACTATGGCTGGGACATGGTATATATTGAATATATAATTCATTAAGCTAAAAAATCAGCTAGTATTTTCTATTGCAGCATAAATTTTATCTGTATTTTGCATAATTTCCTTACAAGTTACAAAACTGTCCCAAAAGGATTATTCTAATAAAAACATTGAATCGTTCCTCTTTTAATTAAAAAAGAAATTATAGGCCAATATATATATATAAAAAGGAGAGAGGACATGCGAATTAGCCTAGCTAGAGGCCATTAGCAATTGCTAGTTGATGACTTGATGCTACATGTTGATAGCAGAACTTTAATAAAAATTATGAATATGCTGAAAATGTTTCGTACTCTTTTTCAACAGAGTTTATTGACAAGCTTCTTGATGATCTTTTATTTGGGCAGACAATAATATCAATTACTTCATAGCATATGAAAACATTAAATTTCAATTGTTTGGTAGTTTCCAACAGAAACACTCGGGTTCATATTCTCCCTCCCCTGTTGTAACTATCAAAATATTGAAAAAAAAAAAAAAAACTTTAAATTTCATGGTAGTATAACATCTACACCGTCAGCTTTGTACATGGCAGGACGTTGTGTTAAACCTTTCCTTATGTACAAACTTTTCAAGCTACTCGATTTCTTTTTACCACCTACTAATCAATAAAACTTTTACTGTCTTTTGTCAGGCATCAAACCTTCTGTATGTGGACCAGCCTGTCGGAACTGGATTCAGTTACACTACTGATGAGAGTGATATTCGCCATGATGAAGAAGGTGTTAGCAATGACTTGTATAAAAAATATTATTACATATATGTGTATTAATTTTATCAATTTTGTTCTATAAAATTACATTTTATTTCCCTTTAATAAAATCATTGATTCTTTTAAGAGTAATGATATACTCATAAACTTTTTTATAACATTTTTACAAACCTTTTTGATAGCAAATTCTTATTGGTTCGCATATGGGCACACCACTCACATCATTTTTTTACTTACCAATAACCACTTATTACATAAGTAATTTATAAAAAAACTTGCAGCTTTAGCATTTTCCTCATTTTAGTGACCATAAAAAAATTTATAGATCTAATATCTAAAACAAAATATATAAGCCAAAAAAAAAAAAAAAGCTCAACAAAAATTACCAGTAAAACTAAAAACAAAATTAAGCTCAATTAACTAATTTTATCCAAAATAAATAACCCTGCCCTTTAAAAAATTCTAAACAAAAATAATTTTGTTCTTACCTACAAAAGTAGCAAAATTAGAGGTTGAAATCACTGCACACAGCCAACAGTAAAACCGCCCCCCCTAACTCAAAGTTCTGGCTCCGTCCTTGGTTTCCATGACAAAAGAAACAAGAATCATGTATTCATGCTTATCTTCAATTCGACGAGTTTGATCTTTTCTTTAGAGGGTGTTACATGTGATTGGAATTTGTCAGGATAGGATTCTGAGGTTTAGATTCACAAACTTTTCTGAATTATTTCAGGCATTTTTCAAGGAGCATCTTCAATTTGTTATAAATGACTTCTACATAACAGGGGAATCATATGCTGGGCATTACATTCCCGCATTTGCTACTCGCATTAACCAAGGAAACAAAGCAAAGGATGGAATTCACATAAACTTGAAGGTAGCTCTCAGATCTAATCAGAGTTATTTGCTTTAGTCCCACTTTATCAGATATTTAATTAACTCATATGCCTCAACAGGGATTTGCTATTGGAAATGGGCTAACCAATCCTGAAATCCAGTACAATGCATACACTGACTATGCTCTGGAAATGAATTTAATTAATAATACTGATTACAATAATCTTAACTTGAACGTTACAGAATGTGAACGGGAAGCAAAAAAGTGTGGTAATTTTTCTAATTCTTAATTTCGAATTACTTTTCATTCTTATTGCCTTATAGATACAACATCATATGACACTCAAAGATTACTGATTTCTGCAACTTTTAAGATCTAGAAGCAGATTTAATTAGTTTGCAACTACTCTATCATTGTCCAATTTATCAATCATATGGAACTGCATTGTCAGGCACTAACGGAGGAAATGCTTGTAATACTTCATATTACACTTGCACAGCAATATTCGAGCAGATTGTAACACTGAACCCTGGTATAAATGTAAGAAATTAAAACAACTATCATTTTGTAGTTGTTATGAAAGCATTACATTGTGAAGAAAAAAGGCAGTTTTGAATTTGATGAAAAACTTGTTATAAATTTGATTTGCAGTACTATGACATTAGAAAGGAATGCGTGGGAAGCCTGTGTTATGATTTATCGAACATTGTGACATTCCTGAACGAGAAATCAGTTAGGGATGCTCTAGGGGTTGGAAACATAACATTCGTTCCATGCAGTAGTGATGTATTTAATGCCATGCTGAATGATTGGATGACGAATCTTGAAGTGGGTATTCCTGCTCTTTTGGAGGATGGAATCAAGGTGCTTGTGTATGCTGGGGAGTATGACCTCATGTCCAATTGGCTAGGTAAGCCTCTTTGGCTCAACAGAAGTAGGAACTTGAAATAAGCACCTCAAAGAATGTAGAGTTTGTTTTTCTTGGTATATCTTATCGATTCCTTTCTCTCTCGACAGGGAATTCAAGGTGGGTTCAAGCCATGGAATGGTCAGGACAGAAACAGTATGGGGCATCCCCAACTGTTCCATTTGTAGTTGACGGTGCAGAAGCAGGATTGCTAAAGAGCTATGGGCCTCTCACTTTCCTCAAGGTCTCTCTCTCTCTCTCTCTCTCTCTCTTAGACTTTGTGTCCTGATTTGCCAAACTTGGTTCTATGTCACAACACATAGGTTTATGATGCTGGTCATTTGGTTCCAATGGATCAGCCTAACGTTTCACTACAGATGCTGAGGCGTTGGATGAAAGAGATATTAACCTAGTTTGAGGCAAAAGATAGGGCAAAAATTGCTAAATAGACTATTTCCAACAAAATATTAGGCGCATGGAATGTGTTCAAACTTATTTAGTTAGTTGGACTCTTTTTGAAAGTTGGCAAACCTATAGTGCGTTTTTTTAGTGCCTATAGCAGCGTTTATAGAAAACGCCACTAAAAAAACGCCACTATAGTGTTTGCTTTTCAGCCCAAAGTCGAGTTTGCCAAACTCGACTTTAAAAAAGAGTCCAACTAACTAAATAAGTTTGAACGCATTCCATGCGCCTAATATTTTGCTAGAAATAGTCTATTCAGCAATTTTTCCCCAAAAGATAGGGTTTCTCCCTAGTGATGGCTTCAATGAGCTCGGCATACTCAAGGCAAGTTCAGCAGACATCGAAATATTGATTTATGGAGGTTTGTGCCGCATTATTTGTTTTGGAGTTTATGGCAGGAGCAAAATGATAGATGCTTTGAAGATTGTGAATGGTCTATTCTTTCAATCACGTCTTTCTTTTTCCGCACTCTCCTTTATTGGAGTTTAGTTATGCCCTTTTGTTCTTGTTTATCTCTCCTGATCTTATTGATCGTTGTAATTTGGGTTCTTGATTTATGCTGCTATAGTACACTTGGTTGGCTTTTTTTCTTAATAAAAATTCTTGTAGTGTTTATTAAAAAAAAAGAAAAAAAGAAAAAAAGAAAAAAAAGAACCCGGCATTCTCTTTCTGAGCATGTGCCTATATTAATGGATTTCAAGAATGGCCTCCTCAAAATATTTTATTGCTAGAATGGAGCATAAAGATTATTTTACACAGATGAATGTTCAGAATACACGTTTACCTTCATATGCTATACATAATACATTAATTTGGGCTATAGATACTGTCGTATTTATTGTCATAGTTATGACATAATGGACACAGTTTGCACAACAATGATAACAATTGTTTGATTTGTGAGATCATTAAGTGGGTATAAAATAAGAGCTTGAAAATTCTGGTGTTATTGGTAGACACATAGAGTCTGTAACATAATAGCAGAAGTTCAGTTACAATTGATCAAAATTATAAGAAAATAACAGATGATGCCAAGAGAAAGCCCTTGATTCCAGATGGCACCATTATGAATTTGTAGGAATTTAAAAAATGCAAGTTCTCAACTTCTACAAATCGGGAAGAGGACACCATGGTTCTAGTCATTGATTTACTCTGGCATCTACTTTAACTAAAACTCAGTTTAATATGAAATATGGTCTTTGATTTTAATTTGTACAAAGACTGGATTTCATTAGAGGGGAGAAAATTGTAGTTCTATCTTATATGATTTTAATTTGTATCTCGTCATGATTTACATCCCAAAGATGAGGTCTCATACATTAGAAACAAATTTGATAATTTTTTATATTCTCACCTTTAAAGACGTTACAACATAAGTTTTTGATAATTAAAATAATTATTAATAATATTTTATTTTTATGTCTAAATATAATTTTTTTTGAGAAACTAATATGAAATTTAATATGGTAGTTATTAACAGGCAATTATGATAATTACTAATAGTATGTTATTTTAATTGTGGCAATAATCTAATGAAGTGTATATATATATATATATATATATATTTATTTATTTATATAGGGGTTAGGTTTAAGCAATTGCAAGCAATGTTACGCCACCTAATAATTTGTTATAGCCCACTCAAAAAAAAAAAAAAAAAAAATTTGTTATAGAATTCATATTTTGAAAATCCCACCATTGAATTCCATGATCTATATTTTCTTAACAATTATGCCAATTTTCATGTCAATTGGATGTTGTTTACCATTCGATTCATAAAATCATCTTTTATACATTATTTTAAACTACAAAAATTTGAATTTAAACAATTGATTGATGACACGGCTATTAATATTTGATTACCTTAAAATTTTGCAAGCATGAAGAATATACAAAGATAATGTAATCTAACGGCGGATTTGTTAAAATTTGCATCCGATTAAATTTTTTTTAGTGGTGTAACATTGCTCAAAGTTACACCAGGTGTAACTTGAACTCAACCTATATATATATATATATATATATATATATATATATATATATATATATATATATATATATAAGAGCAAGACTTAGGTACAGTACTTAGGTGCTATTCCTTAGGTTTCCTTTTAAAGATTCTGCCATATGGATTTTTTCTCATGACATGAAAGTATATTTTTTAGTTAAGTAATCACATGGCTGAATTTTAAGAGGAGAATCTAAGAAACAACACCTAAGGTACTGTACCTAAATTTTGTCCTATATATAAATATAAATATATAATGACAAGTATATTTTTGAGATCTCAACCCGTACAACACCCCACTCTTAGCGGTAGTAGGAGTTTTATCTCTCTCTCTTTGAACCTTTGTTGAAGTGCCCAACCCCATCTCTTTCAGCTGTTGAATACATATCAGGGAAAAGCGAGGATTGCATTTAAAATCTCTCCAAAATAAGGGTAATTAGTCACTATTTCATTACATTTTAACACAAAATAATAGCTTATTTGATGGGCAATTATCACATGGTGGAATCATGACTCATGAGAGTTTGAAGCTAATACCGTGTGCATATTTTGAATTTTGACTTCCCTATGAGTTTGAAGCAAACAATATTATTCTTTATCAATTGGAATCTTTCTTTAACAATGAGTAATTTATTTTATTTGCTTGCTTATTTTCTTAAGCGAGATAGAAAGTGACTTTAATCAAACAAGTTGACTTTATTTTATTATTATTTTTAAAATTAGCTTCTTGATTAAAGTCACTTTTTTATTTATTTTTTATCTCACCTTTTAAGTAAGCCAGTTAACCTCGACAAAGTTTAATAAAATATGATTTTTTTTTGCTTGTCTATATATGAAATTTGATAATTACGATAGTTATAAATAATTTTTTTTTTCTCCATATGAAATTTAATATGATAATTTTTAATAGGTAATTATGGTACTTATTAATGGTCTTTTATATTAATTGAGGAAAAAATATTTTGGAGTTTTATTTTTATTTAATTTTTAAGAAATGAATCTTATGGAGAGTTTGAACATAGAATATACATTGAATTTGAATATACATACATATATATATATATATGATGATGATGATGATGATGATGATGATGATGATGATGATGATGATGATGATGTATGAAATCAGTAGGCCACAAGCTCCGAACACTAAGGCTGATCAACAACTAGAAAAAGAAAGAAAGACTATTGGAGTTGACCAGGGTGGAGCCGGCCAAGGACCTTCTGACGATTAAGTCAATATTTTTCTCAAGGACCCAAATATGAGAAGTGGATGAATAGTTGTGCATACCTTTGCTTGGTGAAGTTTGTTCCATTTTATTGTGAGTTTGGAGTGGGTCTACTTGTTTGGTGCTACTATCATTATGGGAGAAGTGTGGACTTAGTGAGGGGAGTGGAGCATTTTTGGGGAACTCACCCCACGTCTCGGAATAGTGGATCGTGGTGTAACCGTTCTTGGTTTGCAGTGAACCTCTTAGAATTTACTAAGTGTTCATCCACTGTCGATGGTCTCTTGTCTTTAGATAGCCTATCTTCTACTCAGATGACTTTGCTCCTTCCTGGTGCTATTGTTTTGTTCTTTCCCTTGGGATGATTATCTTGGATGGACGTTGTTCTCTTGGATGCATCCTATGGATGATATACCTTTTAATTACCCATCAATACACACACACACACATGCACACATTTTTTTTTGAGAGAGTTTCAGCTTTATGGCCGCTGCGATAATAGGCTCTTTATCGTGAGCAGAGCCAAACAATACGTATTTGGTGTGGCGGGGATTGAACCTAGATCTCTTATTCAGCCATCAAGCCTTTGCAGTTGAGCTGGTGGAATTCACCACACACACACACACACACACATATGAGATGGATTCAAATTTTGGTGTAACTCTTTAGAAGTTACACTTTTTCTAATATCGTTAGTTTAAGTAGATCCAACGGTCAAAAAAATGCACTCATTAATGCGATATTCGATAAGGATTTCATTTATTATCATATTTATAACATTCCATACCTATCTACAATCCCAAAATAGGTATATTTTTCTCTCTGCTTTCTCTCTTTCTCATCATTACACGTTTCTCTCTCCATTGCTCTTCCACCTCATCCACATAGAATCTGATACAAAAAAAAATCTATGTATCACTAGATAGATAAATTTCTTAGTGTCTCACAAATTTCCACATTTTCAAAAACTCCAGTCTTATCATCATCCAAAGCTTTGGGTGGTCCTGACAAAAAAATTTAGTTGGTTCTCATTATTTAAAGGTGCTCATTGGGAGATGGCAAAAAATGCATAGATCACTTTGCCCTGTTGTGATGTGGCCCCCTAGAGTTGCAGAAAAAGGAAAACAAAGGCTTGGCTCCACAATTAAACTGATCACTCACCAATGCTTGAAACGTTCATTAAACTCTGCATCTTTCTTGTCTTTGTTCTCCTGTGAATCTGCATTCGAAAACATAAATTTCCAAAATGCTTGAATAGCTGAAAGCTTATATGAATATAAACATCCCGCCAAGGGTACATATAAGTTACAACCAAGGATTTATAACAGCCAGAAAATCCTGTTTCAATTTACTTACACGCTAGACAAGGATCAAAAGGGCAAATGGACCCCTATCAAAAACCCTAGGTAGTAACAAGAATTTGAGAGAAGTATCTAAATGGGTTTCAATAAACAGTTAGAGACATGGGAAGCTATCACCTTGCTTGTTATGGGTATTTAGAGAAGCATAATGCAGGGACATTACAAGTGAATTGAATCTACAACTGTTCAGCTGAAAATTTTATTGCTTTGAGATCTTTTGGGAGTCGGCTGAGAACTTTTGGAAAATTCAATTCCTCTGTCCCTTTTTTTTTCGATTTTTTGAATCTTAGTAACTTTACATCTTATTTTCAGTTTTCAAGCGCTTCTCTTGTATACTTCCCATGTGCTTGGCTTCACCCTTTGTTAATATAAAATTATTTGTTATTCATGAAAAAGTAAAAACCCGAATAGCCCATTTACTCAATTTACATGCCATCTCTTTTGACTTAGTTTTTCCTTCTAATGAATATTGCTGTATCACATATGATTAGAAAAATATATATATGATTCACCAAAAGCTTTGTTAAGTACCAAAGTTTAATTCTTTCATTAAAAAAATAAAAAATCAGATTCTATGTGGCTGTGGAGGTGGAACCTTATGAAAATGGAGGTGGAAGAGCAATGGAGGAGAAACGTGTAGTGGATGAGAAAGAGAGAGAGTAGAGGAGAAAAATATACCTATTTTTGGGATTAGAGATAGGTATGAAATGTTATAAATAAGGATAATAAATGAGATCCTTAGCAGAATATTAGCATTTATGAGTGCATTTTACACATATGAATGTTTTTTTTAGAGAGTTTCAACCAATGGCGTTTGCTCCCTAATGATAGTTTTTTATCATTAGAACAAGGAGCCTGTCGGTTTTTGGGTAGCGAGGATTGAACGAGATCTGCTTATTCAACCATCTGTAAATACACGTTTACTATCATATTCTATACATAATACACTAATTTGAGCTATAGATACTGTCATATTTATTATCACAATTATGACATAATGGGCACAGTTTGCACAACAGTGATAACGACTGTTTGATTTGTGAGATCATTACGTGGCTATAAAATGAGAGCTTGGAAATTTTGGTGTTATTGGAAGACACAGAGAGTCCGTAATATTATGGCAGAAGTTCAGTTACAATTGATCAAAATTATAAGAAAAATAATAGATGATACCAAGAGAAAGCCCTGATTCCAAATGGAACCATTATTAATTTATTTGGAATTTAAAATGGAAGTTCTCAACTTCTACAAATCGGAAGAGAAAGGACACACCATAGTTCTAGTCATTGATTTACTCGCATCTACTTTAACTAAAACTCAGTTGAATATGAAATATGGTCTTTGATTGTAATTTGTCACGGTGGATTTCATTAGAGGAGAAAATTGTAGTTTTATCATATATGTTTGTATCTCATCATGATTTACATGTCATGATTTACATCAGATGGTCATTACATTAGAAACAAATTTGGTCCTGAAACACATCAACAATCCTAGTCTAGATACTTTGTGTGAAAGCTTGACGAGTAAATCTTGCTTAGACCAAGTTTCTCTCCAAATCCTTCAAACACATATCTTTATATTGCATATAGAATTTTAAAAATCCTAACCCTTGGATTAAATGTTCTTATTATATCACATTCATGCTTTGATGTAGAGCAGGCAGCCTGAAGCCTTCCTAAACGATGAGGCACGGAAGTCAACGCAAGATCGAAAGAGGTGCTAGTAGGGGCCATCGAGTAGTGTCGGAATTGCATGAAATTTGGCGAGGTTGAAGGAAGCGGCGTTGATCAGGATTCATTTGCCATGAACGTCCTGCCAAAATTTAAATAATTCCTTCATTAAGGCCCGATATGATGTTTTTGCTATTTATAGTATGTTGTTTTCTTAATAACTTTTAGTTTAAAGAAGTCGAATAAGGTCTGCCGATTTGGGGAAGACCCTTAAAGATTCGATGGTTTATGATTCTACATTTAACTTTCAGTTTTGCCATTTTTGGTAAAATTCGGTATTTGTCACCTAATCGTAATTAATACGAATTAGGGTTTTAGGCGTTTCCACTTAATATTTATATGTTTTGTGGCGAAATCGGAGGCAAATTAAAGCCCGTATCGATAAACGAGCGTTTTGTCAAATTTTTAACACGGTGGATTCTAGTTTTATTCTCCTTGTGGTTAGAGAGAGTACACTTGTGGATGGGTTTACTACCGGGAACTAACGATTTAGTTTACGTTCCATCAGAAAGCATCGTGTGTGCTTTCTTAGGGCTTCGTGACATTAGTTGGTATCGAGCCTTGACTTGCCACAGTGCGATGATTGGCGTGACGGTGACCACCACAACAATGGCAGGTGGCGCGTCAACGACCCGATCGCTGAAGTGAGTTCATGATTTTGTGATGAAAATCAACGGTTTCGTAAATCTGACCCGACCAAACTCTGGACCCGGTCAAGAAAGCACTTGCCACCTTGTACTTAGAAACCACTGTCGATGTGAGAAGAAGCGACGTGATAATCCCAGCGCGTGGCCTCCCCAGTGATGGTCTAGCGGACAGGCGACGAATTACAACGAAGAACGGTGAGGATGAGGAGTATGCGGAGAGAGTCCTTAGGAATCATTGTGGTCTGCGGGATAATGGCCGCGATTATAGGGCAGGCTATCGAATGAAAGTAGAGTTACCATCCTTTAATGGTAATGTCTACGATGAGGAGTATCACGGATTGGAGTCGGTGAGGTGAAAAAGTTTTTGATTATATAGATGCTGGATGACAGGTGTGTTTGATGGCCTACAAGTTGAAGGGGAGGAGCATCACACTTTGGTGTGTCGTGTTGGTCATTGTGCAGTGAGCAGCTTCCAATACGATCGTGGAGGAGAATGAAGAGATTAATGGCGGATACGGTTCTTACCACACGGATTACCGGCGGGAGTTGTTAGACGGTAGTGCCACTTGCTAAGTTGTAGGCGGGAGTACTTGGACAGTTAATGAGTACATGGAGGAGTTTGACAAATCTGGCGAATCGTAATGATTTAGAGGGAGGCGAAGATCAACGAGATATCAGTTGTACACGGGTTGCGAGTTTCCATCCGAGATTAGGTATCACTTACAAATCCTATATACTTTGAATGAAATTTGTAACCTATCCAGAAAATAGAATATCAGCATCTCGGGCGAGGTTCGAAGTGCAGCCGCAATTCGAGTCCTACAGTTTCACTTGTATGAGTAAGCGACTAATGTTTACACCACGATCTAACCGTGTGGTTAGGGAGAATAATGGTGTAGCGAATGCCAACCCACTATGCCCAGGCCAAGCCCCGGGAATAAGTCTTATGGAATTGTGGAGAACGGGACATCGATCTAGTACTTGCTCTAAGTGAGTCGCGGTGAATCGGTGGTGGCGAAGGGGCGAGGTAGAAGGTGAGCAGAGGAGGGTGAAGGGTGTATAATAATGATCCGTATGCCTATGGTCCTGATGAGGTCCAAGAGGAAGAGGAAGGCGTGCCATTAGGGTGGTAACTGGTGATTCGAGGTTGTTGCTCACACCAAGGTGGAGTCACGATGATCAGGAATGAGATCTTAGAACACGATGCACCATCGAGTAAGAGTGCGTGATTTGATCATTGTGATGGCCGGTGTGAAGAGTAGTGTGAGTTTGGTTACCAAAAGGCAGGACTGAAAAGCAGCATCCTACTCCAGTACAAGATAGGTTAGATCAAGAAAGGTAAAGGAAACTCTTGTTACTCAACATTAATAGTATTTACTTTTTCCTTGGGTAAATATTATGTAGATGAAGTAATTTGTGATATTGTTGAAATGGATGCATGTCATTTAATCTTTGGGTAGACCTTGGCAATATGATGTAGATGCTATTCGTAGGTGTAAGGATAATGTAACATGTGTTTTTAAGAATGGCGAGAAAAATTGTCCTTGGTCCACATTAAGGAGCGTGTACCCAAGCTTCTAAAGTGGAGGGAAACGGCCTCCTCATAGTGAACAATGAAGATAAGTTTGACCGGGGGGAGTGTAAGGAGTTGAAACGGTATATGTTGTAGTGGTGACGGATGGTGAGCTAAAAGAAAGGTTATTGAGATACGAGGCAATTAAACCATTGATCAGGAGTTTGAAGGCTTTTCCCGGAAGAGAGTTGCTGTGGGTTTACCACCAATGTCGACGTGCATTGATTTAGCTCACAGGCTAGTCTACCAAATCTGCCACATTCTGGGATGAATCCTCGGGTCAGATTCTACGAGAGCTGATGAGATAAGACTTTGACGAGGGCGAGATTAGGAAAGTATGAGTCCATGTACGTACGGCCTTGTGCTGAAGAAGGATGGGAGTTGGCGTATAATGTGGATAGTCGGGCCATCAATAAGATCCACGGGTGAGATATCAGTTTCCTATTCCACAGGCTAGATGACATGTTTGATATCTTGAGTGAGTCCAAGTGTTACACAGTGGATCTCAAGAGTGGGTATCACCGCAGTTCGGATCCAGAGCACGGAGATGAGTGGAAGACTGACTTTAAGACAAAGGAGGGGTTATATGAGTGGATGGTATTCTTTCCAGTTGTCCCGATGCTCAAAGCACTTTAAATGAGACTTATGAATCAGTGTTGAAACGCCATTTATTGGGAAGTTGTGGTAGTTTTATTTTGGCGATATCTGATTCTGATGAGGCGGAAGCGACCCATAATCATGAAGTATCAGCGGTGTTGGGGCTGATGAGTTGTATGTCGACTTGAAGAAGTCGCTTCTTGGTGATAAATTCTTCAATTCTTAGGGTATGTGTTGATGGATGGGATTCATGTTGATAGGGACAGGTTCGATGCGATCGGGAGAATGGCCAACCCCCAAAGACGGTGAGTGATGTGCGAAGCCTACATCCAGCGAGCAACTCTATCGGAGAGTTTGTTTGAGATTTCGGTAGCATAGTAGCTCCCCATCAACGAGTGAAGAAGGAGGAGGTTCGTGAGGAAAGGGGCCCAGACAAGCTTTGCCTTGATCAGAGAAAGGCTGAGCACGGCCCAGTTTAGCATTGCCCAACCGATAAGGTGTTTTAGGTGAAGTGTGATGCATCTTGTAGTTTGGGATATAGGTCTTTATTCTTTCCTGAGACAACGGACCCGGTAGCATTCTTTAGTGAGAAAATTTGTGGGCTTCAGTAAATGAGTCGGCCTATGAGTTGGAGTTCTTTCTTTGTGAGTGGGACTCTTGGCATTGGGAGCAACTACGATTCGAAGGGGTTTTGTATTATGTCACAGGATCATCGGTGTTGAAGCACATCAGCGATCAAGTTTGCATTAACGGGATGCATGCTCGGTGGGTAGCATATCTGGCGCTTCCATTTCACATTGAAGCACAAGTACGGTGTCACTAATAAAGTGGGCGATGCCTTTCTGATGAGCATTTTTGTTGACCACCCTGCGTCTTGAAGTTGTGGGTTTGATTGCCTCGAAGAACATCAAGAGAATGGTGAGGATTTTGGTGATATTTAGGGTGAGTCTCAGCAAACTCCTTTACTTGTCGATAGTATGTACATCCGGGATGGTTTCCTTTTCAGGTAACTAATTATGCATCCCTAAAAAAGTTCATTGAGAGCTGATTATTAGGGAGTTGCGCTGTGAGTTTGGTGGACATATGGGTGAATAAGACTATACTTAATGGTGAAAAAGAGTATTCTTGGCACAACTCAAAGGGATGCCGGCAATCATGTGAGAAGTGTCAATTTGCCAAGCGCTAGGGTCAATGCCAAGAATCTTGGTTTATACATGCCTTTGCAGTTCCACAAATGCCCGTGGGAGGATTTTCTATGGACTTTATCACCCAGGTCTTCCTCAAACAGGTATGGATTACTGTTTTTGTTGTAGTTGTGGTACTCGAAGATGTCCCATTTCATAGCATGCAAAGAAGACTTCGAGATGCTACTTGAGTGGCGACTTTGTTCTTTAAAGAGTTGTGCGTTTGCATGGAATGAAAAAGTCCATCACCTTTGATCGGGATACCAAGTTCATTAGTCGCCGGTGGACTTTGGCTGGAAACGTTTGGCACTTCCTTGAATTACAGTAGCACTGGTGTCCACAGTGATGGCGGACAAAAGTGGTTAATCATAACTAGGGAATTTGATGGTGTATCTCTCAGGCGAGAAACCAGTAGTGGGATCTTGCATTGTCCCCGAGTTTGCATACAATAGCTCGGTTAGTAGAAACGCTGGTAGTCTCCATTTTCCATGCGTCTCTTTGCGTGCACAAAACACGCTTTGGACTTGAGTACCTTTACCGGAGAGCACCGGAGTGGAGGTCGACAGTAGAGAATATGGCATTCGGGCTATGCGAGAGGAGGTGAAACAACCCAGAAGCTACAAATGCCAAGTACAAGGGAAGCTACGATAGAAGGCGTGAAAAGATCTTCAATGTTGGGGATGTAGTCTTTAGTCTATCTTAGAATGGAGAGATTTCATTGGTACCTACAAAAAATTGAAGGACAAGAGAGTATGGGCCATTTCGGATTACTAAGAGATCAACACTTGATAACATGTGGATTTCTGCCCTTTAGACATGGTATTTCTTCCCTACCTTGATGCATTCTTTGACTTAATATGATTGTAATTCACGATGAACTGAACATTAGAACTCGGGGTCGAGTTCTTTTCAAATGGGGGATTGATGTAGAAGCAGAGCCGACATATGCCTTCAAAGCGGCTTGGCGCGATCTGATGCAAGATCAAGGGGGTGCAGTAGGGGCCGTAGAGGTAACAGTGTCGAATTGCATGAAATTGGGTTGAAGGAAGCTTGGCCATTGATCGATTCATTGCCAGGCGTTGCCAAAATTTAGCGGAATTCCTTCATTAAGAACCTTGATACTTGATGTTTTCTATTTATAGTAATATTTGTTTTCCTTAACTTTTAGTTTAAAAAATTCAGCGAATAATAAGGTCTCGTCTATTTTGGGATGACCCTTGAATTCGGTAGTTTACGCCAATTCTGCATTTAATAATTTTTCCATTTTGGTAAAATTCGGTATTTTGTCACTAATCAAGTAATTAAATGCAGAATTAGGGTTTAGAGCCATTTCATATTCATCTATGTTTTGTAGCCGTCGGAGCGAGATTAGACTAATATCAATGGCTTGAGCGTTTTGTAAATTTTCTTACGGTGGATTACAGTTTTGTCTCTTGTGGATTAGAAACCCTCGTGGATTAGGAATTTTCTCGAGAGCTAACGATTTAGTTTAAAATTCCATCAAGAAAACATTGTGTGTGCTCTTTACAAGCTTCCGGCGAACATCATGCTTGCAAAATTTCAAAAAGATCAAAGATCAATTGCTCATCAAGCAAATGTAAAAAAATTAATTTTAACATTTCAAATTTTAACCAACTTGTTTCCATATAATTCTCTTAATGTCTCGGTGCTGGCTGAAAGCCTAACCTGTTTTCAATGGAACAGGAAACAACTTGCAGATGTTGTGCATTACCATTCTTTGGTTTGGACAGAGTCATTTAAACATCTCCCTCAAGAATTATACTAGCAGATAGGAGATGCATAAACATTAAAAAAATAAGCTTGAGGACATTGGCATGTTTGGAGCCCCAACTGCAAAAAGATTTTCCAAGATGGGCTAGCATGTGCGAAGGAGGTTAAATCTGATGGAGACTTTCATGGAATACTAAACTTCTAAGGTGCACAATGCATTCAGGTGATGATCACAGATCCATTTTTTTTGAATACAACAACAGCGCCATAGTCCCCAACTTTTGGGGACTACTATAGATCCCAATATACCAATTGGGTTTATTGTATTTTCTTTGCCACTCCAATCCAGAGGCCGGCACAAGGCCTAGGCAATTTAGGCCTAGAGCCTAAAATTTGACAAATAAAATTTCTCTACTAAAAAAGGCCCCATTTTCCTCCTGTAAAATGCCCAGAATTTTTAAAATATAACTTTATCTTTTAAATAATTAGTACTTTTTTTTTTAAAGAGTGATGCTAAAAATACCACAAATTTTACTATAGGTTTAATTGACATGTCACCAATCACATAAAAATGTAATTCAAATACAAAAAATTAAGTTGTTGAAATTCATCCAAATTACGGTCGTTATCGCGTTATATTGTGAGCGTTTTGTAGCATCTTTAGTATTTTCTTTTCATTTCTAACAAGGCTTCCAAAATAAGAGACCAATAAAAATTTAAACCAATTGAAACCCAAAAATGTTTCCAAAAAAAAAAAAAAAATGCTGCAAATGTGATAAATCATCAATGATGACTAATCTCCTCTATTAGTTTGGGAGCTTAATTTTTGCAAACTAATCTCCTACTACGCCACACACCAAATAATATCTATCTATCTTTTTCTCTTAAAAAGTATATACAAAATTAAAATTTAGATTACAACTTTACTTAACTATGCATAATCATATATTCAACTTAAAGTAAGTTTCTTTTTTAAAAAAATAATATATTTTTTTAGTTCTTTTTGTTTAAATTTATGGTTCAACAATGATATTCAATCTTCTATATGAAATTAACCTTGGTTTAGTTAGTATTATTCATCCATTTCTGTATTTACATCAAATTAGTCTTAATTTAATTATTATTATATAATTTAATTTAATTAATGTTTACATATAAAAAGGCCTCATTATGGATAGGGTTCAGTCTCAACCCTATCCATAATTGCTTGAATATGACGAGTAAATGTGATCCATGAGAAAACTATAAACCAGTTGTCCAAGACACCTCAACTAAGTAAAATAGTGATACATCTAAGCACTAGGCCAGCATTTCCTCACATGACAAAGGGAACTTTAAACCTACCATTAGATTGCCACAGAAAAACTAGAAGTAATTGGAATATGAAAACCTTAAAAAAGACGAGGCTTTGTGGCAGCTTTAGGATCCCAACTTCCCTTCCGTTTCAACAAGCTATCTACTGACACACAAGGCACTTACGGCCAAAAAGACCAAAATAGAAAATGAAAAATATATAAAATATGAAGGACTTATATGTTTCACCATGATTTCATAATAACCATGTACCAGACAAACTATACACGCGGCTAGTTGGTAGTTGCTAGAAGACATTATTTCACCTTAAAGATACTTCCTAACTCACAAATAAATCACAGTTTGAATTGAAATGAATATTAAGAATTAATGATGAACGTCTTAGTGAGGAAAGGAGGTTACCAGTAAAAGGATGAAGCTTGGCAAAGTCAAAGAAATCATCAGCAGGGCACCCAAAGAGAATTTTAGCCACCCTATCAAAGCATATCACCGTAGGTACCTTTGTATCCGATGCTATTGACATTGATGATGCACAAAATCGTCAGTGAGCTGATCGTCCACACGCACGTCAATTAGGGTAATTGAAGAACAAGAGAACAAAGAACCAACTGAGAGCATTAGTGGGGTGCCGGCCAAAAACCCTCCGAAAGTTAAGTAAGTGATAGAAGAATCTCCAATAACTCAAAAGTGTGAGAGCTAGGAAATTTCACGTACCTTAAAAAGAGGAGACTTGGTACTTATATAGTGGTGTAGAGAAGATTTTGGAGTTAAGGCCTCAAGATCTTAGGGCTTTTCTTCCCATATTGGGAAAATATGAATGTGCAGTAGGGTCTTTAGACGTGGTGTGCAAGTTCTTTTCCATATAGGGATGCATATGGGGAACTCGCAAATTAGTGGGGAGGACAAGTATCTTTGCTCATTGGTATGCTTGTCAATTTGTCGATGTGCTCATCATCTTGCCATTTTATCTTTGGGCCTAACGGGCTACTGGGGTGATGATACAAAAGGTGTCCTTGTGGTCCCTAGGTCAAAATAGGCTTTAGGCCTGACGGGCGTTCCCACATCGATGGAGGACTCAAACCCGATGGATCTTTAGGCCTAAAGGTTAAAAGAGTTAGAAAATTTTACTGTGGTAAAAAATACCCCCATCAAACATCTACCAAAACAACCAAACAAAACCCAACATTTTGTTATTCCCAAAAAAAAAAACAAAAAAATTGAAAGTCTAACGCTGACACCCCAAAAATAAGGCATTTACAAAAATTGAAAAATTTTCAAAAAATACATCGAGATATTTTATTCTCTGAAAACAAACATAATTCTCTTGAAACCCCATTTCCAAAAACGGGAATTTTTTCTAGGAAATTAAGCATTATATTGATAAGGTATATTCTATGGAAACAAACAAAACAGGAATTGGTTTGTGGGGGCAGAGGTGACTTACAAGGACTCGGAAGAGGCGTTTGGAAGCAGAGGACGGAGATGAAGGCATTGAAGTTGCAGAATTTGCAGAGAGAAGTAGGATCATTGTCAGGGAGAGTCCTCTCACAAACAGAGTAGACCCTGTAGCATAAGTTGGTGTTGTTTATGGCCAACATTGTGCATACTAGCATTATTGGATTCTCACCTTCCACTGCTTTTTGAATCGTCCCCTCAACTCTTGATCTGTTTGTTGAAACTTGAAATTCTCACTTCTCAGCGCGCAGTCCTTCTCGATAAAAAGCGGCATGGACAGGTACTAGGTTTGAGCCTCTTGTCTTGGCCATAAAAGTGACCCATTTCCCCGCCTTTATGCCAAATAAACAATAATTTGAATTCATTTTTGGTCATTTAAAATTTAAAGTTGTTAAAACTTTCATTCTACTCTTACCAAGTTTTATTTTATTTTCAAATTGGTGTTTGATAAATGCGGTTTTACAAGTGTTTGGGTGACTATAACTTTGAGCCAAAATAAGGAATCCACGTGTTTTTTGGGATGGGTCTGAAGTTAGAATATGATCTCCTTTCTAAGAGGACTTACATCAGCAGTGACATCCCAAATTCCATTTTAACACACTAAAATTACTTTATTTATTTTACCACATTATTTTACAATATATCTTATGTCAGAGCATTCACATTAAACATGCTATTTGCTAAAAAGCACACTAGCATCTCATTCCAAAAAAGTACACTACATTAAGGGTGCTATACTTAAAAGTTTTAACATCTTAGCTACAGTAGAATGTCTCTTTGACATTCTACTGTAGCTGAAATCTTAAAAAAAAAAAAAAAAAATTTATTACCAACTTCAATTAAAATAAGAATTTCTCTCTCATACTCTTTCTCTTTCCTTCTCTCTTTTCTTTCATCATCTCTTTTTCTCTTTTCTTCTTTCTTTCACCGGCCTCTTTGTCTCTCTTTCTGTGGCTTCTGATTTGTCTCTCACCGGCCTCTCTGTCTGGCCTCGTGAAGTAATCTCACCTCATGAGGAAGGCTGAGCGTGCGGAAGAATTCGGTGGCTGTGGCATGGCTAGGGAGGGCAGCAATTTTGGTGGATCGATGAAAGATTTGCATGTTGAGGTTAGCGTATTGAATTGATTAGTGGCATTGATTCAATGTAAAATCTTTGCATGTTGAGGTTTGTGGATCAATGAAGCTTTGGTTTAGGGCTGTGATTTTGAAATTTGGGTTTGAATTGGATTGGATTGGATTTTGGAGCTCTGTGAAAATTTGTGATTTTGGTGGTCTGATTTGGGTTGTGGGTCATGGTGGCGAGTGGATGTGGCTGGTGGGGGCGATGGTGGTTTTGTTTTGTTTGTTTGTTTGTTGTTGTTGTTGTTGTTGTTTTTTTTTTTTTTTTTTTTTTTTTTCTGCTATTTTTTGTGGTTGTGGTGGATGTGGCTGTGGGGGCGATGGTGTGGCTTGGGTGGTAGCTTTGTGGTGGTTGTGGTATGGGTGGTGGGTTTTTGGTGGGTGGTTGGGTTTGTGTGGTGGGTTTGTGGTTGTTGTTGGTAATGTTTGAGTTTTGGGCATGGTGGCTATTGGTATTATGGTAGCTATTGGGTGTGATTGGGTTTTGGTATTGTGATGGCCGGTGGTCGATGGCTGGCAGTGCTTAGGACTGTTAGGTTGAGAAAGAGAGAGAGACAGAGGGAGAGAAAGGAAGAATAAAAAATGAATAAAAAAAGAATATTTAAATGAAGTGGAAAAAAATAAAAGTTTTGACGTTGGATGTATTGTAAAGTGATGTGTTAAATGTTATAAAGTGGCTTTTTTAGTGGCTAAATGCTAAAATTTTAAAACTCTTGATGTGATCATGTGAATGCTCTCAATAGTTCTATTTTAACATTATAATGCATTAAATTAAGGGATAATTACAGTAAACCTACCTGAGGTTTGGCCCATTTTTACTTTGCCTACCCGTAGTTTAAAACTTTACACTTTGCCCACCTGAGGTTACTTCCGTTTAGTCTCTGTTACCCACCTCTGTTAAAAAGAGGGGTAAATAAGTCTTTTTACTCTTATTTTATGTCTCTCTCCTCTCAAAACAAGAAAAAAAAAACAAAAACAAAAGAAAACAAAATCAAAATGGGCATCTCTTAGAACATGACTCAAATCAAAAAAATTTCAAACCCAGAACATAAGATCAAAAATTTTTCAAACCCAGAACAAGATCAAAATTTTTTCAAACCCAGAATATGCATCTCTTGCAAAAGTCAGATCACAAGCTTAATGGCTATAAGTTACATCTATGCATTTTAAAGAACCCACCATACCCACCTTCATCGTGAAAGCCAGCCCCCATGAAGACCACCAGCCACAAACACCAAAGAGAAATCTCCAGCCACTGCCAATCTCACCCAAGGCCATTGTTGCCTAGCCTCCGCCGATCTCGTTAGCTATCGTCGATCTTGCCCCAAGGCCATGCTAGCCCAACCTTCGTCGATCTCGCCCATAAGATTGTCACGCTATCCACCTCGTTAGTCTTCCGATCTTGTTGCTTCGGATCCTCTACCTTCGGACCTCCCCCACCTTTAGACCTTCCCCACCTTTGGACCTCCCCCACCTTTTAAAGCTAGCCCCTTTGGTACTCACTGTCCGAAATCAAAACCCACCATACCCACCTTCATTGTGAAAGCCAGCCCCCATGAAGACCACCATAACCATATCCCACCACCATCGATCTCCAGGACCACCATACCGATTCACCACCGATCTCCATGGCAGAAGCTTCACCGATCTCCATGCCGACCCACACCTATGGCGAAGCCTCCTTGTCCGCCCCTCTTTTTTCGGCACTAGACCAGATGCCATTACTTTTTTGATCTAAGCCAAACCTAAGCCCATACTCAAGCTTCACTATCTCTTTTTAGATCTTGTGTTGTGTTATGTGTTTGTTGCAAAATGTGGACTCTCACGTAATCGTGGGCATTTCATTAATTTGTACTTGTTTTAATTTCGAGCAATTTGATTTGTAGTTGTTTGGAATTTTTATTTATCACATTCATATACATTTATTTTTAATATCAAACCTAATTTTGTGATTAGTTTATGTTTGTTTTCATCTAAAAATGTGTTTTTAACGGTGATAACGAGGTGGGTAACGGCTTCGCGAAGTAAGCTTCGGTGAGCGAAGTGTAAAGTTTTAAACTACGGGTAGGCAAGGAAGAAAATGGGCAAACCCAGGTGGGTTTACTATAATTATAAAAAAATCATTTTAATTTCCTAACTTGAGAACCCTTCTTCTCTACGCTACGGATCTCTAATCCAAAACTCATTCCCGACGGCACCATACCCATGCCCCAGCAACAACATGAGGCCCAGCAGCTTGTAGTCACGACCATAAACCCAGGCGAAGAGTGAACTTTTGGCCATGGGTTAGAGATAAGAACAAAAATAAAAATAAGGGATAATTACAGTAAACCCACCTAAGGTTTGGCCAATTTTCACTTTGCCTATTCGTGGTTTAAAACTTTACACTTTGCCCTTTGAGGTTGCCAGTTTAGTTTACGATTTACCCGCCTCTGTTATCTTAGTTAAAAACACATTTTTAGATGAAAACAAACACTCATGAATAAAAAAATTAGGGTTTGATATTAAAAATAAATGTATATAGATGTAACAAATAAAATTCCCGAACAAGCTATGTAAAGTTGTGATTTTCAAATATGTATTTGTTGGCTTTTATTAAAGTGCCTAATTTGATTGTAATTTTTATTCGATTTATGCACCTGTATTTGTTGTGGGAATTTGATTGTAAGGGTTGTGTAGAGGGAAAGTAATGTGAAGACTTCCCGACAGAGTGAAGAAGCGGAAGAATTCATGGTGTCTTGCGACTAAGCTTCCCCATGTGAAGTGAAGCATGTATACATGCATGGCGGAATGCGAAGAGTCAGAATGCCAGGATGGAGACTTTTATGTCTCGCGGTATCTCGTGGGTAAAAGGCCTTCCGTGAGACACAGTGAGACATTACATTGCTGCCAGAGACATGCTATACGATACACACTTTCTATACCCACTATATATACCCATATTACCCATGAATGTAAAGGGAGAGGAAAGCCCCACGAGAGAAAACCACTAGCTAAGCACTTGAGAGTTAGAAATTGTTATGCCAACAATTCTCTACACACATTTGTTTGTGGAATTTCCTCGTCTCCTACCTCTCCATTTCATACCATTGAGGAGTTAATAGCCCAAACACGCCTTTAAAATTAATCGAGTGAGGTTTTGGTGCTCTTTGGGAGCTTGTGGAAGAAGCCAAGGATGGCAGGTACAACATGGAGCTTGTTGGGGATGGGAGGCAGACAAGACAGTTCGAGAAGGCATTGTTGGAGTAGGAGGCAGAAGGGCTTAGATCTGGCTTGAATAGATTAAGCGGAGGGTCTCTTGCTAACCCATGTATCGACTAATTGTCTAGTAGATGGAATTCTGGCTTGGAGACGGCGGAGAGGTTTTTCGCCAAGTTCTTCGGTTTCCTGTAGATAACACATCGGCGTGTTATCTGTGTTTGCATCTCTTCCCTACTTTCTTGTTCATTTATTTTCTTGTGTTGCTTTAAATAGATTAAAAGTAATTCTCTTTTGCTTGTATGCTTGTGTTTACTATTCAGCGCTTAGTAAGTTAATTGTAAAATCAACTAAGCCGTAATTTTTGGTGGGGGGGTCTAAACAAGCTTTTGTGTTTTAACATTTCGAACTTTCAATTGGTATCAAGCGGGTACACTTGTGTGTTTAAACACCTTAGTCGATCCTTGACCCATATTGAGATGGACCGGTCTCGATCTTTGAATGTTCCACCATATTTTGATGGTACAGTAACCTTATGCCTTTTGGAAAGTCCGAATGAGGAGGGCATTCTTGTGTGTTCTATTGATGATCTTGTTTGGGATGCGGTAGAAGTAGGATGGACTAAGTCGAGGAAATGACTAAAATCCACTTGGGATAAGGTACTAGTGACTAACGTAGCAGGTAAGCTTTGAATGCAATTTTTGTGGTGTTTCTCTAGATGAATTTCTGAATTTCTCCACATAACAATAGCTAGGAAGCTTGGGAGATATTGGAGATCACATATGGAAGGAGCGAAAGAAAGTAAAAGGATGCAAAGTTGCGGATGCTAACCACCGAGATTTGAGGCTAAAAATGAGTGAGGATGAGTCATTTGACTCTTTCTCTGATGGGGCGAATGAAGTGGTTATTGGCGGGGTTCAGCAGGTGAGAGAAAAGCGGAGGACTACCGAGGTAGTGAGGAAAATCCTCAGATCATTCTTGGAAGAGCTTCTAGCAAAGATTACGACTATAGAAGAGAGTAAAGACTTGGATGAGATCAAAATCCAAGAGCTAATTGGATCTTTTCAAACATATGAGCTAGGACTGCTTATACCATGTCCAGCGGAAATCCGCGCTCTTAAAACCATCACTTAGAGAGAATGGACAACCCCTAGAAGAGGATGATGTGAAAAGAAGAGTAGTTTTCCTTGCAAAGAACTTCCGAAAATTTCTAAAGATGAACAATGGTGGGAAGCCTTTCAACAAAGAAAGTTTTCATCTCGAGGTGATAGGAAGGAATTTAGGAAGAAAGATGGGGAAGGATTCTCGATCCTACCGAGGAATCGCTTGCTTGAGTGCAACGAACATGGATATGTCAAAGAGAGAGAATGTCTAATTATTTGAGAATGAAGGGCAAGGCATATGCCACAACTCAGTGATTCCGGAGTGCTGACTGGTTGGAGGGCTGGTGTGATGAAGAGGAACCTGACATTTATGACTATTGCTCATGTTGAGTCTTGAATGACTTAGGTGTCTGCCGAGGCAGAGCATAGTGATGAGGAATCAATGGGAATTGTTGAAGAATGTCGGATGTTGAAGTAAGAAGTCTGACCCAGGTCTTTGAAGATTTACAACTCTCTTCTTGAGAAGTGAAGTACAAAAATTGTAAGGCTGACTGTGTGAAAAAAGATGAAGAAACGGAGAGGTTATAGAAGTCTCCTGTAAGATATAAGGAATGATGTGAGATTGGGACGCTAAATGGTGAGCTAGCAGAAGCTTACACCAAGGGTGAAATTTCTTGGCTTGAGGTGGTTCAAGCAAATGTCAAGGTAAGTGAGTATCCTGAGAAGCTTGATGATGCCACTATCTCATCAAAAATCCTTCTAGATAAACAGTTAGGATGCTCTGGGAGAAAGTAGTTCAAGCGTGAATATCTCCAATGAAGTGAAGTTTTGTGAAGGCCAAAGAACGGTTGCCAGTTGCCCTACGTAAGGAGAAAGGAAAGGTTGAGAAAGAAAAAAGAAGAATGTAGGCGTGAAGCCGGGTGTTGTACAAAGCACTTGTCAAATTTGTGTGAGCAATTCAGATGAAGAGCAAAATTTCTTCACGATTGCAAAGAAAGAGGTCCTGCGAATGAACCCACGTGTGTCATCATTGTGGAATTCAAGGGCCTTGCTTGAGCCCGATTATCATAGGCGAGAGCATTGAGGAATGCTAGTGATCAAAGGTCGAGGACCAAGTAAACAGAAGGACTTGGGGTCATTGATCATCAAAGTAATGTTAATCCGGAATGATGGGCGTGATGAAGATGATTGGTGCATTTACCAAGCTGTGGAAGCTTCGGCTAGAAGGTTTGAGAAAGTCTAACACTTTCGTACTGATCCTGTAGGGATGATATCACTGACATACGTGTCGTGTGGGTGAAGAAGAATTTTTCATCACGCTGATCACACCTCTATGTCCATGCATCAAATACTTCCGATGTTTAGAATCATAAGTTCATACATCATATCATGCATTACTTCTGTTGTGTACTTCTTTTTACAAATTTTGTTTTTGTACATGTTATTGTTGATCTTATTTTCTATTTTTAAAGTGTGTTAAAAATTAAAAAACCCCATAAAAAATTGAAAAATCTTCAAAAGTTTGATCACTTGGTTTGTGTGTATCACATGTGAGTTTGACCTAGTACCTTCGTACTAATGGCGTAATGCATTTACAAGCCTAACTTGTTTTGTATGCACATAAATATTTGTAAGAGAAATCTTGAAATATATGATTGTTGTAAATAGATCTTGAGCTTGTATATGAATAAATTGGTGTAATCTTGATGGTCTTGATACTTGCATAGACTTGTGCCTATATCTTTTCCGCTTTATTTTATGTTTTTTGCATTAAAGCTCACCAAATGTAGCAAATCTCAAAAATGAAAAAGAGATTATGGTGCAAAAGCACATGCAGCACGTACTAGTATTGAAGCTAAGAAAAAGGCGATTTTTTGTATTGAAATGTATGGTGCTTTCAAGCCAAAGAGCTAACTCTACATGTTAAATTTAAAAATTTCAAGCACCGATCTCAAAAGAGATGGATTATCCAAAAAGAGATCAAATGTTATATTCTATGCGAGAAGCAAAATATGAAAAGCTTAAGTTTTGTAATCATTCTCTTTATTAAGTCATATATGCTCATTTCTATAATGAAGATGATCCATGTTGTTATGGTTGTGTATTAAACAATTGATTGATGTTGGAAGCATTACTCTGGACTATAGACTATTCCACATTTGATACTCTTTCCTGACACACGAGACTTTGTTGAATAATGTCATATCTCATTTGTGTGATTGTACATGTTCAAATGTGATGTGTATGCTTTCAAATACTTGTTGATGAGCCGAAAATATTTTGATTCTTTTGTGTCTTTAGTTTTGTTCAAAATGCAGCTTTGTGTTTTTCTTCAAAAGCGATTGAGAGCATTTTCGCGAGTATTTCGCGACTTAGAGCCTCACCGAAATGTGAGTGAAATAATTTTACGTCTTGTTCATACAAGATCTCAGCTCACACAAGAGTAGGCTCACGTTCAACTCTTTTCACGAAATGTTTTTAGGCTAGCTGGAAAATTTTCAGGATTCATACGGAAGGCTATACGCAATAGTATCATGAGTTTCCGACTAAGAGCTTCTCGCGGCTAGTATGTCTTGCAACTTATTTGTGGCATCTGCTTACAGTGAAAAAGCAGTGTTTTGGTTTATGGCAGAGATGTGACATCTTCAAATACCCTCACTTCACTCGCATTGCCTCTCTCGGAACCTCTCTCGACCCAAAGTAAATTTTCTTGAAATAATCAATTCCAAGCTTGTTTTATGATTTTAACTAAGGTATGTTTTGTAAAACATTTTTCCTTTTGTTGGTGCGTAGATTATGCAGGTGATTTAGGGTTCTGAAGTGGGGGATTTTTGAAAATGGGTTGGGGTTCTAATTTGTGAAATTTTTTCCCAAAAATCTTGATTGAGAATTTGAGTCCATTTATATTTATGTCTGTGTTGGCCGCATGGCGGTTGAACCTCACATTGGTATATTTCATTACTGTTCCTTATTGCCATCTGAACTTCTGTTGCATGATGGAGGTGTTTGTCAAAATGTCCAAATATGACATTCTTGTGCTATATTGGACTCAGTGAGTTCCAATGATAGGTTTTGTCTTGACTAATCATGCTTACCATGTTTTGGTCTTTGTCTTTGTGTTTCGCACACTATGCCCGTGTTAACTGTAGGGCTATCTGGGCCACCTCATTACATATAAGTGATGCACACACGTACTACCAGCGTATATGCACTACCTAAACACCACGAATCGATTTTTAATTTACATGCTTTGTGATTATGCTTACTTGGTTTAAATACCTTTAGCATATTGGTTATGTTACTGCATTTTGAGTTGTTTTGCTCTTGTTTTTAAATTTTTGTACCTTTGCTTTGAACTAACATGTGTCTAATCATGTTTGGGTTATTTCATGTTTCCACACTTGGTTCCTTCTGTTTGTGTTCCTTTGCATAGATGGCTCCTCTTAAGCATGCATTACCAAAAATCACTTCGATCAACGCGATGCTGTGATTGACCATAGGTGTGAGCGAATATGAAATACAATGATTGTTATAAGGACAAAACAATCATTATGGAAAAGGGTAGTAAGCGGAATCACTCGTACTTTCATGCGGTATTCAAAGAAAGAACTTGGACCAAGTTGTTGAACCGATTGGGGTTGTGTGTTCCGAGAAATTGTCGAGGTTTTCTCCAATCTTTCTTTGTTGGCGGGGATAAGTATTGAGTCTTTGGGTGAGGCCTGAAAAATTCTAATGATTACAAGAAATTATCCAAGATTTTTGGAGAGTTAAATCTCCTGGCAATGGAGTCTGATTACAATGAGGATAGATTGGGGTCCACGAGGAGATGGATTGCAATTGCCCAGGGAGACACCGAAGACATCCATGAGCACAATACCATTTTCACGGAAATAAGGACTTTGGCTATGTGATGATTCCTGACTTGTACCGGTCACCAACCTTACTACATTGTCCAGGCTGGAAGGATAAAGTTTTGTATGATCTCTTCACCTGAGGAGATCGATGTGGACATCTTTCACTTGTTGAAGAAGAGCATAGTGACGAGAACTCTAAAGCGATCGTACCATTCCCATCATTTATTATGGGCACTTATTGCGAAGACAAAGCTGAATTCGAATGGCCTCGCTATGGTTCGGAGAGTTATCCCATTGAATTGCACACACGATACAAGAGCCTGACCCACGTGAGTAAGCGGTGTGCATCTGATACCACGAGGATCGCGTTGTGTTGAAGGTGGAGATACGGAGAAGAGATTGATAGATTCCTGCGCCCGCAGAGCCATGGCTTCCGGCCATCATCCTCGGCACCGGCCACGAGGACCGAGACGAACTTCGGCGATCTTCTTGACGAGTAGAGCGGATGGCCTGTATGCTGGAATTCCTATATCGGCATCGTAGAGGACGGTTGCTTATGTCGAGTCGAGTCAGCGCTATCATCTCAGTTGATGATTTATGCATCGACCATGGTTGAACTCGAGTCAACTTGATTTCTAGTCGGCGGCCATTCCGATCAGGGGAGAAAATTTTTGAGGGGAGCTTACGGTGTTAGGGAGTCTAGTTCGGGGCTTAAGAAACATTGGTTTTATTGGTTGCTCGTTTTTACTTGTGTTTATTTTAGCTTATATAGCGATAATTTTTATGTCTAGCTTTCTTTTGCTTTGTTTAAAAACTTCAACACTTTGCTTTGAATTTATTTAGGTTTATATTAAATTATGTTTGTGGTATCTCCAATGCTTTGTAGCATTTCTTGTGTCTTGTTAAGATATTGCTAATATGTCTTAGTACTTCTACTTGTGCCACAGTAGGATTGTTCCTAGATGCATATACTTAGTGTATTTTGCATTGGTAGGTAATGATTGGACATGCAAGTAATCATAAGTGATTGCTAACTTTTTGTAATCGGATGAACATTTACTTGTTATATGTTCGTTGGAGTCATTCTTTAATGAATGCCCGTTTTGATCAGCTGTGTATACATGTTATCAAATGTTTACAAACTTGGTCACGTTATGCTAACTCATGTTCATACCTTGTGTTCCAGCTTGTCATAAGCAATGAAAGTTTTGTTTGTGTGCAAGTGTTTCGAGGTTCTGGTATAAGCGCAAGTGCTTCGCGATTTCTAGATTAGGTGTGAGTGAGTTTGCCATTGTTCCCGAACTCACGTTTTAGAAGTCTAGAAACATTTTAGGGAGATTTTAATCGCGGAATAGCCAAAGGGAGAGATTGTAAAGTTATGATTTTCAAATATGTATTTTGTTGGCTTTTTATTAGGTACTAATTTGATTGTAATTTTATTCAATCTTATACCTATATTTGCTATGGGAATTTTGATTGGGTTGTGTGTTAGAGAGAGAGAGAGTGTGTGAGACTCGAGCAAGTGAAGCCGGGAAAAATTCTCGCGGGTCTTTGCTGACTAAGCTCTGCCAGAAGTGAAGCATGTGCCTTGCACCTTGGTGGAATGCAGAAGAGTCGATGCGAGATGGAACAGTGTCTTGCGAGTATCTTGGGTAAGGCGCTTCTGCCCGAGACACCGAGACATTTTGTTACTGTGGGAAGCTATGCTTATCGTCAATGTTCTGTGCACACTATATATACCCATAGTACCTGGAAATGTAAAGGAAACCGAGAAAACCTAGCTTAAACAACGAGGTTAAATTGTTATACCATGATTCTACACTTTTACATTGTTTATTGAATTTCATCTCACTGCCTCTCGATTTCCATACCATTGAAAGGTTAATAGCCCGAAACACTTACCACGCTAAAAAGTGTGAGTGAGGTTTTGGTCTTCTTTGGGAAACATTGGAAGAAGCCAAGGATGGTGGGTAGCATGGAGCTTGTTGCGAGGATTCGGAGAGCTAAGCAAGACACGGGTTCAGAAGCACTGTTGGAGTAGGAGCTTGGAGGGCTTAGGTACAAGCGGGTAGATCCCGGGCTTGGAGGTGCTCTTGCTAACCCGTGTATCTTTCGACTAATTGTCTAGTGGATCGATTACCGCTTAGAGGGCGGCGGAGAGGTTTTTCGCCAGGGTTGCGGTTTCCTCTTCGATAAAACATTGGAGTGTTATATGTGTTTGTCTCTTCCCTATCTTGTTTATTTCATTTCTTCTTTGTGTTGCTTTAAATATGGATTAGAATAATTCTCTTTGCTTGTATGCTTGTGTTTACACTATTCCGCACTTAGTATTAAGTTGGTGTAAAATCAGCAGTCGTAACTTTGAATTGAGGTCTAAGCGAGCTCTTTGTGTTTTAGCATTTTCGAGCTTTCAAACTACAAATCAGAATTGTTTGAGAGGTAAACAAGTACAAATTAATGAAATGCTTACAGTTATGGAGAGTCCATGTTACATGAGCACATAACCACGACATAAGAGGAAAAAGAGTCGGTGAAACTTGAGAATGGGTTTGGGTTTGGTTTAGATTAGAAAAGAAGAAAAAGCTTGAGTAATGGCATCAAATTACGATCTTAGAAAAAAGAGGCGAGCAAGGAGGCTTTGCCATGGGTGTGGAATTAAGCATGGAGATCGGTGAAAGCACGCCATGGAGAAGCAGTGGTGAATCGGTATGAGTGGTCTGGAGATCGATGGTGGTAGGATATGGATTGGCGGTCTTAAGTAGAGTGGCTTTCATGATGAAGGTGGGTATGGTGGGTTTTGATTTGGACGGTGAGTACGGAGGCGCTTTAAAGGTGGGGAGGTCAGGCTGGGGAAGATCACGAGGTGGGAGGTCGGTAGGGTTCGAAGCAGATTGGAAGACTAACGAGGTGGATAGTGTGACAATCTTATGGCGAGATCGGCGGAAGGTGGGCCTGTATGGCCTCGGGCGAATCGACGATGGCTAACGAGATCGGCGGAGGCCCCAGGTGTGTGGCCTTGAGGCGGAATTGGCGATGGTTGGAGATTTCTGCTTTTGGTGTTTGTGGCTGGTGGTATTCATGAGGTGGCTTTCCGATGAAGGTGATGGGTAGGTTCTTTAAAATGCATAGATGTAACTTATAGCCATTAAGCTTGTGATCGACTTCTGCCAGTGCATATTACAGGTTTGAAAAAATTTTGATCTTGTGTTAGGTTTGAAATTTTTTGGTTGAGTCATGTTCTAAGAGATACTTGTTTGATCTTGTTTTCTTTTGTTTTTGTTTTGTTTTCTTGTTTTGAGAGGGAGGGACATAAAATGAGAGTAAAAGACTTGTTACCCATCTTTTTAACGAGGTGGGTAACAAAGACTAACGAAGTAACCTCGAATGCAGGCAAAGTGTAAAGTTTTTAAACCACGGGTAGGCAAAGTGAAAATGGGCCAAACCTCGAGGTAGATTCTTGTAATTATCCACAAATAAAATAGGAAAGGATAAAAAAATATAGAAGCGAGGAGAGATGGACCACCTCAGTAATTGGTGCGAGGCCTTAAAGCTTTCGGCCACGGAGGTGTGGCGGTGGCGATGAGGAGTATGGAGTTTCGAGAAGAAAGGCTGTGGCTTGAAGCTTTTCGGCCATGGTGGCTTGTTGATGATGTGTCCAGCCATGGGGATTTGGGTTTGAAGAGAAGGTGAGATCACGATTTGAGAGAGATGGTTTGAGTTCGAGGTTAGAAAGCGAGATCGATAAAGATTGAATCGGAGCCACTGTAGGTCATTGTGATGAAGAGCGGCAACCATTTGAGGTTTCGGCCATGCAGCTCCAGCCAAGAAGCTTCGGCCATGGCCATGGCCATGAAGTTGTGAGAGAAGAGAGGAAGACAGAAAGAAAAGACAAATGGGGGAGAGAGAAATAATTGGGTTGAAGAAAAAACTTAATAAAATATGACTAAATATTGTTAGCATTTGTCTCCATACAGATTGCCAATATTAGAATGTCATTGTAGCATCATGCTATTTCCTTTAGCATTTGGCACATTTGGTGTTTAGCGTGGCTCAATGCTAAAAAATTGTTTGGCTTTGATGCTAGTGCTCTGAGGTTTTACATAATGCAATCATTTACCGCAGGAGACCGCTAAGGATGAAAGAAATTAATTCCTAAAACTACTTGAATATGATTTAAGTGGTGAAATTCTTAAATCTTAAAAAAGGCACAACTAATCTCTTCGACTGTTAGGAACCCCTATAGGTATATAGATAATAATTGTTGTAATGTTACATTTAGTTAGTTAGTTGGTTAGTTAGTTACAATTCTAAGCATGTTAATCATATTTAACATGTTGGAATTATTAATGCACATGGGGAATAATACTAACATTAGGATAAGGCTATGTGGGCCAATAGAATAGTTTTATGGTTTTATAAATACCTACTTGTAATCACATTTCCATCATTGAAGAATAAACCAACTCATTGCTTAATGCATTTCCTATCTCTCTCTCTCTCTCTTTTAATATTTTTCTATGGAGTTTGACTACCTCGAATTAAGTCAATTTCCCTATGAGAAGTCATATTTTATGTTGGCTTTATTCAGTGATAAAACTTTATTTGTAATGCATTTTATTGGTGATATATTGGTTTCTGGGTTTTCATGTAAGTTGGGGTAATGTGCTTAGGTCTCTCCTTGAAGACTAAAAGCTGCATCAACCGAGAGATCTCGTGACTTGGAGGAGACTGTCACGCCTCAGGCAAAAGGAGTCAAGAATGATAAATACAAACCAAAAGGTACCTTTAGATTTTCCTTTTGACAATTCAATTCCAAACTAAGTCATGCCAGTACCAACATCAAGAATTTTCCTTAATAATTTCATCAAAGATACTCACAAGAAGTAAGTAGAGGACTCTATTTAATAATTATAAGGTCCATTGGCCTACAAAAGAGATAGGTCTAGATAAATATAATTACATTGTATTTTGTCCTGCTCCCGGTGGGAAAAAAGTCATCACGACATAGCTACAAAAGAATGTATCAAGCTTCCTCTAGGATGTACCACACTTATAGATCACCATCCATAAAAGTCTAGTCTCCATAAGTGGATTTTGTCACAGCTATTTGCTTGTACAAATAAAAAAAAAAAAAAAAAAAAAAAAGCCCTCTCAAAATGATTGGTGCCTACTGCGAAAAGTTTGTGAAGAATGGGATGAAGCGGTCTTCGATAAGTAACATAATTAATGGGGGGTGGGAGGGTGCAAGTTTCATGATGATGAATAGTTTATAGTATGTTATAGATTGGTAAGTTTTGGTGAAATCTACAAATTTTCAATAAAAACATGACAAGAATAATTATACAATGTAGCACATAGCTTATAAAATACATTTTATGATTAAACAATCTAGCACAAGGCTTGTCAAAATAATCACCACGAAACTACATAATATATATTTGCTTTGAGCAACAAAAACATCATTCCAAAACAAGAACTTCAGTGAGGCCACGTGACAATGTTGACCTGAAAGCAGGAACTGTCTGGCGACACAAAGCTGAACTCAATCGCTACTAGCGGAACTAATCTACCGACACAAGTTGGAACTAATTCCGTGACACAAAGGCTGGAACTCAATAGCCATCACAAAGACGGGTGCTAAGGCTCAATGTCACACAAGCGTAGTATCTAACTAAGTAATCATCGGGTAATCACACGTCCCCAACCTAAGGGTAAAAACATAAATAGCTGCAGTTTATATGAAATCAAAACACGGTTCGTTCAAGTAGTTACACAAGCCTTTAAAATACCCAATATATTCACAAGAAGGATCTCAAAGCCTTCAAACTCATTTCTTGTCAGAAAGATTTTGTATCAATTTTCTGGCATATATCCTGAAGTCGAGAGATAAAGCATCTTTAAATTTTGCAAACAATGCAATAAATCCATAAAATCCATTATACAAATTAAATCAAAGATGCTTGTCTTTTCGTAACAAATCATCCTACACGTATACGGCAATAAAAAATATGATGCAACTTTTCATAAATAATCATATACGTTAAGGATTACAACACTTGTAACATTAGGAAAAATATAGTTTTGCATAAGCGAGTTTTCAAAATATGTTTAACCCCAAAAAACAACGTTTATGCAATATGGTTATTTCAAAAATCCATTAAAAGCTACTTACCTTGCAACCCACAAAAGTCTAATTCTCCAAGCTTGAAGGGGATAGCTCAGAACTAAACAATACCAAGCAAACCTATCATGAAAAAGCATAAAGCTTGACATTGCATCTAGCTACGAATTAGGAATCGCCAAAAAAGCAATTAATTAGGCAAGCCTAAATATTTAACCTCACAAATAGTGGATTCCACTTCCAAAGTTTCTCAACAATTTAATTTACAAGGCATAGACTCCAATTTGTAAACTTAAGTCATTCAAGGTATCTCTCTAACATCACAAAACCTCAACGCACAATGAATTCCCCAAGAATTACACAGCATCATCAAAGACCCATGAAAACAAATCACACAATATCCTCCCAGATAAACAATTTAAATCTTTAATTAACTCCAAATAAACAATAAAAATGATCTATACCAACTATTTCATTTAAGAAATCAAACCCCAAATCTTCATAACGAAGCCTTAGATCGCCACCATTTGTAAAAACCATAAAATCCACTCATCAAATAAATCCACCAAGTCAAAACCCATAGACATAAATCACATGAATATCACTTCCAAAACTTAGATTAGAAAAACCTCTAGCAAAATATGAAAACCCACCAAAATATAAGAGCTTTACCTTAAATAGGAATAGAGTTGTAGGACCTTAAGAAGAGGTTCTTATGGAGTTACTACGATAAAACTCGCCGGAAAAATAATTGTGGAGGTGGTGGAGTATGCACTAGTGGGAGTGTGAGAGAGGGAGATATGAGTGTGTTTGTGTTTGTGTTAAAAAGAAAAAACGAGAGAGAAAAGAGAGAAGGGTGTAGTCGAAGGGAGAGGAGATATTTTGTGAGAGAATGAGTGGTGGGGAACAAATGGGGTGGAGTGGGTGGGGAGCACGGGGATCAAAAAAATTTATTTTAAATTTTTATTTTTATTTTATTTTTATTTTTTTATTTTTATTGGTGGGGGCATTACGACCTACTTGAGACCTAAGTTGCTCGCGAAGTCACGTGGTAGGTGTTTGTCGAAAGTGCAACCGTTTTATCTCTGACCATTTCCGACCTTATGGGGCCCAAGCAGGTCGCGAGATTGCATAGTCTACATACTCTGCCATTACCTACCATTGCCCGATTTGCCGGTACACATACGGTTGTGAGATTATTGGCAAGGCAGCAATTATGTATTGGTAATTTAGAAACCTAAGGGTGCGAGAGAGTGAGCCATTCCTTTGTATGAAGAGCTTTTCCTTAGGAAAACCAAGTTCTTCATCTCGCCTCCATCTCTTTCATTCCCATTGATAGAGATTACGTAAACACATTCTTACGTGCCAAAACACATACACGGTGAGTGAATAGGCATTAAAGGAGGCGAGAAGCCACCGACTTAAATCAATCTTCATTGTTGGTGATTCCATTGAAGCTTCAATGGAGGGGTCTCTGGTGACTAGGAAGAGGGAAAGGGGCTTGAGTGAAGTCGGTAGCTAGCTAGAGCTTGGAGGGCTCAAGTACATGTAGAAGCTTGAGCTTGGAGGGTTCATTGTGTCCTTAAAGTCACTTTTTTGATCTTACCTTTTGAGTAAGCTAAGGGTTAACCTTGACAAGTTTAATAAAATATGATTTTTTTGGTTGTCTAAATATGAAATTTGATCATTCAGGGGTAGTTGCCAACTAATTTTCTTTATATGAAATTTAAGGTGTTTGGGATCATTTTATTTCTTGGCAGAAAACTTTTTGTTAGAAAATACTATAGATAAAAGGTAAAATTTGGAGTAAAGAAATAGTATAGTGGGACTCGCAAGATAGTATCAAAAAGTCTGATGGCGGCATGAATAGTAAAAATAAGGCTGAATAGTAAGGATAAGTTGATTTTTAATTTTTATAAACATACGATTTAATATGATAATTTTAAAGATAATTATGGTACTTATTAATGGTCATTTATATTAATTGTGACAAGAAACTTTTTGAGTTTTTGAGTTATTTAATTTTTATGAAATGAATCTTAGGGAGAGTTTAAACATAAAATGTAATTTGAATTTGACTATATAAATAATATATGTGGGGGCAACATGCGTTTGGCCCGTTTCAGAGGTAGGCTGTGTTCAGCCTATTTCTGAGGTGGGCCGAGGACATTGGGCTGTCCACGCTAGAGGAGTGAGCTCGGCGAAAATAGATAAGTCGTGGAAGGCCCAGTGTCTAGAACCCATAATTCCCGACCAGGTGCCAACATGCTTCCGAGGACCTAAATTGTTATCAAGCTGGGGGTGCGTAGTCTAACATAATCAAACTGATGGGACCCGTTGCAGATTCTGAATTTAATAAAGGGGAATAGTGCCATAAACTCAAAAACCACTTGTACCTTTGATTTGGTGGTCCCATGTGGAATATTCTGTCATGACGAAGGATCCACTAACAAGAAAGTATAAAAGAAAAAGGAGGGAGGATAGTTGGGGGTTGGAAAAATTGGAGGTGGCAGGGAGAATGGGAGGTATACTATAGGGAACTAAAAGGGCAGCTCGGTCAAAGGGTCACATCCCTAGCCAAGGCTTTTAAATCAGATTTGGTGAACCATCTTGGAGGCCCAACCCAGCATAGCCAACAACTGCTCTTGGGACTCCCATCGTGGGCTAAAAGCATGTCCCTAAAGAAAACAAATAAATTACGGGCTTTAAGTCAATTCGGGGAGTTTTTGGGGGCTTGGTGGCTACAATATATTAATATATATATATTAAATAATGTGTAAGTATACAGAATTGATAAGGATGTGATGTAAAACTTATGTTTCTGTTTTCTAATTCAAACGTAATAAGTATCGGTTACAATTTAATGAATGAGGTGCTTCACACGCGAGTAATCCTCGCGATACAACTGTGCTTTCTACGATAAGACTAGTTGGTACTTAAGTGGCTCTCTCTAGTTCTTCAAGCCTCTCTTGGCCAAAATCTTATTTCTCTGATCTCATTTCTTTAGAACTTATATTCTCTACAAAATAATTGAAACCTAGAAAGTTAAGTCTTTTGGCTAAATATTGTTAAAATTAGAGTTTAAAAGGACTTTATGTGTACTTTGTGTAAAAATTTTTGTGGCTGTATCATTACTCATATTGGGAGACCTTGAAAATTTATGTGGCAAAATATTATAAGATTAACCAAAATTCAAATGTCTTCGGTTTTATATATACCCAAATATTGAATTCTATTATTGCGATAGTCATTAATAATATATTTTTTGTCTAATATTAAATTCAATACGCTAGTCATTAATAGGTAATTATGGTAGTCATTAACAGTCTATTATTTTAATTGTGGCAATAATCTAATAGAGTGTTTAAACATAGCATATAATTTAAACTTAACTATCACATGGTCGAATCATGACTCATGACAGGTTTAGGCTTGAATACAGTGTGTATATTTTTAGATTTTTGACTTCCCTATTAGTTTTAAACAAACGTTATCCTTTATCCAATTGGAATCTTTGTTTAACAATGAGTAATTTATTGTATTTGCTAGCTTATTTCCTTAAGGAGATAGAAAGTCAATTTAATCAAACAAGTTGACTTATTATTATTATTATTTTTAGATTAGATTACTTGATTAAAGTCACTTTTTTTATCTCACCTTTTAAGTAAGCTAGTAGTTAACCTTGACAAAGTTTAAAAAAATATGATTTGTTATTTATTTATTTATGGATTTCTACATATCAAATTTGATAATTATGGTAGATATAATTTTTTTCTAAATGAAATTTAATATGATAATTTTCAATAGGTAATTATAGTACTTTTTAATGGTATTTTATATTAACTGTGGCAAGAATATATTTGAGTTTATTTATCTAATTTTTAGGAAACAAATCTCATGGAGAGTTTAAACATAGAATGTGATTTGAATTAGACTATATATATTAAATAATGACATAATATTGTGAGATCATTTTTATTGGAAAAAATATTATAAAATCAGCAAAAGTCAAATATATTCAATTTTATATGTATATATTCAAATATTAGACCGATAATTATGGTAGTTATTATTAATATTTTATATTTTGTCTAATATTAAATTCAATATGGTAGTCAATTAATAGGTAATTATGGTAGTAATTAATCGTCTATATTTTAATTGTGGAAACAATCTAATGGGGGTGTTTAAATATAGGATATAATTTAAACTTAATTATCACATGGTCGAATCATGACTCATGAGAGTTTGAAGTGGATACAATGTGTATATTTTAGATTTTGACTTCCCTATGAGTTTGAAGCAAACAATGTTATTCTTTATCAATTGAAATCTTTATTTAACAATGAGTAATTTATTGCATTGCTAGCTTATTTCCTTAAGGAATGAAAGTCAATTTAATCAAACAAGTTGACTTATTATTTTTTAAAAATTAGATTACTTGATTAAAGTCACTTTTTATCTCACCTTTTAAGTAAGCTAGTAGTTAACCTTGACAAAGTTTAAAAAAATATGATTTTTTTTTTTGAATTTCTACATATGAAATTTGATAATTATGGTTGTAAGGACCGGATTTGGATCTTAGGCCCAAAGGTGTATGGGTGCAGGCGCAGAGTCAGCTTGATAAGTCGTAGAATGGGTCGAAGAGCGAGTTTTAGTGGATTAGTAACCAATGAGGTAGTACTTGATGACATAAGAATGAAAATAAACAGTTATGGTTTGAGAAAAGGTCATCGTACGTGCGAGGAGACTATTTCTCTTCTATTAATACTTAAGTGAGGTTACAAATTGCGTTTTAGAGTGCTACAATGTTTTCCTTCTTTTTCGATCCTTTTCCTTGGGGTCTCCCACATTATGTAGCTCCCACTGAATCGTAGTGATCTACACTTATGTCGTTTATGCAGCGCTTCTACTTGGATCTTTGTCTCGTCGGACACTCTCTTTAGCTTTGTGAGTTGTGGTAGAGTAAAACAATAGCATTCGGAGTCTTACCCATAAATACGGCGAAGAAAGTAGTTGCGGTGCATTTAATGCGGTGGTAGCGGCTTTCCGCCGATGTTTTGGTTTCCTTCCTTCGTATGTTCGTGAGGGCGCGTTCCTATCATTGGAGCTTCTTGGAGGGCCACTCCCAATTCTTGGAATACATACTTGAGATTTGCATTCATCATGCTCCAGGAGTTCCAACTTCGGACCACCTTCCATTCGTTCCTTATTCATGAGATTTTAAATTGGAACTCCCCAATAACTATTTGTCCCTCCTCGGGCCGTCAAGCGTGTGGACAAGAAGCTAGGAGCGGATATATGGGATTAGGCCACATCCTGCAATGGTAGTTATAAATATATTTTTCTATATGAAATTTAATATGAGAATTTTTAATGAGTATTATGTTTACTTTTAATGGTCTTGTATATTAACTGTGGCAGAATATTTTTGAGTTTTTATCAATTTTTAGGAAACATAAATCTTATGGAAGTTTAGACATAGAATGTGATTTGAATTTGACTATATATATTAAATAATGACATAATATTGTGAGACCATATTTATAGAGACAAATATTATAAAATCAACAATTCGAATGTATTCAGTTTTAATATATATATTCAAATATTGAATTTGATAATTATGACAGTTATTAATAATATTTTATATTTTTTCTAATATTAAATTCAATATGGTAGTCAATTAATAGGTAATAATGATAGTAATTAATGTTCTATATTTAATTGTGGAAATAATCTAATAGGGTGTTTAAATATAGGATATAATTTAAACTTAATTATCACATGGTCGAATCATGACTCACGAGAGTTTGAAGTGAATACAATGTGTATATTTTAGATTTTGACTTCCCTTTGAGTTTAAAGCAAACAATGTTATCCTTTATCATTTGGAATCTTTATTTAACAATGAGTAATTTATTGTATTTGCTAGCTTATTTCCTTAAGGGAGATAGAAAGTGAATTTAATCAAACAAGTTGACTTATTATTTTTAAAAAGATTGCTTCATTAAAGTCACTTTTATCTCACATTTAAATAAGCTAGTAGTTAACCTTTCAATAAAATTAAAAAAAATATGATTTTTATTTTTGGATTTCTACATATGAAATTTGATAATTATGATAGTTATAATTTTTTTATATATGAAATTTAATGAAATTTTCAATAGTAATTATGGTACTTTGTGTAGTGCTTTTATATTAACTGTTGGCAAAGAATATTTTTGAGTTTTTAATCTATTTTGTAGGAAACAAATCTTATGGAGTGTTTAGACATAGAATGTGATTTGAATTTGACTATATATATATATATAATAAAGACATAATATTGTGAGACCATGTTTATGGAATAATATTATAAAAATCAGCCAAAAGTCAAATGTATTCAGTTTTATATATATTCAAATATTGAATTCGATAATTGAAATAGTTATTAATAATATTTTATATTTTTCTAATATTAAATTCAATATGGTAGTCAATTAATAGGTAATTATGGTAGTAATTAATGGTCTATATTTTAATTGTGGAAATAATCTAATCGGGTGTTTAAATATAGGATATAATTTAAACAATTATCATGGTCGAATCATGACTCATGAGAGTTTGATGGATACAATGTGTATATTTTAGATTTTGACTTCCCTATGAGTTTGAAGCAAACAATGTTATCCTTTATCAATTGGAATCTTTATTTAACAATGAGTAATTTATTGTATTTGCTAGCTTATTTCCTTAAGGGAGATAGAAAGTGAATTTAATCAAACAAAGTTGACTTATTATTTAAAAAAAAAAATTAGGTTAACGATTAAAGTCACTTTTTATCTCACCTTTTATAAGCTAGTATGTAATAACTTGACAAAAGTTTAAAAATAATTTTTTTTTGGATTTCTACATGAAATTTGATAATTACAGGTAGTTATAAATATTTGTTTTATATGAAATTTAATATGATAATTTTTAATAGGTAATTATGGTACTTTTTAATCAGTCTTATTTTAAGCAGTAGTGAGGTAAGCCATGCGTACGCTTGGTAGTGAGGTATTGGAACATAGTAGTAGAGGTTAGCATAACAGCTGTGAAGTCTTAAGCATAGTCTTTGTGAGCGTATTTTGCGGAATTAACCTTGTAGGAGTCCGGCATTGGCGTGATCGCATGATATATTCGCTATACCCGTGCATTGGAAGCCAAGTCAAGGTTATGTCGGAACCGTCAGCTTTGCGCATCTCCTACAACTCAACCCGTTAGCTTTCCAACGTCAATGAGTTTACCCTGTTGCCCTAAAGCTGAATCCTTACCGTCATTTATTGCCAATGGACAATGGTAAGTTGACGGAGCCTGATTGGAACGTCACTTCACTCCCTTCCGTCAGTGAGTATTACAATTTTATACTTATCAAGATTATTCCATGTTGATTTTTTTTTTTTTTTTTTTAAATTGTTTGGTCAGGTACTACCAACCTTCGTGTTGTATCACTATTCGATTTTAACTTCTTGATAGAGATGTACATGTGTTCCTATTTTGTTTTTCTCGTATAACTTCGTGGAATAATGAGATTATTCCACGTTGATTTTATTTTATTTTTTAAAAATTGTTTGGTCAGGTACTACCAACCTTCGCGTTGTATCACTATTCGATTTTAACTTCTTGATAAAGATGTACATGTGCTCCTATTTTGTTTTTCTCGTATACCTAAGATTTGGAGCTTTCTTAGCATCATACAACTACCAGTCAGCATTTCATATTTTTTAAGTGAGAAATATCAGTAATATCATTGTATACCTCCTTTTTATTATTATTTATTTATAAGAAACTACATCATTGTAGACTTTTGGTCTAGGAGTGTAACCATCACCAAATTCCCACTTGGTAGGATTAGACTTTTTTTTTTTTAATCTTAATTAACTTAATTGATAAAGTCACATATTGTTAGGGTGACGCCAACATGGTACAAGGGGGCAATTGCCCTCTCTTTGTAAAAAATGCCCTCATTAATCATGCATGGTGATATATTCCTATGGAGCTTGAAACTTTGACCCCCTCAATATGAAAAAAAAATTAAAAATAAAAGCACGCCCACTCCCCCCTTAAAGAAAATTGCAATTCTTCTATAAGGCCTATATGAAATTTGCTTACTAATAGGTTGCCTGTGAGTTATGTCTCCGTGACAGTTATCTCTATTGTTTCCATACTCCAACAACGGCATCCTAGTAAATATATTTGTGAGTGTTAGTTGTATGTCACATAATATTTGCTAAGTTTTCCGTTACTGAAATTGCTACCATCTCATACGTTAGCTACCAGACCAGGATAAGTCAAGGCTCTGATACCAACTGATACGGGATGTAGAAGCGTCAAGAAACAGAACACGTCTACTTTTAGAAAACAAGAAACAAAACACGTTTGCTTCTGAAAATAACCTCAAATCCACAAGGGTCATTGAATCCACAAGGAGAAAGGGTTTGGAATTCACCAGAAAATAGAAAAACAAAAGTCTAAATTTTATTGATCGAATAATTATTAAAAAAAATGTTTATAGACTTAGAGGCCTATTTAAGGGCTCTGTAAAACTTGACAGATTAGAAAATATATTCTAAAATAACTCCTAATTAATACCTAACCATAATAGGAACCAAATTTGACGTAAAAAGCATTAAAAGCACCTAAAAACAAGGAAATAACCATAACCCTAAAATACCGAAAATTAAAAATTAAATACCAAAATTAATAAATTACAATAATTAAATAGTAAATTGTGTCCTACATCACTATGAGTATAAAGCAAACAATGTTATCCTTTATCAATTGGAATCTTTCTTTTACAATGAGTAATTTATTGTATTTGCTAGCTTATGGAGATAGAAAGTGACTTTAATCAAACAAGTTGATTTATTATTATTTTTTAAATTAGATTACTTGGTTAAAGTCACTTTTTTGATCTCACCTTTTACGTAAGCTAGTGGTTAACCTTGAAAAAGTTAACAAAATATGTTTATTTTTTATTTTTTTTATTTTTTAATTTTTTTAATTTTGGTTTTCTACATATGAAATTTGATAATTATGGTAGTTAAAAATAAAATTTTTTCTATATGAAATTTGATATGATAATTTTTAATTGGTAATTATGGTACTTTTTAATGGTCTTTTATTTTAACCATTGCGGATTTCAAATTTAATAGAGGGGAACAATGCCATAGACTCAAGGAACCACTTGGACCTTTGATTTGGTAGGTCCTACACACGTGTGGAAGATTCCGTCATGATGAAGGACCCACTAACAAGAGAGTATAAAAGAAAAAGGAGGGAGGAGAGTTAGGGGTTGGAAAAATTGGGGAGTGAAAACATGAGAGGAATGGGAGGTATACTGTAGGGAACTAAGAGGGCAACTCGGTCAAAGGGTCACGTCCTTGGCCAAGGTTTTAAATTAGATTTGGTGAACCATCTTGGAGGCCCAACCCAGCATATCCAACAACTGCTCTTAGGACCTCCCATCGTGGGCTAAAAGCATCCCCAAGCCCAATTTGCAGAGTTTTTGGGGCTTGGCCGCTACAATATATATATATATATATATATATAATGACATAAGAGTCTAAATTCAATAAGGATGTGATGTAAAACTTATGTTTTACACTCTCTAATTCAAACATGTCATATCAGCATTTTCACAATTTAATGAATGAGGAGTGCTACACACAATTAATCCTCAGCAATACACTGTGCTCTCTCTAATCAAACCAGTTGGTACCCATTGTGGCTCTCTCTCTACCAGACCCTCTCTTGGCAAAAATCTTGGCCAAAATATTATTTTCTTTGATCTCATTTTCTTTAGAACCTATATTCTCTATAAAACAATTGAAACCCTAGAAAGCTAAGTCTTTCGGCTAAATATTATTAAAATTAGAGTTTATAGACTTTATGTGTACTGTGTAAAGTTTTTTAGCTAAATGATAAGAGATGCAAAATTCGGTATTGGTATTGGTAAAATACAAGAAAAAGAAGAGAGAGAAACTGACAAGTCTGACATCATGTTTGGTATTTCGGTATTGATGTTGCTGAAATTCAAGAAAAAGGAGGAAAGAGAAACTGACAAATTTTTTTATCAATTTCGTTAATTGGATTGCCGAAATTCTTTTCCCCTAGCCCGCAAATTCCATTCCGTTTGTACTAAGTTTCTTCATTAGTAATTTACTGTTAGTTTATTTTTATTTTTATTTTAAAATAAAAAGTAAGTTAGTTTCTTCAATAGTAATTCTTTTTATTTTATAAAAAGAAGGTAACCAGGGATCGCACCCTTAATGGAGAGCTATTCACCTTAAGAAACAAACAGTAAACCGCTGTATAACATGTTCGTTATAATTGAAAACTCAATCAATTTATTCTATAACTAGTAGATATTTCAAGTTTTCAACAAAAAAAAAAAAAAAAAACATTTTTTTTCCTACACTTTCCAAAAATTGATAGTTATGAACTTATGACAATGAGGATTGTGGATTCAAACATTGAACATCTTAGAGACATCAAAAGTGTCAATTGACATAACTCGATAAAATTAAAAAAAAAATACTTATTTTTTAATTGTTATTATAATTATAATAATATGTTAATAAGTTTTTTTTTTTTTTTTTTTTTGTAATTAGTCTACTCTAAAAATAAAATATTATTTTCAAAATCTTAAACTATATTAACAATTTTAATCTGCTTATAATGAGTCGTATGAATTTTCAAAAGAAAAAAAAAAGTCATGGAAAAATTATGCCGTACAAGTCAAGACACATCATGCAAGCATAACTTGTGCTGCCCAACTTTGATTACTAAAACAATTCCTATGATATACTATTAAAATAATATAAAATAAATAACGAAATTTATCTTAAATTTATAAAATATTAACTATATTATCTTCTTTTTTAATTCATGTAATATGTTTGTGAAATATTCAATTTTTTGTTGATACTTGAAATTTTTTTAATTCATGTAATATGTGAGAATATTTGTTTGCCGTTGAGCTTTCTATTTCAATTTCAACTTCTTGAATTGCCTAGCATTATTGTGGGATTGTGTGGTTTGATCTTTTGTCATGTCCCAAAAATTGACTGATGTGCACTAAGCTAAAAGAATAGATCGATGTGCATAATTATTGTGTTTGTGGCTCCCACTTATTTAGACTTACGCATTCTCTTTGAAGGATATATATATATATATATATATATTTATATATATTTATATTTCTTTTGGTAAACAAAAAAGCATAAGAGGGAAGGGTGTTAATCTCTAAGGGGCTGTTTGGTACATCATTTTAAACATATGTTTTCAGTTTTTAAACAACATTACATGCATTTCCGCACACTTTTTCACCCAAACGTATTTCTAAAAAAATTGAAAACTGTTATTTAAATACATGTATCAAATGGGCTCTAAGCATCCAAGACAATGCAGAGACAAGTGCACCAATGCATCATTAGTGGGGATCAAGGGACTTAAACCCAAAAATAAAGTCTTGTTGGCCCAATGCCTGGCGACTAAATCACCTGCTGTGTTCTTATAAACTATGAATTTCCTGGTTAGCTAAATGCTTTAACAGGAAATTAGATTACTTGATTAAAGTCACTTCTTTTTTTCTCATCTTTTAAGTAAGCTTGTGGTTAACCTTGACAAAGTTTAACAAAACATAATAATAATTTTTTTTTTTTTTTTTTTTTGGTTTTCTACATATGAAATTTGATAATTATGGTAGTTATAAATTTTTTTTCTATATGAAATTTAATATGATAATTTTTAATAGGTAATTATGGTACTTTTTAATGGTCTTTTATATTAACTCTAGCAAGAATAGTTTTGAGTTTTTTTTTTTTTTTTTTTTTTTTTTTTTTTTTTTTTAATCTAATTTTTAGGAAACAAATCTTATGGAGAGTTTAAACATAGAATGTGATTTGAATTCGACTATATATAAATAATATATATATATATATAAAATAATGACATAATATTGTGAGACTTCGAAAGTTTATGGGGCAAAAAATTATATGATCAATCAAAAGTCAAATGTCTTCAGTTTCATATATATTCAAATATTGAATTCAATAATTATGATATTTATTAATAATATTATATATTTTGTCTTATATTTAATTTAATATGGTAGTCATAGTCATTAATAGGTAATTATGGTATTAATTAATGGTCTATTATTTTAATTGTGGCAATAATCTAATTGGGTGTTTAAATATAGTTTATAATTTAAACTTAATTATCACATGGTGGAATCTTGACTCATGAGAGTTTGAAGCGGATATAGTGTGCATATTTTAGATTTTGACTTTCCTACGAGTTTGAAGCAAACAATGTTATCCTTTGTCAACTGGAATCTTTCTTTAACAATGAGTAATTTAGTTTTTTTTTTTTTTTTTTTAAGTGAGATAGAAAGTGACTTTAATCAAACAGGTTGACTTTTTTTTTTTAATTAAAAAAATTTAGCTTACTTGATTAAAGTTACTTATTTTTTGGAGATTAAATTCAATAAGCATGTGGTGTAAAACTCAAGTTTTACCCCTCTAATCCCAACACACTATATCATCATATTACATATTAAAGAATAGTCATAACCACACTCAATCAATTCTAATACCCATTTGAATATCTAACTTAATTGTGAGTTTATTGAGATGTTATTTTGTGTTAGGATGTATTGAGTTTTAAGTAAAAAGCTGATGTGGCAACCTCTTATTGGATGATGTAAAACATAGGTTTTACACCCCATCCTTACCAAATTTGAACTCTATCTTTTGATCTTATCTCTTAACTATGCTAGTGGTTAACCTCGACAAAGTTTAACGTAATATATGCTTTTTTTTTTTTTTTTTTTTGGGTTGTCTGCATATGACATTTGAGAATTATGGTAGTTATCTATCTATATATTAATTTATATATTAAGAGGATTCGAAAAGTTAGTTACTCTCTCCCTATAATCTCTATATATTACTAGCTTCTGAACAGGCGTGTGAGTGCGTAGTTAGAGGCTCTTCTAATTTTTTTTTTTTTGGGTGAAAATGTTAATAGTTTTCATTTATTATAATTCAGGATTACTACATTTTCCAATCACAAAATTACCTAAGGGTGTGATAAATGTTATGCGTTAATGGGTGAAATAATTTTTTCATATAATAATTCATCACACCCCCAAGGTATTCTCAATTTCTCAAAGCTTAACTGTAGAAGGTGCAAGAAAGACTAATATATATAATAACTAATAGCTGAAACGTTTGACTTTTTGTTGATTACTCTTTATTGCACCACGTGGCTACATAGATTAATGCCACGTGTACATTTAAAAAAACCTGAACAGTTGTGTCTTTTTGTTTGATGTAAGTTTTAATGATATTTCCACTTTTTATAACCATTGTATTTGGTCATCTATAGTAAATTAGAGACACAATGTTTTGCCTCTTTGGACAGTAGTTACAAAATATTTTGACTCTTTTTTGCCTTATATACACGCCCCTGAGCATCTCCAGCAGATTAGGCAAATTTTTGTACTATTTGGAGAATGAACAGTGACTTTTACCTTTTAGCTACCCACTTTTTCAAATACACTTTTCAACAAATTCTCTATCTCATTTAAATATTATTTTTTCATTCATTATTTATTCTTTTTTTAACAACTACACATCTTCCAACAATTTTTTTTATTCAATACCTTATTATTATAATAGAAAAAAAAATATTTGAAGAATGAACAGTAGCCCATCAGACTTGATATAGAGAGTCTGTTAGAGACTTATTTTATGGGTTTACTCTCTACAATAGAGAGGATTTTGTGTTTAATGAGCCTATTGGAGATGCTCTTAAAAGCCCAACTGCCTATACTAAACTATAGACACAACGTTTGATAGTAGTTAAACATCACTTCTTTCTTTTATCTTTATCTTTGTACGCTCTTCTTTCCCTCTCCCTCCCTCTATCCGAAATTTATTTCCTGTGGACAACTTTGAAACAAATTTCTCCATGAAATTTTTCTCCTATTAGCAAGGACTTCTCTTTTCAGTAACATCGGACAGCAAAGTGTCAAAGCAAATTTAAAGGTCAGATACCTTTTCTGAAATGTATGGTAAAGAAAAAAATTGTATGGTAAAGAAAAATTGGGTATTAAATACAAATGAAGTATTAGGGTGACAATAGGATATATCAAGTAACGTATTACAATATTTGTAATAGAAACCCAAAGAATTGAAATGCCCCTGAAATGCCCACTATGTTAAAACTTAGATCATTGCAAAAAAGAACAGTACTATACTATAAGGATGACAAAAGATCTGATGTTGAGAAAAGAAAACGTGAAAAAAAAGGAAGATTTTATTTTTTTATTTTTTTAAGTAGTATTTACAAGTTCACAACACCTTATCACTATTGTTGAAGCCTCAACCACCATGAGATCTGTCAAAACGTTGAGATGAATGCTTTTGCAAAATCTTTTGAAAAAAAAAAAAAAAAGAAAGAGGAGCACGATGACGACGCAATTTGTAAAAAAAATCATGCATTTTTATTGTTTCTGTGATTGAAACTAATTTGTGAGAAAGAGAATGAAGAGACTGGGACGGAGGGAGAGGAAGAGATTTGTGAGGATGAGAATAGAGAAGAATAGAACATCCTAGACGTGTAGCCATTAGGAAAGAAAAGTCAAGGTATTGGGAAAGTAAAAATAATTTAAATGTGTGGATGAGAACAATTCAAGATAAAGTAAAAGCCTGAAGGGGTGGCCTGAGTGGTTGGGATTCGTGAATCAGATTTGGTCCCTAGTTCCGAGCTGGGCGAGTACTTGAGGAGAATTTGGGTAACCTTGCTGAGAATTACTATGATTACTAGCTCTCTCCGGAGTCTTGGTGAGGTTTGTGATTCTTAAGGCCTTTGGTAGGCTATGGCTGATTGATATTCTGTAGCGAGTGCACTGTGTTCAGTAGCCTAGGGGCGAGTCGCGATGGTCCTTCCACCCTTTTCTCTCATCAAAAAGATAAGAGTAAAACGTAACAAAGAAATAAAGATGAAATTATAAAAATGGTGGAGCTGAAAAAAAAAAAAGAAAAAAGGAAAATACAGTTGGACTTATTGTTTGGAGTCACCAAACATTCTTGAAAAATGAAAACTATTGTTGAAGCTTGTTTGTATGAAAATAATTTTTAAAGGTGTGAATAGTACGTGAGACTTCGAAATGTATGGGTATGCGTTTTGTGTTTTGGTGGAGTCGTGAACAATGCGAGTGGGACCCGGCCAAGCAAAAAACGTAATCTTGAATCATTTGCACGCAAATGCGTAGAGAACTGTTGGATGCAGAAACATTTCTTTAAGCGGCGAAAGCAGTAAAAAATAATAAAGGATTCACATTCACGCGGGAGGTCTTTATTCATTTGCTTTAAATCTTGGCTGTTCGTCCCAGTGAGACGATTGTAAGCGGTTAAAAAACGTAAGCGCGGTCATGTCTGAATCAAATGCTTGCTTAAGTGTGAGTTTGGATAGCAGCGTTCTCAGTGCAGCATTATGCATGGGGCCGCGAAGTACGGAAAATCTAATTTAAACTTTTAAAAAATTGGGTCATGTAGCTGTCCAGTAACGTTAAAAATTATTTTCTTCTGATGTTTCAGTTTTTAAATTTTATTGATGTGATATCAAAATAAATACTCAAAACTTCTTTTTACCCAAGTAATTTCCACCCTCAGCCCTCATGTCACTTTTTCTCTTCTGCGGTACTCATTGATTGATTTTTTTTTTTTAATATTTTTATATATTAGGTTGAGTGATATTAGATTATTTACGTTATTCCCTTTACATTTTAATAACTTATAATATTGCTACTCCAGGTTTGTTAAAAAAATTTTAATCTTTTTATATTAGATTATTTACATTATTCCCTTTACATTTTAATAACTTATAATACTTCTACTCTAGGTTTGTTAACAATTTCTTTAATCTTTTTTTAAAAAATATTGTTCCTATTGAGTATGATTTCTGGGTATTGGGAATAATTATATATTAATGCCATCTTTAGCATAAATTTTAGGTATAACAAATTATTACTGATAGCAAAGAAATACCAAATTATTATTGGTGTTGGACTTATCATTGATATTAGAATATTTTTCCCCTTTTCAATTGTAACTTTTATTTTCAAGTGATCATAACTTTAAGCAAAAGTGAAAATTTAAAATTTTTGCTCAACTCTTCCATGCATCACACGGGTTAGCGACTAGTATATATATATATATATATATATATATATATATATATATATATATATATAAAACCGAAGCCTTTAACTTTTTGTTGACCTCTCCAGAGCTTGCCACATCATTATTATTATCTATATATAATATAAAATTGAAGTCCTTAACTTTTTGAGAGACCTACATTAGAATTAGGATTAAAAAAATAATTATAATTTTTTTTTAATTAGACCTCACGTTAGAATTTTGAAAAAAAAAAAAAAAAGACTCACTTTAGGTTTCAAAAAGAAAAAAGAAAAGAAAGACTCACGTAAAAAAATAAAACTTTAGGATTAAGAAAAAAAGAGAGAGAGACTCCTGTTAGGACTCTCTCTTCCCTCCTTAAAACCCTAGCAATTACCACCTCAAAACCCTAAACTTAACTTCACTTTAGAATTCAAAAAAAAAAAAAAAAAAAAAAAAAAAACATTAGTATTGAGAGAAAAAGAGTGAGACTCCTGTTAGGACTCTCTTCCCTCCTCAAAACCTAGCAATTACCACCTCGAAACCCTAAACTTGGCAAGGCAACGTTCTTTCTTTTTTATTTGCTTTCATATGTGCCTGAGATTTTCTTTCTATCTTATTCTTTTGTTATGTTTAGAATTGATTTTCTTTTGAGTATTTGGGTTAATATCCATATTTATATTGACATTGTTTTTGTGGGTTTGGTTTTTGGGTTGAAATTTCTAATAATTATTTTATATTGTATATGGCAAATGAAGCATCTCTACTTTTTGGAGAAAAATCAAAGGTGCAATCTATGTCTTCCAGCCCAGGGAATGGTAAATTTTTATTTGGTATATTATATATAAATTTTTTGAATTTGAAGGGTTTTGTTTGGTTTTGAAGTTGAATTTGGGGATTCTATAAAATTTGAAAGTTTTAAGTCTTGGAGTTTTTGGTATTTGCGTCTCAGTAGGTTGATCTTAATTCTTCACCTTATATGTTTTTGCTTTATTGAGAATTTTTATTTGGGTTCATGTGACTTTTTGTTTTCTTAATTAAAGCTATAATTTTTGGTTGATTAATTATTTGTTTGGATTAATTTCAATTAATTATTTGTTTGGATTCAACATAAAAGATAATGGAATTAGGTGTTATAATTTTGATTTCGTTCCATGTTTTGAATTGTCTATATTGTTATTACTACGACTAAGTAAGATTGAGAAAGTCATATTGCTACTCGAATTTGAAGCGTGATGTTTCTTCCTCATATCATGGTCTTTGTTTAATTATATTTTTGTAGTTTATATTAGTTTTGAGTGTGTGCATATATATAACTTTTGGGAGTTTTGTTTTATTAATTTAAGAATTGTAAATTACTTTGTAGGTTTCGGTAATTAGTATTAGACATTTATTATGATTTTTTTTTTTGAGAAAGTTATTATGATTTCTTAACATGGATTATACACATTTCCCACTCCACCTTTCTTTCGGCTAGATAAAATAAAATCTGCTCCCTCCAAAAAATTCTGGTCCCTCAAAAAAATATGTAATTTCAGGCAGTCATAGTTATTAATTATTAAATATATGACTGCAAAATAAGATGAGATATAACTCAAGCAGTCACACAGCTATGTAAGATAAGATTATGTATCATTGACTGCAAAATTGGGTCAAGTTTGTGTGAAAATTTACATGACAATTTAGATAAATATTGTACACCTGCTACATGGAGAGTTTTCACTATTAAGACAAAACTATAACAATTGTGGTATTAATTTATTCTGAGATTTGAGAGCAACCTTCTTACAGGAGGTGGTGTGTATAGATGCTTTTTAGTGGGAGTGTAAGGTCTAATGCAATGTTGTAATATTCAATGTAAATTAGCAAAAGTCCACGACCATGCACCATGCTGCTACTAATATGTCGTTTTTTGGTCAAGCAATCAAACCATCAGTATAGCAATTTCATACCAAATTCAATCTAGAGCATTCAGCCCCTATCCTGGAAGTTGATGCCATGCAGCAACATATGTAATAAAAGTAGACTTCAAAGTTAACTGCAAACACAGATATATATAAGATAGTATAATTCAGCCCCTATATTCTCTCAATGATTTGTCAAACATAATGGGATCCCAATACATAGAAAAAACAACATTTAATTAACAACTATCACATTAAACACCCCAACAAATTACACAGTAAAAACCTCAAAAAAATTGTCAAAGAGAAGAGTGAAAGAAATTACATTCCAGCAACAATGATATGGCTGGGCAAATCCATCAATATAAAACAAAAATCACAAAGTCAGAAATTACAAATCCACAAATCAATCTATAAAAAAATATATATACATTCCAAAAATTACAAATCCATCCATAAAAAAAAAAAAAAAAAAAAAAAAAACCCAACAAGTCCAAATCCAGCAACATAAATCCTAAGAAAAAGCTAAAGAGAGAGAGAAAGAGAGCTGGAAAGAAGAGAAAAAGAATTCACCGCCGCTTGGAGCCCTTCGACGATGGAACTAAGGAACTGGAAGAGGACCGTTGGTTTTGGGTTTTTATTTTTGAGTTTGGCTGAAGTTGTATAAAATCGATTTTTTTTTTTTTTTTTTTTCTCTTTGGGCAAATATGGCGCAGTTTTGCATTTGCCAGGTCTGCACTTCATTTTCATTGAAACTGTGTCGTTTTGGAGCTTATTTGGCACCAAAGAAAAAAACACGTCAGCAATATGACATGGCAATTAACATCAAAAACTAACCGGGGGGGTGATTTGCTAACGAAACCAAACGTTGGGATATAAAATTCAATCACCCCTAAATGTTAGGGGTGTACTTTGCAATTTACCCTAGTTATTAATATAAATTTATTATTATTAAGTTTGTATTTAGAACTTTTTTTTTTTAGAGAGTTTTAACCTATAGCGTCTGCTTCCAATAATATTGAATATAGAACTATATATTCTATTCTAGAATAAATTTATTATCTTTGCCCTTGGGGAAAAGACACTCCATGAGGTTCTAACTAAGATACATCTGTTGCTGGTTGTACACTACATATAGTATTAGACATTTATTATGATTTTCTTAACATGGATTATACACATTTCCCACTCCACCATTCTTTCGGCCTTATCCGCCAAGTTTGTTCATATCAAACCCTATAAATCCCCACCTTTCTTTCTTTTGATACATTACAAAATACAATGGCATCAACTTTCATTCAAATCTCTCTCTTTTCTCCTGCTTCTTCTCACTTCACCATTCTCATGTGCAACATATGCAAACAACCACCTTCACTTCTCCCAAAAACAGCAAGCAGAAAAGCTCATAAAAAGCCTCAACTTATTCCCTAAAGACTCCATTAACATTGCCACCCATGACCCTTCATTTGTTGCCCCAAAGATTGTAGAGAAATCGTTTAGTTTTCCTTCTCTGAATTATTCTGGCCTTTCAGTTGAAGATCTTGGTCACCATGCTGGTTACTGTAGTCTTCCACATTCCAAAGTAGCAAGGTAGGCCTTAAAATGTTGACCATATAAATCAATTCCTTGGCTTTTAATTGGTTTGATTGTTATTATAATTGTTTTTTTTTTTTTAATGATTTCGTAGGGTTATTTACGTGTTTAATATATGTAGGTTGTTTTATTTGTTCTTCGAATCAAGGAACAAGAAGAAAGACCCTGTTGTCATATGGTTGACTGGAGGGCCAGGGTGTAGCAGTGAACTGGCACTGTTCTATGAAAATGGTCCTTTCCACATTGCAAGCAACTTGTCTCTAGTGTGGAATGACTATGGCTGGGACATGGTATACATTGACCATATAATTCATTAAGCTAGAAAATCAGCTAGTATTTTCTATTGCAGCGTAAAATAGTATCTGCATTTTGCATAATCTCCTTTCAAGTTACAAGAATCTCTTAGACTCATACCCTGAAATGTTCCTTGATAGATTTTCGGAAGTAAACTACAATATTATTGAAATGTTTTTTAAGAATTCAGGCCATAGTGGGAGGAAAAAAAGAAAGAAATGATCTCTAACTCTAAAGTATTAAGTACCTAACACTATTATTTTAGTTAAAACAAATTCCAAGCAACAAAAGGATAGAAAAAAAGTTTACCTCCAAACAAATTAGGGGAAAGCATGATAATTGATAAAATCATACATGTGTACTTTTTGTCACGTGACTTAATTAATAAGTCATATGACTTATTTAAATAATATATGTGATTAGTTTTATGAGTCAACACGTACTATGATGAAGAAAAACTGTCCTAAAAGGATTATTCTAAAAAAAAAACATTGAATCGTTCCTCTTTTAAAAAAGAAATTATAGGCCAATTATATGTGTGTGTGTGGGGGGGGGGGGGGGGGTAAAATCCGAAGACCCTAGTTGATGGGCTGGGTTTATATCCGAAACAATTAATTTGTAGAGATGGGTTTATAGAACCAATAGTTGAGTCTAAGTTAGTATTTCCCAATAGAGAATTAAAGATATAGTACCATAGAACCAATAGTTGAGTCTAAGTTAGTATTTCCCCATATTTCCCCACAGTGAATTGAAGATATAGTACCATAAGTAAAATTTGTAAAATATGTTAAGACTTGGATCTTATTTCTTCTTCCTCGGAATTACCCCAAGGAATGTTTACACTTAGATGAAAATATAGGATTAGGATATTCTCATTCTCAATACTAAAAGTGTTCTCTCTCTTTTTTTTCCCCTCTCTCTTTATCTTTCTGTTCCCAATCCATGTACATGGAAGATCTCTTCCTATTGATAGTTCTAATGAGTCGATCATGGCCGTCCACCTGGGGGTGGATGATTCTTCATGCAAGATACTTGTCCCATCTTCCTCCTCCCCTTCTTTTGAGGCTGTGATGAGCAAGTAATAGGTTGTTATGGTACTGTTCAGTGTCATTTAGCCATTAATGTAGCAGGCTTAGTTGTTGCAAAGCATTTAATATGGAGGGGACGGTTGCTTCATCAGGAAGCTTCCTCTGATTCTTGTTCGGGCTAGTTACTGTTACCTTTCTTGGACCAACATGATTGACTTGGTATAATTGCTCTTCAACCTCGTCAGTCTATTCTTCCCTCGGTTTCCTCCTCAGACCAACTGCGTCTTCAGATGACCTTTTCCCTCTATCTATCTGAGCCCACATAACCCATTTGAACATCTGGTTGAACCCTTTTAGATTCCGGCCTAGGCCCAACTTGCACTAAATCTCCTTGGCCCCCACAAGAAAAAATATATATATATATATATATATTTATATATAAAGGAGAGAGGATCACATGCGAATTAGCCTAGGTAGAGGCCATTAGCAATTGCTAGTTGATACTACATGTTGATAGCAGAACTATGATAAAAATAATGAATATGCTGAAAAAATTTTGTCCTTTTATTCAACAGAGTTGATTGTGAAGCTTCTTAATGATCTTTTATTTGGGCAGACAATCTTCGTAGCATATTAAAACATTAAATTTCAATTGTTTGGCAGTTTCCAACAGAGACACTTAGAGTTCAAATCCTCCCTCCCCTGTTGTAACTATCAAAATATCAAGAAAAAAAAAAATTAAAATTTCATGGTAGTATAACATCTATACAGTCAGCTTTGTACATGGCAGAACGTTGTGTTAAACCTTTCCTGATTTACAAACTTTTCAAGCTACACGATATCTTTTTACCACCTACTAATCAATAAAACTTTTACTGTCTTTTGTCAGGCATCAAACCTTTTGTACGTGGACCAACCTGTTGGAACGGGATTCAGTTACACTACTGATGAGAGTGATATTTGCCATGATGAAGAAGGTGTTAGCAATGACTTGTATGACTTTTTGCAGGTATGTTTTCTTTCCCATGTGTATTTGTGTGTTTCCATGAAAAAAGAAATAGGAATCATGCATTCTTGCTTGGTTACATGTGATTGGAATTTGTCAGGATAGGATTCTGAGGTTAAGATTCACAAACTTTTCTAAATTATTTCAGGCATTTTTCAAGGAGCATCCTCAATTTGCTAAAAATGACTTCTACATAACTGGAGAATCATATGCTGGGCACTACATTCCAGCATTTGCTACTCGGATTCACCAAGGAAACAAAGCAAAGGAAGGAATTCATATAAAGTTGAAGGTAGCTCTCAGATTTAATCAGAGTTAGTTGCTTTAGTCCCACGTTATCAGATATTTAATTAACTCATATGCTATAACAGGGATTTGCTATTGGAAATGGGCTAACCAATCCTGAAATCCAGTACAAAGCATACACTGACTATGCACTGGAAATGAATTTAATAAATTATACTGATTACAATAGTATTAACTTGAACATTCCACAATGTGAAAAGGAAGCAAAAAAGTGTGGTAATTTTTCTAATCCTTAATTTCAAATTACTTCTCATTCTTATTAATTGCCTTTTCAATACAACATCATATGACTCTCAAAGATTATTGATTTCTGTAACTTTCAAGACCTAAGAGCAGATTGAATTAGTTCAACTACTTTATCATTGTCCATTGATCAATCATATGGAACTGCATTGTCAGGCACTGATGGTGGAAATGCTTGCAATACTTCATATTACACTTGCAATGCAATATTCGATCAGATTGTAACACTGAACCCTGGTATAAATGTAAGAAATTAAAACAACTTTTGTAGTTACGAAAGCATTACATTGTGAAGAAAAAAGGCATTTTCAACTTTGATGAAAAACTTGTTATAAATTTGATTTGCAGTACTATGACATTAGAAAGAAATGCAATGGAGACCTGTGTTATGATTTATCGAACATTGAGACATTCCTGAACAAGGAGTCAGTTAGGGATGCGCTAGGGGTTGGGGACAGAGAATTCGTTTCATGTAGTAGTGATGTATATGATGCCATGCAGACTGACTGGATGAGGAATCTTGAAGTAGGTATTCCTGCTCTTCTAGAGGATGGAATCAAGGTGCTTGTGTATGCTGGGGAGTATGACCTCATATGCAATTGGCTGGGTAAGCCTCTTTGGCTCAACAGAAGTTGGAACTTGAAATAAACACCTCAAAGAATGTAGAGTTTGTTTTTCTTAGTATATCTTATTGATTTCTTTCTCTCTCGGCAGGGAATTCAAGGTGGGTTCAAGCCATGGAATGGTCAGGACAGAAACAGTATGGGGCATCCCCAACTGTTCCATTTGTAGTTGATGGTGCAGTAGCAGGATTGCTAAAGAGCCATGGGCCTCTCAATTTCCTCAAGGTCTCTCTCTCTCTCTCTCTCTCTCTCTCTCTCTCAGACTTTGTGTCCTGATTTGCCAAACTTGGTTCCATGTCACAACACATAGGTCCATGATGCTGGTCATTTGGTTCCAGCGGATCAGCCTAACGTTTCACTACAGATGCTGAGAAGGTGGATGAAAGGGAAATTAACCAAGTCTGAGGTCTCTCCCTAGTAATGTGAGAAAAGGCGGGAAAAAAAAAGATTTTAAAAAGTTATATATAAAAGCTAAAAGCTTATGCCAAACTCCCCCTAAGTCTTTCTTTTTCCGTTCTCTCCTTGATTGGAGTTTAGTTATGCCCTCTTGTTCTTGTTTATCTCTACCCGATCTTATTGATCGTTGTAATTTGGGTTCTTGATTTATGCTACTGTAACACGTTTCCAATGTACTTGGTTGGCTTTTTTCTTAATAAAAATTCTTACACTGCATATAAAATTTATAAAATAAAAAAAAAATAAAAAATGAACCTAGCATTCTCTTTCTGAGCATGTACCTATATTTATGGATTTCAGGAATGGTGTCTGGGTAGGACTAGTTATGATATGTTTGTCCTCGCGTGACTTCAAGGTTTTTGTTTACAACTCCTCAAAATATTTTATTGCTAGAATGGAGCATAAAGATTATTTTACACATATGAATGTTCAGTGAATACACATTTACCATCATATGCTATAAATAATACATTAAATTGTGCTATAGATACTGTCATATTCAGTTATGAGTTATGATATAATGGGCGCAGCTTGCACAACATTGATAACGATTGTTTGATTTGTGAGATCATTACGTGGCTATAAAATAAGAGCTTGGAAATTCTGGTGTTATTGGAAGACAGAGAGTCTGTAACATTATAGCAGAAGTTCAGTCACAATTGATCAAAATTATAAGAAAAATAATAGATAATGCCAAGAGAAAGCCCTTGATTCCAGATCGGTATTTTGAACAAAAAACTTTGCAACCGAAACAACAAGCACCCAAAATTTTCAGAACCCAAAGAATACATAACCAGAAATTTAACACAATTAAAACAAACCCAGAAAATTAACACAAAACATTGGTCACAATAACAAGATCGGTGGAACAAAAACCACCACTCCCAATACATCAAAACCCACATCACCAAACCCACACTTCTTCAATCGCCAAACCCACTTTGAAACCCAAAACCCGACCACCATATTTCTTAAATCACTCCCCATTTGGGTTTCGAATTTTCAATGACTGAGACTTCGAAGTTCTAAAGATGAAAATACCGGTCTTCTGGAATTAAGGACAACGTTTTGCAATGGCCAAAAAACCTAGAAAGTCCTTGATATTCATGAATTTCTCAGCTGCAAACATATGCTGCTGAGCTGTGAGCATAGACTGCTGAATTGGGTGCAACCTCATTAACAGTGAGACCTTTGCATGATTTATACCCGAACATAGCAAAGTAATCATCGGAAAGAAAGATCCTAAATATTCCAAATAATCAAATGACATTATATTTGGAGCCTCGATCTCGGCCTTCACAAGTGTGTCACAATCAAGTAACTGAAAGCTCTCAAGCTCTTGGTTTCAAATTTTCTGGGTTTGTGTACTTGTCTGATCATTTTCAAAGATAATGCTAGATCTCAATTTATATGATTTTTGGTTTTTATTTCTGTTTTTTTCCTTTTTTATTTAGTTAAAATTGATAAATTAATTTTTTATATTTAAAGGATGACGTGGCAAACGGTGCACTCTGTTTGCCATGTAAACTATTTCCACTAGTGAGATGACGATAATGACCAAAATGAGATCGTTTTTAGATTTTAGGGAATAAATGCGATAAAATTAAAAAGTAGGGATCAAAATGAAAATAGGGTCAAAATGTGGAGACCAAAAAGGTATTTCCGCCTTAAAAAAAATGCAAGTTCTCAACTTCTACAAATTCCAGGCCATGGTTCTAGTCATTGGTTTACTTTGGCATCTACATTAACTAAAACTCAGTTGAATATGAAATATGGTCTTTGATTTTAATTTGTACAAAGACTAGATTTCATTAGAGGGGAGAAAATTGTAGTTTTATCATATATGTTTGTATCTCATCATGATTTACATCCCAAAGATGAGGCTCATACATTAGAAACAAATTTGATCACAAACTCATCAACAATCCCAGTCTAGATTCCTGTGAGAAACAGTCACTGAGTAAATCTTGCTTGAACAAAGTTTCTCTCCAAACTTATTGGAGAGAAACTCTTCAAACTTCTCATATATCTTTATATTGAGTGTAAATTTTGAAAATTAAATTATATGTTTTTATTATATCATTTATGCTCGCAAAATTTCAAGAAGATCAAAGATTAATTGCTCATCAAACAAATGTTAAAATTTCAAATTTTTGTGATCTAAAATTATGTATAAAAATAAGTTTATTAATCAAATAGTAAATAACATTAGATTTGAGTAAGAAGAAATGACGGAATCCTTCAACCTTAGATAACATAGAAATCCTAATGAGAGGGAAAACGTTTCTCTCCATACTAGTTTAATTTGGAGAGAAACCCTTCAAGCTTTTATAGTATTAAATTATGCATAAAATAAAAATTTATTGATTGTATAGTAAATAACATCCTATTCAAACGATATTTAATTGTGTTAAGAACATAAATAACATGTAATACAACAGTTAAATTTTTAAAATTCACATCTAATATAAAGATATAGGAAAAGTTTGAATGACATTCGATTTAAACGATATTTGACTGCATGTTCAGAACATAAAAGAGTATTCAATCCAACAGTTAAATTTTTATAATTCACATCTAATATAAAAATATAGGAAAAGTTTGAAGGATTTTCTCCAAACTAGTTTAGAGAGAAACATTATCCCAATGATAGATATAATAAAGAACATGCAATTCAACAGTTAAATTTTTAAAATTCATATCTAATATAAAGATATAGGAAAATTTTGAAGGATTTCTCTCCAAACTAGTTTAGAGAGAAACCTTATCCAAGTGATAGGTATAATAAGCGAAAACAATTAATTAATAACCAACTCGTTTTCCATATAATTCTCTTAATGTCTCAATTGCGGGCTAAAAACCTGTTCTCAATGGAATAACGGAAACAACTCGCAGATGTTGTGCATTACCATTCTTTGGTTTGGACAGTGTCATTTAAACATCTCTCCCTCAAGAATTCTACTCGCAGATACAGATGCATAAATAAAACATTCAATAAAAACGAGGACGTTGGTCATGTTTGGAGCCCCAACTACCAAAAATATTTTCCAAGATGGGCAGGCATATGCGAAGGAGGTTAAATCTGATGGAGACTTTCATGGAAGACTAAACTTCTAAGGTGCACAATGCATTCCAGGTGATGATCACAGATCAATTTTTTTTTAATAGAACAACAGCACCTTAGTCCCCAACTTTTGGGGACGACTATAGATCCTCAATATACCAATTGGGTTCAACCACATGTATTTTTCTTTGCCACTCTACCCTATCCATAATCAAACTCTTTATCACAATTTCGCTTGAATATGACGATTAAATATGTTCCATAAGAAAACTAAAAACCAGTTGTCCATGTCACCTCAGCTAAGTAAAATTTTATTGCTAGAATGGAGTTTTCTGAGGAACAGTTCATAAAGATTATTTTAGACATATGAATGTTCAGTGAATACAGGTTTACCATCATATGCCATACATTGATTTGGCCTATAGATTCTGTCATATATTATTATTCTGTTATGACATATGCACAGTTGGCACAAAAGTGATCATGATTCATTGATTTGAGAGATCATTGACTGGCTATTAACTAAGAGCTTGGAAATTCTGGCATCATGGGAAGACGCACAGAATCTGTAAAATCAACTTAGAGCAGGACCTATTACAGAAACAACCTATAGCAGATGTTCAGCTCCAATTTATCTAAAATTATAAGAAAAATAATATATGATGCCAAGAGAAAGCCAGTGATTGAAAGGCAGCATTAAAAATTTGTATGCCTTAAAATATTCAAGTTCCCAACTTCCACGAATCAGGAAGAGGGGGCTGTGGTTATTGTCATTGATTCACTCTGGCATGCATATACAATAACTAAAACTCAGTTAAATATGAAATATGGTTTGTAATTGTTATTAAATGATTGCAAGTTGTACAAAGACTGTATTTCTTCAGAGGGGCTAAAACTGAAGCTTATCATATATGTTTGTATCTCATCATAATTTACATCCCAAAGATGAATTCTCATACATTAGAAACAAAATTGGTACTCACAAAACTCATCAACAATCTCAGTCTAGATACCTGTGAAATCAATCTGCTGAGTAAAGCTTGCATTTCTTTTTCTTAAATCCCTCTAACACTTAGACAACGCAATCAAAACCAGACCTCCCAACTAGAAGAAGAAATGACAAAAGCCTTCTACCTTAGATTAGTACATATAGAAGTCCAAGTGATAGCACAATATGTGAAAACAGTTAAAAACCAACTTGTTTTCCATATAATTCTCTTAATGACTCAATTGCTGGCTGAAAACCTGTTCTCAAAGAAACAACAGAAACAACTTGCAGATGTTGTGCATTACTATTCTTTGGTTTGAACAGAGTCAATTTAAACATCTCTCCCTCAAGAATTCTACTAGCAGATATAGCTGCATAAAACATTCAAAAAAATCAGGAAATTGGTCATGTTTGGTGTCCCAACTACCAAAAAGTTCTTCCAAGATGGGCAGGCATACACAAAAGAGGTTAAATCTCATGGAGACTTTCATGGAAGACTAAAGTTTTAAAGTGCACATGGCATTCCAGGTGATGATCACAGATCAATTTGCTTGAATACAACCACAGCACCTTAGTCCCTAAATTTTGGGGATGACTATAGATCCTCAATAGACTAATTGGGTTTGAACACGTGTATTTTTCTTTGCCACTCTACCCTGTCCATAATCAAACTCGTTATCACCAATTTACTTAAATATGACAATTAAATATGATCCATGAGAAAAAGAAAAAACAGTTGTCCAATACACCTCAACTAAATAAAATAGTTATGCATCTAAGCGCGCACTAAGCCTGCATCTCCTCACAAGTCAAAGGGAACGTTAAACCTACCATTAGATTGCCACAGAAAAACAAGGAGAAGTAATTGGAATATGAACACCTTAAAAAAGACGAGGCTTTGTGGCAGCTTTAGGATCCCAACTTCCCTTCCGTTTCAACAAGCTATCTGCTGACACACAAGGCACTTACAGCAAAAAAGACCAAAATAGAGAAAATGAAAAATATATAATATGAAGAACTTACATGTTTCACCATGATTTCATAACCATGTACCAGACAAAACTATTCACGCAGCTAGTTGCTAGAAGACATTATTTCACCTTAAAAATACTTCCTAACTCACAAATAAATCACAATTTGAATTGAAATGAATATTAAGATTAATGATCAAAGTTTTAGTGAGGAAAGGAGGTTACCAGCTATGTTGCACGGACACGGACACGACACGGACACGGGGATACAGCAATTTTTGAAAAATAAAGACACGACACGGCGGGGACACGGCGGTTAAATAATTAATTAAATTTTATATTTAGACATATTTTTAAATATTTTTAGACATAAAATACGTTTATGTCTAGAATTTAAATTATGTAAGAACTACAAATAAGTAAACTAACACCCAAAGTAGTACAATAATACACATAAAATGTTCATTTCAATAAAATCACCTACAATATTTAACTTTAATAAATAAATAAAATTATAGCACCAGCAGAACACACAACAAAAAATTTATAACTTATATAAATAAAAATAAATAAAAAAGGACAGAGCACCCACGGGCCACGGCAGTAGTGAAAAAAAAAACAAAAAACAAAACGCAACTTATATTATATAATGCGTTATAACAGTACACCCAACGAAATCAACGGTATAGGTAAGTCCACCTGTCAAAATTTGTGTTTTTTCTCTTTTTTTTTCACTGCTGGCGTGTCGGACGCGTCGGAGTCTCGTCGGCGCCGTGTCGGAGAAGTGAAAAAAAAAAAAAAGTGACACTGCCGGACAACTGAATCCGGCGCGTCGTACCCGTTCCGGTGTCCGACACTTGTCGGACACGGACACGACGCCAAAAATGGCGTGTCCGTGCAACCTAGGTTACCAGTAAAAAGATGAAGCTTGGCAAAGTTAAAGAAATCATTAGCAGAGAACCCAAAGAGAACTCTAGCCACCCTATCAAAGCATATCATCTTGAGCACCTTTGTATCTGATGCTATTGACATCTACCAAACCAACCAATCAAAACTCAACATTTTGTTATTCCAAAAAAAAAAAAAAAAACGCGCACACACACACACAGAATAGAAGCCTAATGCAGCCTGACACCCCCCAAAAAAGGAAATTCTTGAAATCCCATTTCAAAAAATTGAAATTTTTTCAAAAAAAGCAATTCATCGAGATATTTTATTCTCTGAAAACAAATATAATTCTCTTGAAACCACATTTCTAAAAAAGGGGGAAATTTTTTCCAGGAAAGCATTATATTGAAAAGGTATATTCTACCGAAACAGGAAAAACAGGAATTGGTTTGTGGGGTGGAGGTGACTTACAAGGACTCGGAAGAGGCGTTTGGAAGCAGAGGAGACGGAGATGAAGGCATTGAAGTTGCAGAATTTGCAGAGAGAAGTGGGATCGTTGTTAGGGAGAGTCCTCTCACAAACAGAGCAAATCCTGTAGCATAAGTTGGTGTGGTTTATGGCCAACACTGTGCACACTACCGTTTTTGGTTTCTCACCTTCCACTGCTTCTTTTTGAATCGTCCCCTCAACTCTTGAATGTTTGTTGAAACTTGAAATTCTCACTTCTCAGCGTGCAGTCCATCTCGATAAAATCAAAATGTGGCATGGAGACATAAGAAAAAAGGTCAGATATGGAGTTAAGATCTGGACTGGTAGTCTGGTACTAGGTTTGAGCCTCTTGTCTTGGCCATAAAAGTGACTCATTTCCCAGCCTACATGCCAAACAAACCATAATTTGAATTCATTTTTGGTATTTAAACTTTAAAGTTGTTAAAATTTTCATTTTCTGATTTTCCTCTTACCAAGTTTTATTTTATTTTCAAATTGGTGTTTGATAAATGTGGTTTTGCAAAGTGTTTGGGTGGAAAAGTATTTTCACTGTTTTGTATCAAATGATATTACATCATCCATATCAAAATCCAATAAATGAGAGTCATATATGTAAAAATAACTACCAACTAACATATGTTTTTCATTTATTAGTTGGGTACTTATTTTTTGTTGACATATTTCACACTTATTGAATTTTGATACTACTGACATGGTATCATTTGATGCCAAATACTTTCTTCTTTGGGTGACTATGGGTCCGTTTAGATACAACTTATTTTTGCTAAAACTGAAAACTGAAAACACTATAGCAAAATAATTTTTTAATGTGTAAAAAATTACTGTTCATTCTGTTTTTTACTGTTCATAAGCCTAAAATCACTGTTCATGGACAATGAACAGTGACAGACGCGCGTCCAGGAAAAAAAAAAAAAAAGCTGAAACGCGCAGCTTGAAAACGCAAACTTTAAAACACTTTATCCAAACCCTTCCTATAGCTCGGTTTGGATACAACGTTTGCGCGTCTGCGTTTTCAGTTTGCGCGTTTTGCCTCTTTTTTTTTTTTTTTTCTTGGTCAGCCGTGTTTTTTGACTTTCAGTCAGTGTGCAGTGCACACCAGTGTACTATTCAGCCACTTTTCAACAACTTTTTATTAAAACGGGTCTCACGACACTATTCACATATTTAAAAATTATTTTGCTACAGTGTTTTCAGTTTTCAGTTTTCAGCAAAATAAGTTGTATCTAAACGTGGAATCCACATGTCTTTGTGATGGGTCTAAAACAAGTCATCAAGGACACGTGAGGATCCAATTAGTTTCATTTGAAGGGTCCGATTCTTACAAAAATTCTATAGAACCTATTTTTTAGCAGCTATAATATATTTTTGAACATTTTTGGAGGGGCCATAATAAAACATAGCGTGCTCTCTCTCTCTCTCTCTCTCTCTCTCTCTCTCTCTCTCTCTCTCTCTAAATTAGAGAAAAGTGAGGATTACATTTAAAATCTCTCTAGAAAAAATGGTTATTAATCACTATTTCATTACATTTTTACACAAAAATAATTACATTATATTTAATGGGCAATTATCACATGGTGGAATAATCACTCATGAGAATTTGAAGTGGATATCATGTGCATATTTTGGATTTGGATTTCCCTATAAGTTTGAAGTAAAAAATGTTACCCTTTATCAATTGGAACTTTCTTTAACAATGAGTAATTTATTGTATTTGCTCATTTATTTTCTTAAGTGAAATAGAAAGTGACTTTAATCAAACAAGTTGAATTTACTTTTTTTTTTTTTTAAATAGCTTACTTGATTAAAGTCACCTATTATCTCACATTTTAAGTTTAATCATTAACTTCGACAAGAATCTTTTAATATGATAATGATGGTAGTTACAAATATATTTTTCTCTATATGAAATTTAATATGATAATTTTTAATAGGAAATTATGATAGTTATTAATGGTTTTTTTTAATTTTAATTTTTAAGAAACAAATCATATAGAGAGTTTAAACATAGAATATAATTTGAATTTGACTATATATATATATATATATTAAAATAATGACATAATATTGTGAGATTTCAAAAGTTTATGCGGCAAAATATTATAAGATCAACCATAAGTCAAACGTCTTTAGATTAATTTATATATTCCAAATATTGAATTCGATAATTATGATAGTCATTAATAAGAGTCTGAATTTGGTAAGAACATGGTATAAAACTTATGTTTTATATCATCCAATAAGAGATTGTCACATCAGTATTTTACTTAAAATTCAATACATCTTACCACGCTTAATAACATCTCAATAAACTCATAATTTGGTTGGATTTAAATATGGATATCAGAATTGATTGGGTGTAGTTGTACTTATTCTTAAATACGTAATAAGATGATATGATATGTTAAGATTGGAGGAGTAAAATATGAGTTTTACACCACATCCTTACAGAATTTAGTCTCTATTAATAATATTTTATTTTATTCTAATATTAAATTTAATATGGTAGTCATTAATAGGTAATTATGGTAGGTATTAATTGTTTATTATTTTACTCCAATGGAGTGCTTAAATATAGAATATAACTTAAACTTAATTAATTTATATATATGGGTTAGGAACGAGTTACATAGAGTAACTTAAACAATGTTATACTACATAATAGCTTTTTATTTAATCAATATTTTGAAATCTCACCGGTGGATTACATCATGTTCTTTATATTCTTAATACAAATGTCAAACAAATGTCAAACAAGAGTCTTGTAACTTAACTAGTTGGCATCTCTTGATGTTTTCAAATGAGACATCTAGAGTTCAAATCCCCCCACCCCCAACAATCTAATCTAATAAAATAAAAAAATGCACGCCAAATTTTATGCAAATTGGATATTAGTTATCATTCAATCCATAAACCCATTTTTTATTCATAATTTTGAAACACAAAAACTTAAATTTAAACATTTTATAGATGAGATAGTTATTAATCTTAGATCGTCTTGAAATTTTGTAACTATGGAGAGTATAAGAAGAAAATGTAATGCAACAGTGGATGTGTCAAATTTTGCATTAAATAAAAATATATTTAGTGGTCTAATATTTCTTAAAATTACACAAGATGTAACTTGAATCCAACATCTCTCTCTCTCTCTCTCTCTCTCTCTCTCTCTCTCTCTCTCTCTCTCTCTCTCTCTCTCTCTCTTTATAGGTGCAATCACACCCAATTAATTCTAATATCCATATGAAAATCTAACCCAACTTGCAGTTTATAGAGATATTATTAAGTGTGATAAGATGTATTGACTTTTAAGTAAAAAATTGATGTAGCAATCTTTTATTGGATGGTGTAAATTTTTTATTGGATGGTGTGTATATAATGACATATAAAATTTTTAAACCTTATCCAGTGCAATGCATGAGAAATTTTAATAAAATATAATTTTATCACTTTTACTTTGTGTATAAATATGAAATTTGATAATTATGATAGTTATTAATAGACATTTATTATAATTAGGTGTGTATGTGAAATATTAAGTATGATCATTATGGTATATTATTTGGTATTTATAATGATTGTATTTTTATATTGAACTATTAAATATTTAAATATGGTTGTTATTAATAGTATTTATTATGGTTGTTTATATATGATATATTATATTATTTGCTTTCTAATATATATATAAAGGAAAACATGATGTCTCAATATTCTAATTGAGAGTTTACATATATAGAATTTTTTTTGATAAATATGATAAAATTTCTACTTATGCCATCACTTTGTGATGGTTGCTTTTTATCATCAGGCAAAAACAACAATCAATTTTTCGTGTAGGTGGGGTTTGAGCCACAAATTTCTTATTCGATGAGAAGATATTTTACTAGTTGAACTAAGTGAAACCCACATAAAGAAAATAATTTAAACTCAATTAAAAAATATACATATTAGAATATTGACGTGTAAAATTGTGAGACTTCAAAAGCTCATGTGTCAAAACATCATTAAATCAATTAAAAGTAATTTAGGGTATGTTTGGTATGGTGTAATAGCTCATATAATGGAATAGCTATTCATGTGTAATACAATTCGGTCATTTGGTTGCATCTTTATTACATGAACTAGTATATAATCCGTGCTTATGCACGGGAATGATGAATTGTAGTGGTAATATTGATGTTATAAGTTTCTTAACAATAGCACCACTGAATTGATGTTATATACTAGTAGCTATTGACTTATAAAAAACTATTGTAGTTTTTGGAGGTACTAAAATAATAAAACCATTTTAAAATAGTACATAAATAGTTTGGGACATTGGTAGGTACTAAAATAGTTTTTTCTTGTAATTTTTATGATATTGGTTATGCCAAGTTTCTCATTACATTGCTATTACGTATATAATTTTGAAAATCACTATTGGATACTATATATACAATATCAATTCAAAATTATTGTCTGTGAAATTCTACTAAAAATAACACAAAATAAAATAATAAATTGGTCAAATAGTATCTCCTAAATTGAATGGGGATAGATGCATGGGATCGTTTAGCTCAATTACAATTTGTTACGTTCAATAATTTCACATACAAAATATATGAATAGAAATAGTATAAAAAAAGTATGCTCATTAGTTCATAGAAAAAAGTAATAGCAAAAATCTAAACAATGTAATTTGTATGGAAAGCTAACAAAAGCAAAATCCAATTTTGATTCTAATTAAATTTTCTCTAAACTTTGGTTTAAAAAAAAAAATATATATATATATATTACCTAGTTAGAATTGAACCGTACATAGTCATGGTATATCACATAAATGACTTATAAATTTGAATTGTTTTTAGTTCTACAAAAAAAAAAAAAAAAAAAAGACTCATAAATATAAAATCATTTAAATTCTATTCCTCTAATTTTATATATAGAGTTAGATATATGATTATGTTTTTTATGATTTATTTATATTGGACTCCTAATCTATATATCTATATATATAATAATAGGTGAAGCTGAGAGAAAATTTAATTAGATTTTAAATTGGAATTAAATTAAAGTCTAATTTTACGTCATGTGTCCCATCTAATCTAAGTTTTTAAATTTTTGTGTCAAGTGAGTTAATTCAATGTAAAAATTGGATTTCAATTAAAGTTTAATTTTGTGCCATGTGTCCCATCTAATTAAAGTTTTTTTTTTTTTTTTTTTTTTTTTGTGCTTCAAATGAGTTAATTTAGTGTAAAAAATGAGGAGTCCAATATAAGTAAACTATAAAAAATATAATTTTTGAATGATTTTATATTTATGAGCTTTTTTTTTGTATAACTAAAAACAATTCAAGTTTATAAGTCATATATATATATATATATATATATTAACAGCCAAAGCTAAGAGAAAATCCAATTAAATTCTAAACTGAAGTTTAATTTTGCGTCACGTGTCTCATCTAATTTTTAAATTTGTGTTTCAAGTGAATTATTAGGTGCAAAAATTAAAGATTCTAAATTCAATTAGATTCTAAATTGAATTTTAATTGGAGTTCAATTTTGCACATGTATTCCATCTAATTTTTTAATTTTTGTGGCAAGTAAATTATTGAATGCAAAAACAGAAGAGTCTAGATCTAATTAGATTCTAAATTACATATATGTAATTGTGATTGTTTTTAAATGTATCCGTGCATATGCACGGAGTTACACACTAGTATATAATAATAGGTAAAACTGAGAGAAAATCCAATTAGATTTCAAATGGAATTCAATTAAAGTCTAATTTTGCGCCATGTGTCCCATCTAATATAAGTTTTTAAATTTTTGTGCCAAGTGAGTTAATTCAATGTAAAAATTGCATTTTAATTAGAGTTTAATTTTGTGATATGTGTCCCATCTAATTTAAGTTTTTAAATTTTTGTACCAAATGAGTTAATTTAGTGTATTAAACGTGGAGTCCGATATAAGTAAACCATAAAAAACATAATTTTTGAATGATTGTATATTTATGAGCCTTTTTTTGTAGAACTAAAAACCAAGTTTATAAGTCATCTATATATATAAGTAAAGCTAAGAGAAAATCCAATTAGAATCTAATATTGCACCACGTGTCCCATCTAATCAAAATTTTTAAAATTTGAATCAAGTTAGTTAGTTCAGTGTAAAAATTGGATTTCAATTAGAGTTTAATTTTACGGCACGTGTTCCATCTAATTGAAGTTTTTTAATTTTTGTACCAAATGAGTTAATTTAGAGTAGAAAACGAGGAGTCCAATATAAATAAATCATAAAAAACATAATCATATATTTAACACTATATATAAAATTAGAGGAAGAGAGAGTTTGAATGATTTTATATTTATGAGCCTTTTTTTTATAACTAAAAAAAATTTCATTTGGCACAAAAATTATATATATATATTTATATTAATAGGTAAAATTTAGAGAAAATCCAATTAGATTCTATAATTGAAGTCCAATTTTGCACCATGTGTCCTAAATTATTTATTTTTAAAGAGAGTTTTATTTCTTAATTCTGGAATCAAATGTGGGACCATATTATAAATATCCATTCAAGTGAGTTATTGTGTACATAAACCAAAGAGTCTAGAATTAATGAACATAAAAATATTTGAAAAAATGGACAATTTACATTTTCTACCTAATAACATTCTTACAAGACTTGTAAGGACCAAATTTGGCTCCCAAGCCCAAAGGAAGTATGAACTTAGACCCAAAGAGCCCAATACAATGAATTTGTAGAGAGTGAGTTGGAAAACTGGGTTTTAATGAGTCAGACAACAAGTAAAGTGGATCCAGATGACAAGAAAATGAAGATAAACTAGTTTAATCTAAAGAAAATTGTCCTCGGCACAATCCGAGGAGATTAGTTCTTATATATTGATTCTCAAGTTTGATTACAAGTTCAACTCTTAACTGCTACAGCGTTTTTCTCTTAATTTCTCGATCACTCTCTTCAGGATCTTTTTTCTATTTTATACTATCCTCCTCCTTCATCTCTACACTCCACGTGTAAACTAGGTTGCTAGCCTTGATCCTTGTCCCATCAGCACATTCTTGAAGTCTTTGGGGAGTAGCTGTAAGGCTGAAAGATACTGTTCAAGTATCACTTCTTCATTAATGCAGCCAAAGAGCTAGCTGCAGAGCTTTTAATGCGGTGATAACAGCTTTCCATTGAGATATTTCATGGCCTCCCTCTGTCCTATTCCTTCTGGATACTTATCCTCATCAGTGGAATCATCCAGAACGTTGCTCTTGGTGTCAGACCGCACCTTCTAATCTCGGCTTTGCTCAGCTGAGGAAGTATTCCTCATCGGATCGCCTTCTTGGATGATCATGACTAGACTTCACCTCTTTACTTACCAACATGGATTCTTAGGAAGGTGTTTACCCGCCCTCGGACTACTTAATGTCCTTGGATTGGGCCATCGACCCAATATATACATAGATATGTAATCTTGGGCCTATCACCCCTACAATAGCCCCTCGAGATTCTTCTTTCTGGCTCCTCGGGAAGAAAGGAGGATTTCGATGTCACTATAGTTACTCCGTGCTCATCATACAACACCTCTGACTGCGTAGATGCCTTTCCAACTACCCAAGACATGCTCCTGACGCTTCGGCATACAAGACGCGCCTTCATTAAATTTTTACGGCTCCCTGTCCCCCACATTCTACGGCGCGATGCAAATCCAACGGCTGAGGATTTTGCTAGAACTCGGGCAGGAGTTTTCCCGTTTGTAATTATCTTTTTGATATAAATACTGTCCAAATCAATCATTCTTCTCACTTTAGCGCTCATACACTGAACCTGCAAACTCATTCAATCTACTCGTGCCCTCACAAATTTCAAGTGCCTGTCCGAGGAGACCTTTCCTCCCTACATAAGTCTTTATAAACCCTTCCATTTATTTTTCCATCTCCTTTTCTTTTCTTCGTGTCTATTCCTCATCGGCCTTTTTAGTTTCTCCTTTACTATCTTAGCACCTCCAACCTTTCTCTAAATATGGGTAGATTTGCTTACTTGGTAGATTCCAAGGAGGGTATAGAGAACTTTAGAGCTCAGTATAGGATTCCACCAAGTGCATTCATTAGGTATTGTAAGGAAGGGGAATGGCACGAGAAAAGGCAAGAGGGAGAAGTGGTGATCCCAATGATTGCCTTTATAAAGGGAGGGGTGAGAATCCCCATGGGTACTGTCACCAGGGATTACCTTAAGGCTTATTGATTAGCTCTCACCCAATGCACCCTAAACATGTTTAGGATTTTGGGGAGAATAGACGCCCTTAATGAGAAAATGGGCTTAGGGCTTACCCACCATGATGTTAACTGGGTTTACAACCTCCACCACCTAAAGGGGCAGGGGTATTACCTAAAGTCTAGGTACCCTGAGGTTAGGCTCATCCAATGCCTCCCTGATTCCAACAAAGGTCTAAACAAGGACTTCTTGATCGTTTCAGGGGAATGGCACGATGGCCTCCTCTGCCCGATGAGAGAGGGGACACCAAGTGGGGCTTTAGGTATGTGAATTTTCCTTTGACTCGCTCTGTTTTTTACTAACGATGTTTTTCTGTTTTTCCCAATGGTTTTGCAGATAAGAACACTACTGTACCCAACTTTAGCCTTGTTAACCAATCGAGCCTAGACAAAATACTGAAGGCCAAGGTGTTCATCCATAGCGACAGCCAGCTCAGAGCAGCTCATTTGATCCTTAACTACACCCCCATCTCTAAAAGCTACCAGGCGCCGAAGTGCGTCATCAAAGCAAAGGACCCTCGCCTACATCGGATCAGTGTTGCCGTTCCAAGTTTTCTCACCACCAGTCCTATCCCAGAAGGCACTCTTTCCACTGATCCTATCCTAGAAGGCATGCCAAGGGTGCACTGCCATTCCAACACACTATCGAGGAAGAGGCAACCCCGTCCCAGCCCACGATCAATGAAGGGAAAGAAGTTGTTGAGGTTTCGGACTCTGAAGACGATTTTGAGGTCTTCAAGCAACCTCTATCACCTGAAACCCCATCAGGTGACCTCGGCCACCCTCTTCTCACGCAAGCAAGCCAGGCACAAGGAGACTCCCCCCTACCTAAAGATATGGGTATACAACGCAAGCCCAAGGTCTTCTATCAGTTATGGAGTCCCAAGCTAGGGATAAAGTGCCAGAGAGATCCCAAAGCAGTGAAAAGAGGGAAGGGCCCCCTCCCTAAGGAGGCCGAGCACCAAAGAGAAGGTAAACAGGCCAAGGGAGCCCAAACCTTGGTAGAAAAAAGAGCTGAATCCCAAATTGGGGTCCCTGCCTGAACGCCTGCTCTAGTGCTAGACGAAGCTCCCTTGCCTGCGGATGCTTCGATTAGAAACTTCCAGGATGGGAAGGCCGGCTACGTGGCCGATGCGGTGGAGCAGACTTTACTACTGCCTGAAGACATGATTGAATGGCGGTCAATGAGGAAGCACGAGGTCTTCCTCAGCTTAAAAAGAGACCTCGCTCTGGTAAATCTTCTGTCTATCCTTTTTTTTTTTTTTTTTACTCTAGTACCTATACTTTGCTGATTTTATTAGCACTTCTTCTTCCCCCCCTTTTTTTTTAAAGGCTGTCCAAGTTGCCTACAGAGTTGAGGAAATAGTCATCAGCTCTCACCGGGCGATGAAGGAGTAGGAGGGCAGGCGCGCTGCCGCCGTGAAAGCTTTTGAGCTGGTAGAAAAGAAGTCCCAAGACCTTAATGCCAAGCTAACTGAAGCTGATCGGGACAAGAAAAGTGCCGAGGCCGCCTTGGACGTGGTGGAGAGGCAGACGAAGGCTCAGTATAAGCAGCTCCGCCAAGCTGAGGACGAGCTCGCTGCTGCCAGAAGTCAGATCAAAATTCTAACAAAGAAGCTAGAGGAGGCCGAAAAGACTAAGGAGCAGGCCGAGCAGGAAGGCTAAGACGTGGGCGTGGCAGAGACCGAGGAAGCCCTCAGGGTAGAGGTCTCAGAGGTGTGCAGATTCTATTACCTCCAAGTGTGGAACAAGGCCCTCGACCGAGCTGGGGTTGAGGCCTCCTCTGCCCTTAGGAGAGCAGAGAATGTGTACTACCCTCTAGCCACCCGTGCCTCGGGCTCTAAGGCTGACTCGGTCTCCAAAGAGGCAGATGAAGGCAAGGAAAGCCCAAGCAAAGTTCTTCCCACAGCCAACATCTCCTCCAAGGTGGTAAAGCAATCCGAGGACGCTGAGAAGGCAACTGACACCACCAAGGAAGTGGCCCAGGATGCCCCCCTGCCTTCAGATGCCCCCAAAGAGCCCTCCAAGGAGAAAGAGGCTTCCCAAAACATGGAGATTGTGCTGGCAACTCTTCCCATAGGGAAGACCTCAAAGGCAAAGGGCCTGCATCTACCACAACAGTCTCCACCCAGCCTCCTAAGACTCAAAAGGATAAGCTTGTAATAAAGATGAAGCCTTAAGCTGTCCTCTTTCCCCTTCTTTTGTTGCTATTTTTTTTTTCTTAACTATTGTTTTTGTTTCCTAGCTCTGTAATTCATTCAATCTTCTGTAATCTATTTGCCTTTTTCAAAGGCTTGGTTTAATGACAATTGCAAGCTTTTCCTTTACACTTATGATGTTTATATGGAACCGAATGTAGTCTATGTTTCATTTAACACTTTGCCAACATGGCAATGAGATGTAACCCCATTTGTTTATCTACATAAGTGGTAGTATACTTACCACCCTCATATGATCAGCAACAGAATAGGTTAAATCTACTAAGTCCACAATCTCAACAGAATGTACTCTTACCCATAAAAACATACACAATGGCAAGGCACCCACTCATGTCAGGCTCTACCCAATTCTCCTTCTATCAGTAAGTTTAAGGAACTAGAGATGATAATCAGCTTTGTAGAGAGGGAAAATTCCCGACCTATCACAAGTTGATACGTCACACTACCAAGTCCACAAAATACAGCCAATTACAAAGCGCCATGTATTGTTGCTAGGTTTTGCTATCACTACTCAGAAACCAACAGAAATTTGCCAAGTGTCATGCAAAAACCAATCACACATCAGCGCATGTAAGCGATGACATAAGCAGCCTCGCACATGTAAGCGATGACATAAGCAGACCAATTAGGCTGTGACATGTGTCACCAATCAGACTCCGCCACGTGTCGCTCACCCACCCCCAAACTCCTATAAATAGAAGCCTTCCTAAGGCATTTAAAGAAGACACCAAGCCATCTGGAGCACAAGCAGCATCAGAGAAGATTCAGAAGCACTCAGAAGTACAGAAGCTCTGTAGGAATCAAGCCTCAAAGCCTTCAAGAACTTCAAAAACTTCAACCTCAAAATCCAAGAACATTCGAAGCAAAATCATCTAAACTATCTGCCAAGATCCTAAATTTTGCTGGAATCAAGCTCAAAAGCCTCTAAAAACCTCAACAAACCATAAATCAACGAAGCTCTACGGATTCAAGCCTCTAAAGCACTAAAGAACTTCCACCACAAACCTTCGAAGACAAAGAACACCAAGAACACGAAGAACATACGAAGAACATAAAGAACAAAGAATTTCTAACAAGCTCATAGCCAGAGATTCATAGTGATTCTGTTTCAAGGGTCTTCGATCCATTCCTCAACCAAATTAAAGGATATCTTGTGTTCGAGACAGAATTACATTATTACAATTCCAATCAATAAATCTTTTAAGGAGATCGAATCAGAGGATCACTCTTTTGTAATTTCAGAGAATTGTACCACACAATCATCAAAAACAAATTCGTATTTGTGAAACTATTTTACTTGTTTGATTTATTTCAAACTAGAAATTTAGTCGTCTACAAATTCTGACACGCCTGGTGGGACATCTCTGCTTCTCATCTCTTTCTCCTTCAAAAGAAAAGAAATTCGACATCATTTTGCTACCAGCTTCAATGGCCTCTAGCAAGAATGTCCGAAAATCTGTGGTTGATGCTTCCAGTGATGATGATTATGTCGGCCCAATCACTCGCAGTCGATCCAAAGCTCTTGATCGACTTGAACACCAACTAACCAAAGAAGGCAAGCTTCCTACTACCATCTCTCTGGACTTTCTTGCAAATAGGAAAGCTACCACTAAGGATTCATCTGTCTCAAAAGATTTGGAGATCAGTAATGAATCATCCCCAATAAAAACCTTTTCTATCAACTCTTCACCCGTAATGAGAAACTTAAGGAATGAAGTACCTTCGACTCATCCTATTTCATCATTTTCTCCATCATATCTAGAGGTCATGCCAGTGATGATGACTAACACCTCTACGATGGAAGAAAAGATGGCTGAAATGGAATAAAGGGTCATCCTTCTCACAAAAGCACTTGAAGAAAAGGACGTCAAAATTGCAACCCTAATGAACACGCTGGAGGTACAAGATTCGAGTGAATCAAGTCTTGGCCCTGAGCACCCACCTGACTTTACCTTGAAAGGAGAGAATGCCAGGGTTGATAAAGGAAAAGGAGGTGAATGCACTTCTCAACACGAACATTCCACCTCAATGGCCTCGATATCCATCCAACAACTGCAAGACATGATAACAAATACCATTCGAGTATAATATGGAGGTTCTTCTACAAGTTCTCTCATATATTCAAAACCCTACACAAAGCGCATCGATAACATGAGAATGCCAAATGGGTATCAACCCCCCAAGTTCTTGCAATATGATGGCAAAGGAAACCCTAAGCAACACATTGCTCACTTTGTAGAAACTTGTGAGAATGCAGGGACTCAAGGAGGCCTCTTTGTAAAGCAATTTTTCTGTTCACTAAAGGGGAATGCCTTTGATTGGTATACAGATTTAGAACCTGAATCAATCAATAGTTGGGAACAACTTGAAAGGGAGTTCCTTAACCGATTCTACAGCACACGGTGCACGGTAGGCATGATGGAGCTTACTAATACCAAACAATGGAAAGATGAGCCCGTCGTTGATTATATCAATCGATGGCGTTCTTTGAGTCTAGATTGCAAGGATAGACTTTCTGAAATATCTGCTGTAGAGATGTGCATCCAAGGCATGCATTGGGGACTTCTTTACATCCTTCAAGGGATAAAACCCCGAACATTTGAAGAGTTGGCAACTCGTGCGCATGACATGGAATTGAGTATCTCTAGCTATGGAAATATGAAACCTCCCGTACCAAATGAAAGGAAAGAAAGACGGGAAATAAGGAAAAATGACAGGAATGCGAAAAGTAATATCAAAGACTCAATGAATGTCAACCCTGCTCTAGTCAAAATTTCAACAAGACATGTGAAGGCTAATGAGAAGAGGCCCGAGGGAGGCCAACAGCGTGAGACGCGTCATTCATCACTTAAGGAATGGGAACAAAAGGTGTATCCTTTCCTAGATGCCGATATGCCCGAAATGCTAGAACAACTGCTCAAGTTGAAATTAATTGAATTGCCAGAATGCAAACGACCGAAAAAGATGAGAAAAGTTGATGACCCGAACTATTGTAAGTATCATCGCATCATAAGCCATCCAATCCAAAAATGCTTTGTTCTTAAAGAACTCATCATGAAGCTAGCCAAGGAAAGGAAAATCGACTTGGATTTTAATGATGTTGCTCAATCAAACCTTGCAACATTTTCTTGCGGGTTACCTATTTGCATGTCTCCAACTACTAAGCAGGGGGCAAATACCATGCTCATCCAGTTTGGTTCTCTGGAACCTGTCCAAATTCAGCTCTCACAAGAAGCATCTGATTATAACTTAAATGACGATAAAAGGTTAACAATGGATGAAGAAGAGGGTTAGACGATGGTTACTCGCAGGAGATGATCATCCAAGAGTCCAGAAGAGCACAAAACTAGATTCAACCTTGGTCAAGAAGAAGGAGTGATAAAAGGCAAGAAAGACTGGGAACAAAAATGAATGATGATTCGGCACAAACCCAAAAACTTTGAAATCTTATCACATTGGAAGAATTCTTCCCCAGAAAATTCTTTCAAAATGACTCAGCCGAGGCCGTTCACATGGTCCCTCGTTACGAAATTCAGGACGAAAAGGAGGATGTTGACCATGGTGGTCCAAATGAGACTTTGTCATCTTTAAAGGAACTTCAATCTCAGGTCGATGAAGTTTAACCCTTGCAATCCTCCATCTCACCAAAAGGAGTGTTCACCCAAGCTCTTGAAAAACCAGAGATGTACACCCCTTCTACCAACACGCTTTAACAAACCCAGGAATGTTACGCGTGCTCTCCAGACTTAACTTTCACTGATGAGGATCTGCTGTTAGGCTCTAAGCCCCACAATTGTCCACTTTATGTCTCTGGTTATGCTCGTGAATAAAAGGTCGATCGTATTCTCATTGATGGAGGTTCAGCTGTTAATATACTACCAAAAATGACAATGAGATGACTTGGTCTTACTATGGAGGAATTATCGCATAGTCGTTTGGTCATTCAAGGTTTTAACCAAGGAGGACAACGCGCGATCGGCATGATACACTTGGAATTAATCATTGGAGAATTAACAAGCAAGGTTTTGTTCCACGTCATTGATGCTAAGACAACCTACAACATGTTGTTAGGACATCCATGGATCCATGGAAACGAAATAGTGCCGTCAACTTTGCATTAATATTTCAAGTACCTTCAAAGTGGAATAAAGAAAGTCAATGCTGACTTAAAGCCTTTTGCTGAGATTGAATCTCACTCTGCTGACGCAAAATTTTATGTAGAAGATGACATTTCTAGTGAAGTCCTCCCAGTTGAGATCCCGTCCATGGAAAGCAAGCAGGGTGAAAAGAAGCATGTTAAATTCATCACTAGAAAGGATATTTCTTCCCCAAAGAAAGGTCCAGAATATGGGAATGATCATTTTAGTGAATCTACCAGTAATTTAGTGAGAGCGGAAATTGCAACGCCTTCTAATAGCCCTTCATTCCTCCGGTATGTACCATTATCACGCCGCAAGAATGGACAATCACCATTCGCGAAATGCCTTCAATCTACAGAAGACATGGGAAGGCCTCCTGCAAAGCTCACGATGGAGGATGTAGCCATATTAAAAGAAAATCATGTCATGCCTTTAACTTCATCCACAAATCCTTTGCCCTCGAAGCCGCTAAATGGATTTGTAAAGTCTTCGCAAAGTCTGACAAAGCATGGTATTCTACTAAGTGAGCGGACGAAAGAATGGTTCGACCCAAATGCATATAGGCTGTTAGCCAAAGCAGGCTACGATTTCTCAAAACAAGGGGACTTAGGGAAACTAATTCCAGAAGCCACCGGAGAAAAGATGCATGGCCTTAGCAAAACACAAAGGAAAATGCGGCTTGAAGGGCATAAAATTTCTATCCCAAAGACCGGATTAGGTTATACTCTTGAACAACCAGCTCAGATATGGATCAAGAAAAGAAGCAATGCTTCAAGTTCCCAATAAATAACAGTAGAGGTCGGCGAAAGTTCGAATAAAAGAAAAGATCATTCTTCAACGCGCGTCTCGGTGTTCGATCGCATCGAGGCCTCATCATCACGAATCACAGTGTTCGACAGGTTAAATACAACTTGCTTAACACAAAATCGGGACATTCTTGCTTGTAGATCAGTCTTTGATCGATTGGGGGCAACAAAAAGGCCCGTTGATAGTTGCTCTCAAAACTCAATAGACTCTAAGGTTCAAAAAGAGGAGAAAGCTAATGATGAGATCTGCAGTGGCATTCCTTCACGCATGAAACGTAACTCCACCCTAGATATCAGCACTGAAGGATCACTCAAAGTCAAAAGGCGAACGATTGTACACACAAGTCAGTCACTCGTCCACAATAAGCAAATTGAAGAGGTATCATCCTCGTTTCATATTACAATAGAAGAGGATACACTGTCAAATGCTGAAACAACCAATGAAGAGGTCGATGAAGCTCCTCCAGCCTTAAAAGATGGATGACAAGCTATAGTTGATGAACTTAAAGAGGTCAATTTAGGAACTACTGAAGAACCTTGACCAACTTTCATCAGTGCGCTTCTCACTACTGAAGAAGAAGAAGGATACCTCAAGCTCTTGGTAGAATATAAAGATGTGTTTGCTTGGACCTACAAGGAAATGCCTGGGCTCAATCCAAGTATTGCTCTACACCATTTGGTAGTAAAGAAGAATGTGCACCCAGTCAAACAAGCCTAAAGACACTTTCGGCCGGAGCTTATCCCTCAAATAGAAACCAAGGTCAATAAGCTAATTGAGGCGGGCTTCATTCATGAAGTACAGTACCCGTAATGGATCGCTAACATCGTCCTTGTCAAAAAGAAAAATGGACAAATCCAGGTGTGCGTTGACTTCCATGATTTGAACAATGCATGTCCCAAAGATGATTTTCCATTACCCATCACTGAGGTCATGGTTGACGCTACCACTGGTCATGAAGCCTTATCTTTCATGGATGGTTCTTCAGGTTACAACTAAATTCGAATGAATTTGAAGGATGAAGAGCTTACAGCTTTCCATACTCCTAAGGGTATTTACTGTTACAAAGTAATGCCTTTCAGGCTAAAGAACGCTGGTGCTACTTATCAACGAGCCATGCAGAAGATCTTTGATAATGTACTTTATAAATACGTGGAGTGTTATGTCGATGATCTGGTGGTTAAAACAAAAAGAAGGGAAGACCATCTGGCAGAACTGCAATCCGTGTTCAACCGCCTAAGAAAGTATCAGCTTAAAATGAACCCCCGCAAATGCGCTTTTGGCGTAACATTTGGTAAATTTCTTGGTTTAATTGTGAGGCACCGCGGTATTGAAATTGACCAGTCCAAAATTGAAGCTATCCAGAAAATGCTAGAGCCCAAGAATCTACAAGAGCTTAGAGGCTTGCAGGGAAAACTAGCCTATATTCAACGATTTATTTCGAACTTGGCTGGTCGATGTCAACCTTTCAATAGATTGATGAAGAAGGATGTGTACTTTGAATGGGATGAGGCTTGTAGCAATGCTTTTGCTCGCATCAAAAGATACTTGCTTAATCCTCCAGTCTTAGGTGCTCCTATCCTAGGGAAGCCTCTGGTGCTGTACATTGCGGCGCAAGAAAAGTCCCTAGGTGCTCTTATGGCGCAAGAAAATAAGGAGGGGAAAGAAAAAGCTCTTTATTATCTGAGTCAAACTCTCAATGGGGCTGAATTAAATTATTCTCCTATTGAAAAGATGTGTCTCGCTCTTTTCTTTGCCATAGACAAACTGGAGCACTACATGCAAGCATATACGATCCGTTTGATAGCAAAGGCGGACCTGATTAAATATGTTCTCTCCAAGCCAGTGGTTTCGGGTCGTATAGCTCGATGGGTAGTCTTGCTACAACAATATGATCTTGCATATGTTCCACAAAAAGCTGTCAAAGGACAAGCATTGGCAGACTTTTTAGCTGATCACCCAGTTCCATCTAATTGGGAGTTCTCCGATGATTTCCTAGATGAAGATGTGTTTTACATTGAAGTAATGCCACCATGGATGATGTTTTTCGATGGGGCTGCACGTCAAGAAGGAACGGGGGCAAGTGTAGTGTTTGTTTCTCCACAACGGCAAATACTTCTATACTCATTCTCATTAAGCGAACTTTGCTCTAACAACATAGCCGAATATCAAGCATTGATTATTGGTCTACAAATGGCCATTGAGATGGGCATATCGTTACTTGAGATCTTTGGGGATTCCAAATTAGTTATCAACCAAATCTTGGAGCAATATGACGTCAAGAAAGAAGACCTCATCCCCTATTGCATATACGCGAAGAAGTTGCTAGCAAATTTTGAGGCCATCACATTGGAGCATATACCAAGGAAGGAGAATAGACAAGCCGATGCTTTAGCTAATTTAGCTACCGCCTTAGCATTATCCCAAGAAGAGACAACCAAAGTTGCTATTTCCCAAAGATGGGTGGTACCTCTTGTGGTTGAAGAAGAAGAAGAAGAGTAAGCCAACATCATTTCTGTATGCCTTGTTGAAAAAGAAGATTGGCGACAAGTGATTGTTGAATACCTTCAACATGGAAGACTCCCAGATAATAAACACCACAATGGTGCAAGATTCCATGGAGTGCGCTAAGAAATGCGAAGCTTGTCAGTATCATGCGAACTTCATCCACCAACCTCCAGAACCTCTACACCCAACTGTAGCTTCTTGGCCTTTTGATGCATGGGGGCTTGATGCAATAAGGCCATTACCAAAGTCATCCGATGGCCATCTGTACATCTTAGCCGCAACTGATTACTTCTCGAAGTGGGCGGAAGTTGTGCCCCTTAGGGAAGTGAAGAAAGAAACGGTGGTCAATTTCATTCAAACTCACTTGATCTATCGGTATGGTGTCCCTGGGTATATCATAACTGATAATGGCAAACCATTCTATAATAGGCTAATGACGGAGCTATGCGAGAAGTTTGAATTTAAACAATACAATTCCTCCATGTACAATGCCCCGGCAAATGGACTCGCTGAAGCATTTAACAAAACACTTGGTAGTTTGTTGAAGAAGGTGGTATCCAAGACAAAGCGAGACTGGCATGAAAGAATCGGAGAAGCATTATGGGCATATTGAACAACATTTCGAACGCCTACTCAAGCGACACCATATTCTCGTCTATGGGGTGGAAGTCGTCCTTCCCTTAGAACGCCAAATCCCATCATTACAGATTGCCATTCAAGAAGGATTAACTGGAGAAGAAAATGCCAAGCTCAGATTGCAAGAATTAGAGGCGCTTGATGAGAAAAGGCTTGAGGCCCAACAACGCCTTGAGTACTATCAAGCTCGTCTTTCAAGCGCATTCAATAAAAGAGTTAAACCGCGATCATTCCAAGTTGGCGACTTAGTCCTCGCCGTTCGAAGACCTATCATCACAACTCATCGTACAGGCAATAAGTTCACTTCAAAATGGGATAGACCTTATGTTGTGCAAGAAGTCTACACCAATGGAGCTTACAAGTTGATTGATAATGATGGTGTAAGGATCGGCCCCATCAATGGGAAGTTCCTCAAACGCTTCTATGCTTGAAAGTCGAGGATTACTCCTTGGTAAGAGTTTAAACTACCCACTGTAGCGCTGCAAGAGTACATGATGTCTTCCCATTACCCTTGAAAGCGTACCAATAAGGAGAAATTAATCCCACTCTATGTCACCAATTGCGAGTGTGGCGTAGTAGTTGGATGCCCATGTCACCCTTGAGGCCAAGGTCTCGGGTTTGATTAGTGGTGATACCCACTATTGCGCAATTGGTACCCATGAAATGCCATGGGGCGTGGGGTGAAGATTACACATGTGAGCCCTCCCTTTTGTAAATTAAAACCAAAAAAAAAACAACAAAAAAAAAAACAACAAAAAAAACAACAAAAAAACAACAAAAAAACAAAAACAAAAACAAAACAAAGAAAAAAATCATCCAAAAAAAAAAAAATCTGTTGAACTATATGATGACTTGATCCCTCTCCGGGGTACGTAGGCAGCTTAGTACTTGTCACTAAGTTCAGTCACATGAAAAGAAGAAGGATTGCCGGTCTAGCTTGAAAAGTTTTCCAAACGATCATCAATATGCTTTTAAGGTCCCTTTGGTTGGCAAGGCATTGCTTAAAGACAGCCAACTGCTCAATAGGATGATCAAAGATCGTTGTAGTCGAAGATGAAGACTAAAAGATGTCTGCATGGCATTGCACATCTTCTATGTACATTCTCCCACATTTCTGAAGTATGCTTTGCATCACTTATCTCCTGGGGGCATCTTCTTGTACCTTGCGAGTCTAAGCTACATTGTCTCTTTTCTAGGTTGTGCTACTTCATAGCTCTGAAATTTGAACCACATCATCTCCCTTCTGAGTGGTGTCGTTACACATCATGTCTCTGAAATTTGGACAACGTCAACTTCCTTCAGAATGATAATAGATCATGTATTTGAAGTCAGTGTTGCATTACCTTGCTTTTATGGGCATGTTGGTGCAATGTCAAATTCTTGGTGGCATGTTCTGACATCTTCAAAGTATTGTTGGCATTTCCTTGCATCTTCAAAATCTTGATAGGGACTTCTTGCATCTTCGACGTCTTGTTGGCATCTCTGAAATCTTGATATCTAGCTACGGTGCTATGCACCCTCGATGTCTGAGCTATGTTGCCTTTGAAAATTGGTGATGTTGTAGCTTTATTATAAAGGTCCATATCGGTGCAACTTCAATGTGAGTGCAAGTGCTAATGTGGAGTATTGACATGACTTCATGACAAAGATGAATGTTGGCATGACTTTTGTGCAAATGAAGTTTTGACGTGGCTTCATGAATGTTGGCACGGCTTCGGTATGAATGAAGTGTTGACGTGGCTTCATGGCAAAGATGAATGATGACACGGCTTCGGTATGAATGAAGTGTTGACGTGGCTTCATGGCAAAGATGAATGTTGGCACAGCTTTGGTGTGAATGAAGTGTTAACATGGCTTCATGGCAAAGATGAATGATGACACAGCTTCGGTATGAATGAAGTGTTGACGTGGCTTCATGGCAAAGATGAATGTTGGCACGGCTTCGGTATGAATGAAGTGTTGACATGACTTCATGGCAAAGATGAATGTTGGCATGGCTTCGGTATAAATGAAGTGTAGATGTGGCCTCAATGCAAATAAAATGTCAAGGCATCTTTATGGCAAAAGAAGAGTGCTAGTGCAGCTTCATTACAAAGGCAAATGATGGTGTGACTTCATAGCAGATGCAAGTGCAAATATTGCTTCATGACAAAGATGAATGTTGGCATGGCTTCATTACAATGACAAATATTGGCACGGCTTCATGGTAAAGACTTTTGATATGGCTGCGTTGAAAAGACAAGTGTTGGTGCAGCTTAATTGCCAAGACAATGGCTAGTACAACTTCAAAGTCTAGTAGCATCATTGTATCAGGAATACCGGTGATAACATTGTTGCCTAGATGACTACCACTATGAGAACGTCAAGGATGGATATCACTAAGAGATTGTTGTTGCTGGGCAATAATTTGATAAATGGAGACAAACATCACTGTAAGAACGTTGTGTTCAATGGAATGTAAAGTCGCCAAATAAAGATGGATGTCATGCTAAGAATGTTGATGTAAAGCTTAATGCTAAAGTCTAAAGAGCAAGGAAAGGTCTTAAAAAAAAAAAAATCAACAAAGAGAGAGCTTCAATTTTAATCTCTAGCCTGTAAATAAAAAAAAAAGGTTAGTACAAACAAAGCATATTGTGAAACTAAAAAAATAAAATAAAAATAAAAATGCATAATTTCTCTACACTTATGGTATTATATCACCCACTGAGTCTATGCTTGTACAACTCAATGCATGCCCCGGGTGGCCTTATTAGGGGTGACCACAGGTCGGTCCGGGTAGGGTTTGTGCCCAACCTGCGACCGACCCGACTTTCTCGGGTTAAAAATTTCCAAACCCGCCACCGACCGGTCAGAGAGTCGGGTCGGATCAGACGGTTCTTCGCTGGAAAATGGTTTGTCTCGGTCGGGTCGGGTCTAGCCGAAACTCACGGGATCTGGTCGAAAATTGGGCAGATCTGGCCGAAATCCAGCGAATCTGACCGAAAAATAGCCTTTTATGGCAAGAACTCGCCGGATCTTGAAGAGATCTCGCCGGATCTCGACGAGATCTTGCCGGATCTAGCGAGATTCAACTGAGAAACTGTGTAGACGGTGGAGATCGGCGGCCTTTTGGGTGGTAGAATCGATCGGGTCGATTGAAATCGGGTTTAGATGCAAGGACCCGCCAACCGATCCAACGGAATCGGGTTGGGTTTAACGGAAACCGCCGTCGACCCGTCACTAGACTCGGATCGGACGGTTCTCGGATCGGGCCGGTAGGAATCTCGGGTGGGTCGGGTACTCGGTTTGTCTTGGACAGGCCTAGGCCTTATATAGAGGTTTGTAGAGCTCAAAGTCAGATTTTGCAAACTCACATGCACTCAAGGTTAGGGAAGTCTGCACCGAATTTTGAAAATAAAAGATGGCATTCAATGATGAGAAACAAAAAAAATGGTGGCTCACCACCTACTTCTGACCCTCAAGTCTAAACGCAGTCACCCTCCTATTTGAGCAGCCAGCGTCAGAGTGGACTAAGATGGTAACAAGTCCAGCAATGCCTGCGGTCTCCTCTTCCGGATTTCTAAAACTTCTGACAGGATTTCACAAAATTCAACCCACAGAAATCTTCTACAACCTTCGATCTACCTAACCTGAAAAATCCATGTCCAGATGCCCGGCCACGCGCTGCCACGCGCCGCCAAAAGCTTCAGAGGATCGCGGCCTACTCCTTCATATTCGTACAAATCCAGACTTCATTTTAAGGAAATGGCATTACCACTCGATCCAGCAGCCCTCGCGCCACCACGCGCCGCCACAATCTCGCGATGACCAACGGTTTAGTCCCTTAGAACTGTGAAAATCCGTTCACAATTTTACAAAATAGACACAACAGGGGTCTTGTACGACCCAAGATCAACAAAAATTGAAAATTTCAGGTCAAGAAGCCCATACACGCGCCTTTACACGCCACAGATGCTTCAGAGATCCCAGCCTCAGATTCATGCGCTGACACGCGCCACCTTCATCAAGTCACGCGCTCCCATGCGCCATGCTCCTTCTGCATGCGCTTACACGCACCAAGTAGTTATAACGTCACCAATGACGTCATCCTCCACTGACTTGACCCATTTATCCAGCCAATCCGGACCGACCCGAAAATCTAACCCGGTCCAAACCGCCTGCAAATAAAAAAAATAATAAATAAATAAATAAATAAAAGGAAAAAAAAGAAGAAAAGTTTTGACCAAGTGGACCTTTGACTTTGACCAAAAAGTCAAAATTTTCAAAAGAGGCCTATCCCACTCAGTTTTTCGCGTACATTCCAATTTTGGAATCCATTTCTTTGTTCAAGACTTGGAAATTGTGCAAACTGTCCAAATTCCAGAAAGTTGACTTTTGCACAAATTTTGACCAAGAGTCAAAATTTTCAAGATAGGCCTATCTTGCTCAATTTTTCGTGTACATTCCAATTTTGGAGTCCGTTCCGTCATTTAAGACTCAAAAATTGCAAAAATGACTCAATTCCAAGGTAGTTAACTTTTGTGCCGAAGTCGACCTAAAGTCAAGATTTTCAAGCCAGACTTGTTTTGCTCAGTTTTTCGCGACTTGGAAACCACCTATGTGACACACTTCTCCGAAGTACTAGCAGTGTCCAAAACTTAAAATCCCAAGATCAAAATTTGAGATTCATCCACTTGGTCTGGATTCCCTCAAGGTTATTCTCCAGACTTCATCAAGGCTTCCCTTCCAAAGTACAAATGAACTCTCACAAGTGTGTCTTGAACTTGAAATTACACTAGGTCGCTAGTTCAACCTACCAATTCCGTTCGGTGCCTACCAGTCTCCAACCTACCATTCTCGTTCGGTGCCTACCATTCCCATCTACCGTTTCCAGCCACCATTCTCGCCAAAAATTCTCAACCGCCATTCTCAACTACCCATCTACCGTTCTTCATCTCTCCGCTATAAATAGAAGGGCCGGATTCATCAAAAACTTATCAAGAAAGACACACTGAATCATGAAATGAGGATTTGCTTCTTTCAAATTTTCAAGTCCTCCTTTTCACAGCCATTTCTCACTATCTCCTCATCATTCTCAACACCTAGCAACCGATATTGCTTCATAATCGGTTTGAGATCAACCCTGTCATGGTTCGGTCGAAACCCTTTTCACAACATCATTGTAGTTTTGAGATCCAAACAAATTTTGTTTCTCCCCTTAATGATCACATTTGTCCATAAATTTACTCATAACAAGGTCTGCGTTGTCGTTCCATGCTTCCTCGGACTTGGTTGGCCAGGAAATCCAAGTCCAGCAGAGACACCTGTTCCTAAGCTCAGGGCTCTTGTACTCTTTCTCCAATTGCTTGGTCTTCCAGCAGAAGCAGTGGTTCGGAATAAACAGTAACTTGGCTGGTTTCTAAGACCAGAATCACAAGTTAGCTCCATCTTTCATTTTTCTGTGCTTTTCCAACAAGTGGCAGTAGGTGAAGATGGTAAAAAGTGTTGGGGTATCCTACAAATTGTCTTCCATCCATCACTTGAAACAATCTCCAAGGCACCAGCTCATCAGAATTCAGCCTTTGGTGTTGGTAAATGGTCACCAAAGCCTTATTCCATGTCCCCACCAATGTGGGACCCAAATGTCATCGTTGCTGGAACCTCAAAACACACTTTCTGGAATTACTCCAACTTAAAATCAGCTTGAAATATTTCAAAAAGTACTCTTCTGAAATTACTTCAACTTAACGTCCGTCGGCATGGTCCCATCACACACGTACATTCGATGACTTGCCGCCGTACCTTATTCAGCATGAAGTCAGTCCCGGATCCCAAGGTGTACTTCCTAGAAACATTTACACCAGAAGGTCCCCAACATACAAGGCCAGCACCATGGTCGCGTATGTTTCACCCATTCACTTTGCTTCATCCCCGTCTTCTTCACCACCAACATCAGCATCCCCAGAATCCATAAGCTTCTGAAATTACCTCAACTTAACCTGAGTCATATAATAACACATGCACATTCAACCACTTTCCCACATGTCCTCGCCGTAATCCAAAGCATATTCTTCCGAGATAACTTCACCAAAAGTTCTTAAAAACGTGAGGCTAGCCCCATGACTCTGCATGCTGTACCCAACCAACATCTTCACCTCTTCCCCATCTTCTACACCCTGTGATCGCCGCCAATGATCAAAAATACTTTTCTGAAATTACCTTAGCTTAACCTCTGCTGAAATGATTCAATCTTGCAAGTATATCCAACTTCTTGCAAATAACTTTCAACCTCACCAACCCACACCAAGTACCATGGAATATTCTTCTGAAATTACTTCAGCTTAACCTCTGCTGAGAAGGCTCGGTCACGCAAGTACATTCAAATACTCGCAGACCCCTTTTCGGTCTCATTGAAGCCTTTCATATGGGTGGGTCTACTCTTCGAAAATTATCTCATCCTGCTAAAAGCTCCACCACCTTCAACTATTTCACTTGAAGAGTCAAGTGTAAAAATCCGTTTTCGAAACTCATTCCCACACCACACTCCAAAATTGTATGCGTGAACGAGTCTCGAGGGGGCATTTGTAGAGAGGGAAAATTCCCGACCTATCACAAGTTGACACGTCACACTACCAAATCCACAAAATACAGCCAATTACAAAGCGCCACGTATTGCTGCTAGATTTTGCTATCACTACTCAGAAACCAACAGAAATTTGCCAAGTGTCATGCAAAAACCATTCACGCCTTAGCGCATGTAAGTGATGACATAAGCAGCCTCGCACGTGTAAGCGATGACATAATCAGTCCAGCACGTGTAAACGATGACGTAAGCGGACCAATTAGGCTGTGACATGTGTCACCAATCAAATTCCGCCACGTGTCGCTCACCCACCCCCAAACTCCTATAAATAGAAGCCTTCTTAAGGCATTTAAAGAAGACACGAAGCCATCTGGAGCACAAGCAACATCAGAGAAGATTCAGAAGCACTCAGAAGTACAGAAGCTCAGCAGGAATCAAGCCTCAAAGCCTTCAAGAACTTCAACCTCAAAATCGAAAAACATTCGAAGCAGAATCATCCAAACTATCTGCCTAGATCCTATAGTTTGCTGGAATCAAGCTCAAAAGCCTCCAGAAATCTCAACAAACCATAAATCAACGAAACTCTACGGATTCAAGCCTCTAAAGCACCGAAGAACTTCCACCACAAACCTTCGAAGACGAAGAACACCAAGAACACGAAGAACATACGAAGAACATGAAGAACAAAGAATTTCTAACAAGCTCATTGCCAAAGATTCATTGTGATTCTGTTTCAAGGGTCTTCGATCCATTCCTCAACTTAATTGAAGGATATCTTGTGTTCGAGACAGAATTACATTATTACAATTCCAATCAACAAATATTTTAAGGAGATCGAATCAGAGGATCACTCTTTTGTAATTTCAGAGAATTGTACCACACAATCATCAAATACAAATTCACATTTGTGAAACTATTTTACTTGTTTGATTTATTTCAAACTAGAAATTTAGTCGTCTACAAGCTCTTAAACAGATCATAGATATATTTTCAAATGCTTTAAGTGATGCTCATGAGCATGCAATTGATCATGTCACTTCAATGAAAATCTATATCATTCAACATGGTTGATCCTATCAGACACTTTAATAATCAATAGGAAGTATTAACTTACTCAAGACAGGTGGTCCGAGGAGCCAGATATAACTCAGGTTCTGTTTGATACTTAGAAAAATGTCATGAAATATTAATTTATCCAAAGTAGATGGTCCGAGGAACCAGACATAACTGAGGTTTTGTTTAACACTTAGAAAAATTATTAAAAGATATCAATTTACCCAAGGTATGTGGTCCGAGGAGCCAGGCATGACCAAGGTTCTGTTTAATACTTAGAAAAATGTCATGAAGTATTAATTTAACCCAAGTTGATGGTCTAAGGAACCAGACATAACTGAGATTCTGTTTAACACTTAGAAAAATGATTAAAAGATATCAATTTATCCAAGGTATGTGGTCTATGGAGCCAGGCATGACCAAGGTTCTGTTTGATACTTAGAAAAATGTTATGAAGTATTAATTTACCCAAAGTAGATGGTCCGAGGAACCAAACATTACTGAGGTTCTGTTTAACACTTAGAAAAATGATTAAAAGATATCAATTTACCCAGGTATGTGGTCCGAGGAGCCAGGCATGACCAAGGTTCTGTTTAATACTTAGAAAAATGTCATGAAATATTAATTTACCCAAAGTAGATGATCCGAGGAACCAGACATAACTGAGGTTCTGTTTAACACTTAGAAAAATGATTAAAAGATATCAATTTACCCAAGGTATGTGGTCCGAGGAGCCAGACATGACTAAGGTTCTGTTTGATATTTAAACAAATAGTAGAACACACGACATATAATATAATAAACTAGAACATGGCAATGGAAACTTTTATTAATAATAATACCTTCTCAGGTTGTTTACATTCCAAGGGCGTGGTACAACTTTTTCATCTAGATCTTCAAGATAATACGCACCTATTCCGGTCACCGAGGTGATGCAATATAGCCCTTCCCAATTGGGCCCTAACTTTCCCCATGTTGGGTTCTTTACAGTAACCAATACCTTTCTTAATACCAAATCTCCAGGCGCTAATGGCCTTAACTTTACGTTGGCATCATACCCTTGCTTGAGCTTACGTTGATAATACGCCAGTTGGACCATGGCATTTTCTCTTTGCTCTTCAATTAAGTCTAGGCTCTTTCCTAATAGCCTATCATTGTTGCTCAGAGTAAAAGAATTCGTTCTCAGTGTTAGAAATTCAGTCTCCAGAGGAATAACAGCCTCGGCTCCATAAGTTATTGAAATGGTGTCTCTCCTATTGATCTGCGAGGTGTGGTCTGATATATCCAAAGGACGTGTGACAGCTCTTCCACCCATTTTCCCTTCACATCATCCAACCTATTCTTGAGTCCACCCACTATGACATTATTAACAGCCTCAGCCTGTCCGTTCCCCTGAGGATAAGCCGGAGTGGAATGCCTATTCGTAATTCCCAGGTCACAATAGTACTTCCTGAAGGCTTATTATCAAACTGAAGACCATTATCTGAGATGAGGGTGTGGGGGATCCCAAACCGAGTGATAATATTTTTCCAAACAAATCTCTTGGCATCCACATCCCTGATATTTGCCAATAGTTCAATTTCAACCCACTTGGTGAAATAATCTGTGCCGACCAGCAACCATCTCTTATTCCCTGCTGCCTTAGGGAAAGGTCCAACAATATCTAAGCCCCATTAACCAAAAGGCCAATGGCTGGATAGAGGATTAAGGACTCCCCTTGGTTGATGAATGTTTGGGGCAAATCTTTGGCACTGGTCACACTTTTTCACATATTCTTGTGCTTTTTTCTATATGTTCGGCCACCAATATCCTTGTGTAAAGGCTCTGTGAGACAAGGATCTGCCTCCTATGTGGCTTTCACAAATCCCTTCATGTAACTCCTTTAGAAATAGTTCTGATGCCTCAAAGTGTATACACAGCAAGTACGGCCCAGAAAAAGAACGCTTATACAACTTTTGCTACTCGAACAGCCAGAACCGAGGAGCCTTTCTTCATACCTTGTCAGCCTCTGACTTCTCTTCGGGCAAAATATCCTCCTTAAGGAATAGTACTATGGAATCCATCCAGCTAGGCCCCACCCTAACTTGATGAATATAGACCACCTCCTTCTTCACCTCAATGGGTTTACACAAGTCTTCAATGAGGATAACCCAAGGAAGGCTCTAAGCCGAGGAGGTTGCAAGAGTAGCCAGAGAATTGGCATGGGTGTTTTCGCTTCTAGGGATGTGTAATAAGTTGAAAGACTCAAACCCTGATTGTAAGTGCCTGACCTGGCTTAAGTAGTCTTGCATTCTCACGTCCCTAGCCTCCAACTCTCCCTGAACTTGGCCCACAACTAGCCTTGAATCTGAAAATATCTCCACTGCTTTTCCACCCATTTTTTGAACCATGGTCATTCTTACCAATAGAGCTTCATACTCAGCCTCATTGTTTGTGGCCGAGTAGCTTAATCTCAAGGATTTCTCAATTGTGATCCTCTCGGGAGATATCAGAACTAGCCCCACTCCCGATCCTCTATGGTTTGTTGCACCATCAACGTATACCCTCCAGGACAAAGGTTCTTGTAAAGAGACCACACCAACCGATTTTCCATCCATGTCCTGCTTTTTCATCCTCTGTTTTAATGGGGATTCAGCAAACTCGGCCACCAAATCAGCAAGGACTTAACCTTTGACAAAGGTGCGAGGCATGTACTTAATATCAAAAGCCCCTAGGATCGTACCCCACTTGGCAATCCTCCCTGTGTAATCAGCACTCCGAAGTAGAGATTTAAGCGGAAGTTGGGTTAGGACAACAATTGTGTGTGATTGGAAGTAGTGGGGGAGCTTACGCATAGCATGCACCACTGCCAAAATGGCCTTCTCAAAGTGGTAGGTAACGGACCTCGGCCTCATATAGTGACTTGCTCACATAATAAACTGGCATTTGCACACCACTATCAACTCGTATTAGCACCAAGCTCACCGCATGGGAGGCCACTGCAATATAAGCAAACAAAACCTCATCTACCTTGGGTCTGGACATAATAGGTGGCCGAGAAAGGTACTCCTTTAACTGCTGGAAGGCCAGGATGCACTCCTCGATCCATTCAAATCCCTTCCACTTGTTTAACAATTGGAAGAAAGGCCTGCACCTGTCTGCTGACCGAGAAATGAATCGGTTCAGAGCAGCAGTCATCCCTGTCAATCTCTAGACCTCTTTGGGATTCCGAGGTAGCTGTAAACTGTTAATTGCTTTAATTTGGTCAGGGTTGACTTCAATTCCGCAGTGAGTGACCATGTACCCCAAGAACTTTCCTGAACCGACAACAAAAGAACACTTAGAAGCATTAAGGCGCAGCTTGTGTTTCCTTAATATTTCAAAGATATTGCTGAGGTCGTTAACATGCTCGGATTCCAGCTTACTCTTAACCACGATGTCATCTATATAAATCTCAATGTTTTTTCCTAACTGTGGCTCAAACATCCTAGTCATCATCCTCTGATAAGTAGACCCTACAATCTTTAGACCAAAGGACATCACCTTGTAGTGGTAATTCCCAGTAGGGGTGACAAAAGTTGTCTTCTCCTAATTATCCAAAGCTAAAGGTATCTGATGGTACCTTTGAAAGGCGTCCAGGAAGCTCATCTGAGGATGGCCTACAGTGGCATCCACCAACTAGTCTATTCGAGGCATGGGAAAAGGGTCTTTAGGGCAAGCTATATTCAGATCTGTGAAGTCCACACATACCCGCCACTTCTCATTCTTCTTCTTCACTACCACTGTATTGGCCAATCACTCAGGGTAGAAAACTTCCTTAATAGCCCCAGTCTACTTAAGCTTGTTCATCTTTTCCTTAACAGCATCAAAATACTCCTTAGATGAGCGCCGATGTGGTTGCTTTTTGGGGAGGACAGCTGGGTTGACATTCAGATGATGGCAAATGAAGTCTGGATCCACCCTATGAGCTTTATAGGCATTCCATGCGAACACATCAATATTCCTCCTTAGAAACGCTAACAATTCTTCCTTCTCCCGAGGAGGCAACTGAGCTCCGACCTGAAAAAACTTCTCTGGATCACCATCTATAGCAATTTCCTCCAACCTCTCACACCTTGCCTCTTCTGACACTGCAACCGTAGATAAGACCGGAATCCTTAATTGCGGTGAGCCCCCCTCAATAGAGGCCGAGGACTCAGCTTCAGGCTGATGCATAATTGCAGCCACGAGGCACTGCCTAGCCATGGATTGACTCCCCACAAACTCTTCAATCTGGTCCCCTGAGGGATATTTCACCTTCAAGTGCAAAGTTGAACAAACGGCACCTAGGGCATGGAGCCAGGGCCTTGCCACAATGGCAGTGTAGGGGGAATAAGCATCCACCACAATGAAGTCTACCTCTACTACCTCCGAACCTACTTGCACGAGCAATCTAATCTGACCCCTTGGGATGACAACTTTCCCATCAAATCTTACCAAAGGTGAATCATAGGCTGTCAAATCCTCGGGTTTCAAGTTCAGCCCTCTGTACAAGTCAGGGTACATAATCTCTGTACCACTGCTGTCACTCCCCAAACCCCAAAGGGTCCAAGGCATGAGAAAGACATCTCAAAGTACCTGTAGATTTTTCCTTTTCAACAATCCAATCCACATAAATCATATCCAATACCAACATCAAGAATTATCATAATAATTCCATTAAATATACTCTCAGAATAAGTCAGAGCTCTAAGAAATAATTACAAGGACCAATGGCCACAAAAGAATAGAGGTCTGAATAAATAATTACATATCAACAGCTTGTCCCATTAGTGGGAATAAAGTCACAACCACTATAATACACAAAAGAATGAGTCAAGCCTACTCTAAGATGTACAACATCTAATATCTGCATTACAAAAGTATAGTCTCCATCAGTAGTTAGTCTAACTACTATTAGCCACCAAAAAGCTGTCTCAAAAGATTGTTGCCTACTCTGAAAAAATTATGAAATAATGGAATGAGACAGAGCCTAGTAAGTAGCATATTTAATGGGGGTGGGGGAAATGCAAGTTTCATCTTCAATAATAATAATCTGACAAGAACGATCTAATAATAAAACACAAAGTTTCTCAAAGTAAATACCTTGAAACTATATACCATAATCTGTGAGCATTAACAATATAGTTTCCAAAGCCATAAAATCTAACATACGGTAATTTTATCACAAAGATACCACACTACCACTTAGACCGGTCAGGGGATCCACCCATTCACAACTGGCATGATATTGTCCTCTCTGGTATGCAGACTCTTGGCCCCATGGACAGCAGCCTCACCCATACCCTCAAGGTTTTTCTCTCCCCCCATGGGCAGTAGAGAGAGCGCATCAAATAGGACCTCTCTTGCATGTGGTCTCTTGGCACCATGGGCAGTAGCCTCACCCACACACAATCAAGGAACCCCTTCCCCCCATGGACAGCAGGGAAGAACGTGTCATCCAAAGTGAAAGGGCATTGACCTGGATTTGATTCCATTGTCACAAAGACTACAGAAACCAAATTGGGTGATCACCAGGAAATCACACATGGCATGGTGTCAAAACCACATAAAGCTCACAGGTATACATTTCCTTTCAAATACATAGTTTATAACAAGGTAGTTTCAGAAAAACCTTAAATAGTCTAACATCTACAAAGTTTATAAGGTTTTCAACTTCATTCTTGTCAAGAGATTTTCTATCAATTTCCCAATTAATACAAGACAAGATAAGCATCTTTAAATTTTCTAATATACCATAATATCTATGATTTCCTTATCAAAGATTAAATAAAAGATGCTCATTTTTCCATATAAACAATTCATACATTTCCCCAAATGCAATACCAAATATGATGCATTTTTCATACATAATAATATATGATAGGGTCACAACACAACACTTTTAAGAAAACATATATCCATATATAATTTTGTAAAATGTGTTTGACCCAAAAACAACGTTTATGAAATATGGTTATTTTCCAAAAATCCCATTAAAAGCTACTTACCTCGCAACCGCAAAATCCTAATTCTCCAAGCTCCAAGAAGATTAGCTAGAACCTAAAAAATATCAAGTAAACCTATCACAATAAGTATAGAGCTTGAAATTGCATCTAGCCCCAATTTAGGAATTGCCAAATAATCACTTAATTAGGCAAGCCTAGTATTTAACCTCATCAATAATAATATATTCCACTTCCATAGTTTCTCAACAAATTGATTCACAAGACATAAACTCCAATTTATAAAGTTAACCCATTTAATATCATCTCCAACATTATGACTAGCTTCCATAAAATTTACACTACATCTTTAAGAGACCTATGAAAGCAAAATCAATATATCCTCCAAGATAAGAAATTTAGAACTTCAACTAACTCCAAATAAACCCAATGGCAATGGAAAAATTAAATTTACCAACCATCACATGTTATAACTTAAAACCCCTAAATTTTTCCACCACACATAAACCTTAAGTAGTCATCAATAGCACAAAATATATACCCACTCATCAAATAATTCCACCAATACAAAACTCATACATAAAAACACATAAATATCACTTCCAATGCTCATAAATCACATGGGTATCATTATTAAAGCTTAGATAAAAATAACCTCAAGCAAAAGTGCAAAACCCACCAAAAAGATGAGAAATTTTTACCTCAAATAAAATGATGAAGATGCTTTGGGGTTCCTAAGTATTTTTCCGGTGATCTTGCCGGAAAAATGATGGTGAGATAGTGTGGTTTGGAGTGGAGGCCGGCGGGTGAGTGTGGAAGTGAGTGTGTTTAAGTAAAGAGAAAAGAAAGAAAATGAAAGAAAGAAAAGAGAGAGCCGGCCAAAAGAGAGAAGAGATAGAGTGATTGTGAGGTGGGTAGTGGGGTTAGGTGGGGCTTAGCACGTGGGAAACCAAAAACAAATATCTGATCTTTATTTTTTTATTTTATTTTAAAAAAAAAAAAAAACTGACGAGATGTTACAATCTTCTCCTCTTATAAAAATTTCGTCCTCGAAATTTTACGTACCTTGATCTTGAAAAAGGCTTGGATATCTTGATAACATATCATCCCCACGCTCCCAAGATGCCTCTTTCACCGAATGATTCTTCCAAAGCACCTTTACCCAAGGTATTGTTCTATTGTGTAACACTTGCTCCTTACGATCCAAAATCTCTACTGGAACTTCTTCGTATGATCATCTCTAATTTGAAGAGGCTCATAGCTCAAAACATGTGAAGGGTCAGGAATGTATTTCCTCAACATAGACTCATGGAAAACATTATGAATTCCTGACAGGGCCGGTGGTAGGGCAATTCTATATGCAACCTCGCCCACTCTCTCCAAGACCTTAAAAGGCCCTACAAACCTAGGGCTTAACTTACCCTTTTTTCCAAATCTCATTACCCCTTTCATAGGTGCAACCCGTAGGAAAACTTTATCTCCAATTTCAAGTTCCAAAGTCTTCCTTTTAATATCAAAATAGCTTTTTTATCTACTTTGGGCTGCTCGTAGTCAATTACGAATCATATTTACCTTTTCACAAGTCCCCTGAATAATCTCTGGCACCAAGATTTTTCGTTCACCAACCTCATCCCAACAAATTGGGGATCTACACTTTCTCCCATACAAAGCCTCATAAGGTGCTGCTTCAATACTTGAATGGTAACTATTATTGTAAGCAAACTCCACCAAAGGTAAGTGACTAGCCCAACTCCCTTTAAGATCCAAAGCACATGCTCTCAACATATCTTCTAGAGTTTGAATAGTCCTTTCAGACTGTCCATCTGTCTAAGGGTGGAAAGCTGTGCTAAAATTCAATCTAGTACCCAAGGCCTTTTGCACACCACCCCAAAAATGAGAAGTAAACCTTGGATCTCTATTTGAAACAATAGTAGTAGGTACTCCATGAAGTCTCACAATCTCATCAACATAGAGCTGAGCTAACTGATCATGGGAGTAGTTCATTCGAATAGGGAGAAAATGAGTTGTTTTCGTCATTCTATCAACAATCACCCAAATAGCATCATGACCCTTAGGAGATCTCGGCAATCCTGAAACAAAATCTATAGTGATTTTCTCCTACTTCCATTGGGGAATAGGAAGTGGTTGCAACAAACCTGAGGGCTGTTGGTGCAACACCTTAACTTGCTGACAAGTCAAACATTGCTCTACAAAGTGAGCAATCTCCCTTTTCATATTATTCCACCAAAAGTTTTCACGAAGATCACGGTACATCTTTGTACTACGTGGATGTATTGTATATGGGGAATAGTGAGCCTCCTCTAGAATCTCCTTTTTAATCAATGGATCATTTGGCACACAAAGTCTACTCCCAAATCTCAAAGCACCATCCTCAGAGATAGAAAATTCAGATTTCTTTCCACTACGCACCTCATCCATGATTTTCTTTAAGTGTGGGTCGTCGGCCTGTGACAATTTAATCCTTTCCACCAAAGTTGGTTGAACACTTAAACTAGCCAGGTAGGCCTCAGAATGGCCCATAGCAACCTCAATCTCCATTCTTTCAAGATCCCGAATAATTTCCGTTTGAGTGGTTAGCAAAGCAGCTGAAAAACTTGAAGGCTTTCTACTAAGAGCATCAACTACAACATTAGCCTTACCAGGATGATAGTTAATAGAGCAATCATAATCCTTAACCAGTTCCAACCATCTCCGTTGCCTCATATTTAACTCCTTTTGGATAAAGAAATACTTTAAACTTTTATGATCAGTGAAAATCTCGCATCTTTCCCCATACAGATAATGTCTCCAAATTTTCAAAGCAAAAACAACTGCAGCCAACTGCAGCCAACTCCAAGTCATGAGTGGGGTAATTTTTCTCATAATTTTTCAACTGACGAGAGGCATAAGCCACAACCTTCCCATTTTGCATCAACACACAACCAAGTACCTTATGAGAAGCATCACTATAAATGACAAAACCCCCAGCACCTAAAGGGATAGTTAACACTAGAGCTGTGACCAATCTCCGCTTTAGCTCTTGGAAACTTTTCTCACATTCTTCCTTCCACTCGAATTTAATATTCTTCCGAGTTAATTGTGTCAAAGGAGCTGCAATGTGGGAAAATCTATCTACAAATATCTATATTACTAAAAGCTAAAGCGTAGCGTTTAATACTGCTATTCTCACGTTACGCCACATCAGCTGCCACGTCATTCTTTTTTTTCTTTTGTTTTTTAAAATATAATTTGTCCTACAATTTTAAAATGGTTTTTACAATTTTCAGCCCTATAAATGCAGCCCACTACTTATTTATTTACTTCAACTATCACCCTATAATAAATCCAGCCCACTACTTATTTATTTACTTCCACTATCACCCTATAATAAATCTGTATAATTAATCCAGCCCACCTTTTATTTATTTAGTTCCACTATCAAGCCCAACCTAAAACCTTTTCAGTTCAGTTTTAGGGTTTTGTGTGAGCCTTTTCAACTTAAAGGAAAAAAAAAAAAAAAGAAAAAAAAAAAGAAAAAAAAAAAACCCTAAAGCTTGAAAGGCTTCAACGTTTTGTTTTGTTTTTTATTTTTATTTTCTTTTTCTTTTTCTTTCCAATTTTCTTATAATTGTTTCTAACATTTATTTTTTTAATATTTACACTATACTTCTTCAATCTTTCTCCCTCCCTCACCTTTTCATCTCCCCACTACCCTCTACATTAATATCATTCTTCCTCTTTCCCTTCATCTTCCTTTATTTTTGTCTTTTCTTATTCACACCCTCTTTCTATAAATTTGTCACTATCTCTTCTATTCTATGCATAGTTTTCCCTCACAAAAAAAGGTTCCCTCTCTCTCTCTCTCTCTAAATTTTTTGGTGGATTTTTTTTATTTTTCTTGCATCTCTACTTTAGGTTGATAATTTTTTATATTCTTTAAAACTCTATTTTGGGTTAATGCAATTTAATTTTGTCTTTTAAATTGTGATTTAGTTTTGTTTTTTAAATTGTTGTTGTTGTTTTTTTATTATTTTTTTTATTATTTTTTATTGTTAAATGTTATCCTATTGCGTTCTAAAGAATTAAATATAGCATATAAAAATATAATATTATTCTATTACATAGCATGATTTGGATAATTTGGTATTTATTCTGTTACATAGCATGATTTTTTATAGTGCTCAATTTAGATGTTAAACTATGAGACTTTACTAATTTTTGTTTATTTTCTAATCCTTTGTGGTGGACAAAGTACTCTTAATAGTTGTATTAGAAGTACTCTATAATGCCATTTATTTAAAGAAAAGCAAAGGTTAGCCAAACAAAAATAATCGGATAGGTGACAAATTTTAACTTTTGCAATTTTATTTTTATTATTATTATTTTATAACAATGCATGTATATAAATTTAATTCTTAGATTTTGCTAATAATTGTTTATTTGATAATATGTTTTGGGCGGCCGAAATTATAATTTCTACAAAGAAAATAACCTTAATAGATTATCAAAAACAAAATTTTATCCTAATATTGGTTCAATTAATCATTGTTAAGTTTTATTAATTTTTTTTTAGTTTACGTTTTTTTGGTGTTTTGGATTGTTCCTATATTACATTTATGATTGTTCCTATAATAAATAAAAATATAATTACGAAATACATTACTCATTATTAGATTAGTTTAAATTGTAAAAAAAAATTTAATAAAACCACCATAAAAATAATTATCACGCGCAACGCGCGGGTTCGCGGCTAGTCTTCTATAGTAACCAACAAGGCCCAAGAAACTTCTAACCTCACTCACATTTGTAGGCCTATCCCAATTAACCACCGCTTCTATCTTATTAGGATCCACTGTAATTCCATCCTTAGATATCACATGACCCAAGAACACTACTTGATTCAACTAGAATTCACACTTCTTCAGCTTAGCATACAACTTCCTCTCTCTTAGAATCTGTAAAACAATCCTCAAGTGTTCTTCATGCTCTTCTTGACTTAGAATAAATCAAAATATCATCAATGAACACAATGACAAATCGATCCAAGTACTCATGAAATACCCTATTCATCAAATCCATAAAAACAGCAGGGGCATTAGTTAATCCAAACGGCATCACCAAAAATTCATAATGACCATATCTAGTCCGAAAGGCCGTCTTTGGTATATCCTCACCCTTAATCTTCAACTGGTGGTAACCAGAACGAAGATCAATCTTAGAAAAGACTTGTGCTCCTTGCAACTGATCAAATAGGTCATCAATACGAGGCAAAGGATACTTATTCTTTATGGTGACTCTATTAAGCTCACGGTAATCAATACATAACCTCGTAGACCCATCCTTTTTCTTGACAAATAAAACCGGAGCTCCCCAAGGCGAGGCACTAGGGCGAATAAACCCTTTATCCAGCAGTTCTACCAATTGCTCTTTAAGTTCTTTCAACTCTGTAGGTGCCATTCTATATGGTGCCTTAGAAATAGGTGCAGTGCCAGGAAGGAGATCAATAGAGAACTCAATCTCACGATCCGGGGGCAACCCAGGTAGATCATCAGGAAAAACATCTGAAAATTCCCTCACAATGGGAATGTCTCTTATCTCCAATTCTCCCTTTTATAAATCCACTACACCAGCCAGGAATCCTTGGCATCCCTTTCTAAGCATGCGGTTTGCTTGTATGCATGATATCACACGAGGCATAAAAGGCAAACATGAAGCCTTAAATAGAAATTCTGATTCACCTGGAGGCCTAAACACCACCTCTTTCTCAAAATAATGCACACTAGCATGGTAAGAAGCCAACCAATCCATGCCCAAAATGACATCAAAATCATGCATATCTAACAACATCAAATCAGCCAATAACTCTCTACCCTCAATGCAAATAATACAAGACTTAAGCACAAGATTAGTCATTAAAGTATCACCAACAGGGGTAGAAACCGATAACTCAAAATCAAGTAGTTCGGGGCTCTTGTCATGATTTTTAGCAAATGCACAAGAAACAAAAGAATGCGTAGAACTAGGATCAAAAAGAACTTTAGCATGTGTAGAGAACAAAGGAAGTATACCTGCCACCACTGTATCCGTGGCCTGAGCATCCTAAGTAGTTAAGGCATACACTCTACCTTGCACCTTTTTCCCATTGTCATTACCCTTTGCAACTTGAGATGAGGAAGAGGAACCCGAGCCCTTAGAACTTGGGCAATCTCTAGCAAAGTGTCCGGGTTGCTTACAAACAAAACAAATCTTAACCCCATCACAATTTTGTCCATCATGAAGTTTACCACAACGAGAGCAAGACTTCTTATCACCAGATTGAGGATAGGCACTCTTGCTATGCCTAAAAGATTGTCCTCTATTATCTGAGTTTTTAAAGAATCCTTTTTTATGCCCTTGACCCTTACCATGTTGAGAATTAAAAGGCCCTTGCTTCTTTTCACTCTCCTTGGAACTGGGGTTGTACTTAAAGTCTTCTTCAAGACTCATTGCCCGCTTCACAGCCTCAGTAAAAGTGTCCACTCCAGAGGCTATAATGAGAGGGCGAATCCTACCATTAAGGCCTTCCCGAAACCTTTTCACTTTCTTAGACTCATCCAGAATCAAGTAAGGAGCAAAGCGAGAGAGCTCAACAAACTTAGCAGCATACTCCTCCACTGTCATAGCCCCCTGAACCAAATCAGAAAATTCTCTTGCCTTACGGTCCCTCACTACATTGGGGAAGTATGTCCTATTAAAAACTTCCTTAAACTTCTCCCAAGTAATGGGAGTGTCCCTTCCCAACTCTATCCCCAACAATTGCTCAGTGCTTGACCACCATCTTTCAGCAGGACCCTGAAAAGCATAAGTGGCATACATCACCTTTTCATCATCAGTGCATTTAAGGGCTCTCAGTAATTTTTCCATCTTTAGCAGCCAATTTTCTGCTGCCATAAGATCAGGCTCCCCATCAAAAGTTAGAGGGTTTTGCTTATGGAACTCCCCAAAAGTGCAACCCTCCCTCCTACGCTCACCACCTTGGACTGCTCTAGCAATCCTAGCATAAATCCTGTCTGCTACTGCCACCTCATCAATCTTGCCACCATCAGGAGTGACAGATCTCTCACGCTCTTGGCGTTGTCTATGGCCATGCTCTGGAGTTGTAACCTCATCCACATGCCTTACTTTACGTGCTTTCTTTTTAGGAGGCATAATGTACCAAGGTACTTATACCTATACCCAAGAAACAAGCAAGTAAATCACAAGGCAACATAAAAGGTTAACATAGAAAAGATAGATAAGGAAAAAGGAATAGCAGGTGGAAGCTGAAATAAAGGTACAAAATAAAGAATTCATCAAACCCCTAATGCTCTGACTTAGATCAAAATCAATTCCTATTTCCAAAGTCTACAGAATCATAACCTAGGCTCTGATACCATAACTGTCACGCTCCAAACCCCAAAGAGTCCAAAGCATGAGAAAGACATCTCAAAGTACCTGTAGATTTTTCCTTTTCAACAATCCAATGCACATAAATCATATCCAATACCAACATCAAGAATTATCATAATAATTCCATTGAATATACTCTCAGAGTAAGTCAGAACTCTAAGCAATAATTACAAGGAGCAATGGCCACAAAAGAATAGAGGTCTGCATAAATAATTACATATCAACAGCTTGTCCCATTAGTGGGAATAAAGTCACAACCACTATAATACACAAAAGAATGAGTCAAGCCTACTCTAAGATGTACAACATCTAATATCTGCATTACAAAAGTTCAGCCTCCATCAATAGTTAGTCTAACTACTACTAGCCACCAAAAAGCTATCTCAAAAGATTGTTGCCTACTCTGAAAAATTTATGAAATAATGGAATGAGACAGAGCCCAGTAAATAGCATATTTAATGGGGGTGGGGGAAATGCAAGTTTCATCTTCAATAATAATAATCTGACAAGAACGATCTAATAATAAAACACAAAGTTTCTCAAAGTAAATACCTTGAAACTATATACCATAATCTGTGAGCATTAACAATATAGTTTCCAAAGCCATAAAATCTAACATACAGTAATTTTACCACAAAGATACCACACTACCATTTAGACCGGTCAAGGGATCCACCCATTCACAACTGGCATGATATTGTCCTCTCTGGTATGCAGACTCTTGGCCCCATGGACAGCAGCCTCACCCATACCCTCAAGTTTTTTCTCTCCTCCCATAGGCAGCAGAGAGAGCGCGTCGAATAAGACCTCTCTTGCATGTGGTCTCTTGGCCCCATGGGCAACAGCCTCACCCACACACAATTAAGGAACCTTTTCCCCCCATGGACAGCAGGAAAGAACGCATCATCTAAAGTGAAAGGGCACTGACCTGGATTTGATTCCATTGTCACAAAGGCTACAGAAACCAAATCGGGTGATCACCGGGAAATCACACATGGCATGGTGTCAAAACCACATAAAACTCACAGGTATACATTTCCTTTCAAATACATAGTTTATAACCAGGTAGTTTCAGAAAAACCTTAAATAGTCTAACTTCTACAAAGTTTATAAGGTTTTCAACTTCATTCTTGTCAAGAGATTTTCTATCAATTTCCCAATTAATACAAGACAAGATAAGCATCTTTAAATTTTCTAATATACCATAATATCTATGATTTCCTTATCAAAGATTAAATAAAAGATGCTCATTTTTCCATATAAACAATTCATACATTTCCCCAAATGCAATACCAAATATAATGCACTTTTCATACATAATAATATATGATAGGGTCACAACACAACACTTTTAAGAAAAACATATATCCATATATAATTTTGCAAAATGTGTTTGACCCAAAAACAACGTTTATGAAATATGGTTATTTTCCAAAAATCCCATTAAAAGCTACTTACCTCGCAACCGCAAAATCCTAATTCTCCAAGCTCCAAGGAGATTAGCTAGAACCTAAACAATATCAAGTAAACCTATCACAATAAGTATAGAGCTTGAAATTGCATCTAGCCACAATTTAGGAATTGCCAAATAATCACTTAATTAGGCAAGCATAGTATTTAACCTCATCAATAATAATATATTCCACTTCCATAGTTTCTCAACAAATTGATTCACAAGGCATAAACTCCAATTTATAAAGTTAACCCATTTAATATCATCTCTAACATTATGACTAGCTTCCATAAAATTTACACTACATCTTTAAGAGACCTATGAAAGCAAAATCAATATATCCTCCAAGATAAGAAATTTAGAACTTCAACTAATTCCAAATAAACCCAATGGCAATGGAAAAATTAAATTTACCAACCATCACATGTTATAACTTAAAACTCCTAAATTTTTCCACCACACATAAACCTTAAGTAGTCATCAATAGCACAAAATATATACCCACTCATCAAATAATTCCACCAATACAAAACCCATACATAAAAACACATAAATATCACTTCCAATGCTCATAAATCACATGGGTATCATTATTAAAACTTAGATAAAAATAACCTCAAGAAAAAGTGCAAAACCCACCAAAAAGATGAGAAATTTTTACCTTAAATAAAATGATGAAGATGCTTTGGGGTTCCTAAGTATTTTTCTGGTGATCTTGCCGGAAAAATGATGGTGAGATGGTGTGGTTTGGAGTGGAGGCCGGCGGGTGAGTGTGGAAGTGAGTGTGTTTAAGTAAAGAGAAAAGAAAGAAAATGAAAGAAAGAAAAGAGAGAGCTGGCCAAAAGAGAGAAGAGATAGAGTGATTGTGAGGTGGGTAGTGGGGTTAGGTGGGGCTTGGCACATGGGAAACCAAAAACAAATATTTTGATCTTTATTTTTTTTTTTTTTTTTTTTAAAAAAAAAAAAAAAACTGATGGGACGTTACAACTGCCCTGGTCTACCAACACCCTCTTCACATCATACGCCTCTATTCTAAGGGTGACCACTAAAGCATCATCATATGGTTGTATGGTTCCAGTCTTATCCTCGTCTGAAAAACTCAACGCCGGTCGGATCTCCACTCTAGCCCTTTTCGGCTCAGAATTAGAGTCCTCGACGGGTAGCCGAGCTACAGATATCACCCTGGAGGGATGAGAACTAGTTCTCCTAGGAGTAGCAAAGATGACATTAATTGTGCCCAAAGGGGGCCTTGAAGAAGCATTCCCCTGAGCCCCTGACCTTGCTTGGTCTGCTTGCCCACTAGGCCGATACAAAAACTGTTGTAACCTTCCATCTCTGACCAGTTGCTCCAAATGGTTCCATAGAGTTCTACAGTCCTCGATGGTATGCCCTTGCTCCTAGTGGTATTAGCAATGAAGACTTTGGTTGCGCCTCATGGGGTCTCCTCCCATCTTGTTTGGCCATTTGAAGTATGACTCATTCTTGATCTTTTTAAGACTTGATGTTTGGCCTGTTATTATTGTATCTGTCCGACCTGAAATCCCTCATATCCTGAGGGATAACCTTAGCTTTTCCCTTCCCTTATTTCTAGTCTTCCTCAACCCGCTTATACTCGTCAATACGATCCATAAGCCGACGTACACTCCTTACCAGCTTCTTGGTCAAGGATTTTCTCAAATCATGCTCGGTAGGTAGGCCGACCTTAAAAGTCCTTATAGCCATGTCATCAAAATCCCCATCGATCTTATTAAACATCTTCCAGTATTTGTCCGAGTACGTTTTCCGGGTCTCTCATTCTCGCATGGACATGGATAATAGGGAATCTAAGGGCCAAGGAACCCTACTGCAAGTAATAAAACGAGATCCAAACGCCCGGGTGAGCTTCTTAAAGGAATCAATAGAACCTGCACCCAGGCCATCAAACCACCTCATAGCCACAGGCCCCAAGCTGGATGGGAATACCTTACACATCAGGGCCTCATTCTTGGAATGCACTGCCATCCTCTGGTTGAAGTGGCTTACATGTTCCACAAGGTTTGTACAACCATTGTACATGATAAATGTTGGCTGAGTGAAGCGCCGAGGAAGTTTTCCTGCTTCAATCCTACGTGTGAAAGGTGATCTGAAAATTTGGTTCAACGCCCTACTCATAGCGTCGTTTCCCAGACCTTTATGGGATGGGCTCTTACCCCTACGCCTATGGTGGTGATCCTCATCGCATGAGAAAGACTCATTGGGGGGAGTCCTCGATCTGGGACTGTAGCTGCCATCTTCTTCTCCACTAGAAAAAGAAACAGAACTTGAAGAAGCTCTCCTCCGTCATTTGTAGCGCAACTTCCTCCACAAGTGGTCAATCTCCTACTGCATATTTCTAGCATTTTCTTCATGAGAGAGGTGGCTCCCACCCCGAGACTGGCTCCTACTAGTATGGGTTGTATGCACACTCCCCTCCCGGTCCCTTCTTTGTTCAAGATTACGGAAGTGATCTTGACGCTAAGACCTTATAGATTCTGCCTGATTCGGACCTGAACCTACCATAGTTGGACGTTAAACTCACTAGAACACCAGAATTTTCCACAGACGGCGCCAATTGTAAAGACCCAATTTGGCTCCCAAGCCCAAAGGAAGTATGAACTTAGGCCCAAAGAGCCCAATACAATGAATTTGTAGAGAGTGGGTTGGAAAACTGGGCTTTAATGAGTCAGACAACAAGTAAAGTGGATCTAGATGACAAGAAAATGAAGATAAACTGATTTAATCTAAATAAAATCGTCCTCGGCACAATCCGAGGAGATCAATTCTTATATATTGATTCTCAAGTTTGATTACAAGTTCAACTCTCAATTGCTACAGTGTTTTTCTCTTAATTTCTCGATCACTCTCTTCAGGATCTTATTTCTATTTTATACTATCCTCCTCCTTCATCTCTACCCTCCACATGTAAACTAGGTTGCTAGCCTTGATCCTTGTCTCATCAGCACATTCTTAAAGTCTTTAGGGAGTAGCTGTAAGGCTGAAAGATACTGTTCAGGTATCACTTCTTCATTAATGCAGCCAAGAATTAGCTGCAGAGTATTTAATGTGATGGTAGCAGCTTTCCCTTAAGATATTTCATGGCCTCCCTCTATCCTATTCCTTCTAGATACTTATCCTCATCAGTGGAATCATCCGGAATGTTGCTCTTGGTGTCAGACCGCACCTTCTAACCTCGGCTTTGCTCAACCGAGGAAATATTCCTCGTCGAACCGCCTTCTTGGATGATCATGACCAGACTTCACCTCTTTACTTACCAACACAGATTCTTAGGAATGTGTTTACCCACCCTCGGACTACTTAATGTCCTCAGATTGAGTCCCCAGCCCAATATATACATAGATATGTAATCCTGGGCCTATCACCCCTACAAGACTTTTTAAAGAGTTAATTAAAAAGATATATAAGAATGACTATTGATAATATTTAAATTATATATGTAAGATTATTATACTATGCATCTTAATGTGTATCTTTTAAGTATATCCATGCATATGCATGGGGTTACAAGCTAGTTTTATATATAGAGTTAAATATATGATTATGTTTTTTATGATTTATTTATATTTGACTTCTCGTTTTCTACACTAAATTAATTCATTTTGCACAAAAAATTATTAAAAAAAATTATATTAGATGGACACGTGGCACAAAATTAAACTTTAATTGAAATTCAATTTTACCCTAAATTAACTCACTTGGCATAAAAATTTAAAAACTTAGATTAGATGGGACACGTGACACAAGACACAAAATTAGACTCTAATTGAATTCCAATTTAAAATCTAATTGGATTTTCACTTAGCTTTGCCTATATATATATATATATATATATATATATATATATATAAGTTATTACATAGGAATAAGTATTCTTTAAATTGAAGAATAGTTATTTTTCTTTAAAATGGATGCATAAATGTAATAGCTATTCTTTAATGTATATAATGGGTTGTTAAATTAATATATTTCTAAAAATATAAATTTTCTTTATACATCATCTTTTACAAGCTTTCCATATGTACCAACCAAAATTATGGATGGTAAAAATTATTATTCCTAATGTAATTTTCATTCAGTGTACCAAACATGCCCTTAATATAATATGATTTTTATTCCTTTTTTGTTTTTATTTTTTGTTTAAATATGATATTTTATAATTATGATTGTTATTAATAGAAATCTATTATTCTTAAGTTTGTATGTAGAAGCTAAGGACCTTGTAGTTGAATTGACACCTTCTCATGCACAGAGTATTTGAGAGTTTAGGAGAGAAAATGTTCAAGTTACGAAATTAGCAGCATATTGTAACCACCTCAAAAAAGAAAAAATTGTATGTATATTCTAGCATACATTTATTATCTTTGCCCTTGGTGCAATGACACACTCCATGAGGTTCGATGTATCTGTTGCTGGTTGGAAGTTATATACAAAATTAGACATCCATGAGGTTCAGTGTATCTATTGCTGGTTGGAAACTATATACAGAATTAGACATTTATTATGATTTTTAAGATGGAATTATATCATATCAAGCACTACAAATCCCCAGCCATTGGCCCATTGTAGACTCTCAACTTTTGATACATTGCAAATTACAATGGCATCAACTTTCATTCAACTCTCTCTCTCTTTTCTCTTGCTTCTTCTCACTTCACCATTCTTATGTGCAACATATGCAAACAACCACCTTCACTTCTCCCCAAAACAGCAAGCAGAAAAGCTCATAAGAAGCCTCAACTTGTTCCCTAAAGACTCCATTAACATTGCCACCCATGACCCTTCATTTGTTGCCCCAAAGATTGTAGAGAAATCGTTTAGTTTAACTTCTCTGAATCATTCTGGCACTTCAGTTGAAGATCTTGGTCACCATGCTGGTTACTATAGTCTTCCACATTCCAAAGCAGCAAGGTAGGCCTTAAAATGTTGAACTTATAAAAAAGTTCATTGGCTTTTAATTGGTTTGATTGTTATTATATTGGGAATATACATAGCTCTAGTAATGATTGGGATTATTTAATATATGTAGGTTGTTTTATTTGTTCTTCGAATCGCGGAACAACAGGAACGATCCTGTGGTCATATGGTTGTCTGGAGGGCCAGGGTGTGGCAGTGAACTGGCTTTATTCTATGAAAATGGTCCTTTCCATATTGCAAACAACTTGTCTCTAGTGTGGAATGACTATGGCTGGGACATGGTATATATTGAATATATAATTCGTTAAGCTAGAAAATCGGCTAGTATTTTCTATTATTGCAGCGTAAATAGTATCTGCATTTTGCATATTTCCTTAAGTTACAAGAATCTCTTAGACTCATACCATGAAATGTTCCTTGATGTATTTCCGGAAGTAAGCGTTCAGGCCATAGTGCAAGGAAAAAAGAAAGAAAGAGAGAAATGGTCTCTATAAGGTTGGAATGAAAATAGAGAGAATAGAAAAGGAGAGTAAAAATAGGAGAGAAAATGGGTAATTGTCATTCTGCCCCCACTTTTTCCCCCAATATTTAACGTTAACTCTCTTTCTTTTTCTTCCTTTTTTTTTTTTCACTTGATGTTAAGGTTTGGTACGATTTTTTTATAACCAACTCCTGTTTTTTTTTTTTTTTTCATAATAAAATATTCATATAAAAAATTATTTAATAGAGGTATGAAAGTAAATTTCTACAAACAATATTTTCTATCATAACAAAACAGTTTCCATATATATATATATATATATATATGAAGGAGAGAGGACACGCCAATTACCCTAGCTAGAGGCCATTACCAATTGCTAGTGTAGCTGTTGATAGATGAACTTTGATAAAAATTATGAATATACTGAAAATTTTGTCCTTTTATTCAACAAAGTTGATTGACAAGCTTCCTAATGATCTTTTATTTAGGCAGACAATAACATCAATTACTTCGTGGCGTATTAAAACATTAAATTTCAATTGTTTGGCACATTTTTGTGTTTCCAACCGAGACATTCAAGATTTAAATCCTCCTTCCCCTTGTAACTATCGAAATATATGTATAAAAAATTAAAATAAAATAAATAAAAAACTTTAAATTTCATGTTAGTATAACATCGATACAGACAGCATTGTACAATGCAGGACGTTGGATTAAACCTTTCCTAATGTACATACTTTTTAAGCTACTCGATAACTTTTTAAGCTACTCGATATCTTTTTACCACCTACTAATCAATACAACTTTTATTGTCTTTTGTCAGGCATCAAACCTTCTTTATGTGGACCAGCCTGTCGGAACTGGATTCAGTTATAGTACTGATGAGAGTGATATTCGCCATGATGAAGGCGGTGTTAGCAATGACTTGTATGACTTTTTGCAGGTCTGTTTGCTCTCTCATGTGTATGTGTGTGCTTCCATGAAAAAAGAAACAAGAATCATGCATTCATGCTTGATTACATGTGATTGGAATTTGTTAGGAAGCTCAAAATTCACAAACTTTTCCACATTGTTTCAGGCATTTTTCAAGGAGCATCCTCAATTTGCTAAAAATGACTTCTACATAACTGGAGAATCATATGCTGGGCACTACATTCCAGCATTTGCTACTCGGGTTCACCAAGGAAACAAAGCAAAAGAAGGAATTCATATAAACCTGAAGGTAGCTCTTAGATTTATCCAGAGTTAGTTGCTTTAGTCCCACTTTATCAGATACTTAACTCATATGCTTCAACAGGGATTTGCTATTGGAAATGGGCTAACCAATCCTGAAATCCAGTACAAAGCATACACTGACTATGCACTGGAAATGAAGTTAATTGATAGTTCTGATTACAATCGTATTAACTTGGATATTCCACAATGTGAACAGGCAGCAAAAAAGTGTGGTAATTTTTCTAATTCTTAATTTCAAATTACTTCACATTCTTATTGCCTTATAGATACAACATTATATTACTCTCAAAGATTACTGATTTCTGTAACTTTTAAGACCTAGAAGCAGATTTAATTAGTTTGCAACTACTCTATCATTGATCAATCATATGGAACAGCATTGTCAGGCACTGGTGGCGAAAATGATTGTGTGACTGCATATGACATTTGCAGTGACATATTCAATCAGATCTTAAGCATAGCTGGTGGTATAAATGTAAGAAGGCGTAAAACAACTATTATTCTGTAGTTGTTGCGAAAGCATTACATTGTGAAGAAAAATATGTATTTCCAACTTTGATGAAAAACTTGTTATAAATTTGATCTGCAGTACTATGACATTAGAAAAGAATGCACCGGAGAGCTGTGTTATGATTTCTCAAACATTGAGACATTCCTGAACAAGAAGTCAATTAGGGATGCTCTAGGGGTTGGGGACAGAGAATTCGTTTCATGTAGTAGTGATGTATATGATGCCATGCAGAATGACTGGATGAGGAATCTTGAAGTAGGTATTCCTGCTCTTCTGGAGGGTGGAATCAAGGTGCTTGTGTATGCTGGGGAGTATGACCTCATATGCAATTGGCTGGGTAAGCCTCTTTGGCTCAACAGAAGTAGGAACTTGAAATAAACACCTTAAAGAATGTAGAGTTTGTTTTTCTTAGTATATCTTATTGATTCCTTTCTCTCTCGGCAGGGAATTCAAGGTGGGTTCAAGCCATGGAATGGTCAGGACAGGAACAGTATGGGGCAGCCCCAACTGTTCCATTTGTAGTTGACGGTGCAGAAGCAGGATTGCTAAAGAGCCATGGGCCTCTCACTTTCCTCAAGGTGTCTCTCTCTCTCTCTCTCTCTCTCTCTCTCTCTCACAAACTTTGTATCCTGATTTGACAAACTTGGTTCCATGTCACAACACATAGGTCCATGATGCTGGTCACATGGTTCCAATGGATCAGCCTAAAGCTTCTCTACAGATGCTGGGGAGCTGGATGCAAGGGAAACTAACCAAGTCTGAGGCAGAAGATAGGGTTTCTCCCTAGTGATGGCCTCAATGAACCCGGCATACTCTTACTGAGCATGTGCCTACATTATGGATTTCAAGAATGGTGTCTGGGTAGGACTAGTTGTGATATGTTTGTCCATCAGTGACCGCAAGATTCTTGTTTCAACTACTCCTTAAAATATTTTATTGCTAGAATGAAGCTTCCTGAAGAATGGTGAATAAAGATTATTTCATACATATGAATGTTCAGTGAATACACATTAACCATCATATGCTATACATTAATTTGGGCTATAGATACAGTCATATTTATTATCATAGTTATGACCTAATAGGCACAGTTATAAATAATAATAAAAAATACTTTGTGGCTTCTACAATAATTAAGGTTGTGTTTGACATTGGCTTAAAAAAACAGTTTTTTTTTACTATTTAGTTTATTTTTCCTATTATTCATGGGTCTTATTGCACTTTTTGATACTATTTATGAGTTTCATTGTATTATTTCAGCTACTTTTTAGTTTTATCTACAGTACTTTCAGCAAAAAAATTTTAGTTTTAGCTAAATAAATTGTTCTCAAATGGATTCTAAAACTCAGTTGAACATGAAATATCGTCAGTGATTGTTATTCATTGATTTTAATTTGTACAAAGATTGGATTTCATTAGAGGGGAAAAACTTGTAGTTTTATCATATATGTTTGTATCTTGTCATGATTTTCATCCCAAAGATGAGTTCTCATACATTAGAAACAAATTTGATTTAAAAAAAAAACTCATTAACAATCTCAGTCTACATGCCTTTGAGAAACAGCCACTACGTAAAGCTTGCTTCTTTATTTATTTATTTATTGCCTTTTGTTTTTCTTAAATCCTTTTAACACTGAGACAAGGCATCTAAACCAGTCCTCCCAAGTAATAAGAAGAAATGACAGAAATCTTCCACCTTAAATAATACATAGAAGTTCCAGTGATAGATACAATAAACGAAAACAGTTAACAACCAACTCATTTTCCAAAAAATTCTCATGTCTCAATTGCCAACTCGCAGATGCTGTGCATTACCATTCTTTGGTTTGGACAGTGTCATTTTAAAAATCTCTCCCTAATAATTCTACAAGCTGATACAGCTGCGTAAAACATTTAAAAAAAAAGATCAGGACATGGTCATGTTTGGTGCACCCCAACTATCAAATAATTCTTCCAAGATGGGGCATATGCTAAGGAGGTTAAATCTCATGGAGATTTTATGGAAGACTATACTTCTGAAGTGCACAAATGAATTCCAGGTGATGACCACAGTGCAACTTGCTTGAATATAACACTAAAATATAATCCATGGGAAAACTAAAAACCAGTTGTCCAAGACACCTAAACTAAGTAAAATAGTGATTCATTGAAGCACTAAGCCTGCATCTCCTCACCGGTCAAAAGGGAAGGTAAAAGCTTCAATTAGATTACCTAGAAAAACTTGGAGAGTAATTGGAATATGAAAAGCTTAAACAAGACATGGTACTCACAAAACTCATCAACAATCTCATTCTAGATAACTGTGAATAAAATCTGCTGAGTAAAGCTTGCTTTTCTTTTTCTTCACCTTTTTTTTTTCTTTTTTCTTTCTTTTTTGGCTTTTTTTTTTTTTCTTAAATCCCTCTAACACTAAGACAAGGCAATCAAAACCAGACCTCACAAGTATAAGAAGAAATGACAGAAGCCTTCCCAGTGATCATATATCGTCGTTAACATCATGTAATTATTTGCACAAGAAATTCTAGGAACACCAATTTTGACACAACTTTGTACCACAACTCGTCACATGACAAGTTGTAATTGATAAGGGTGTATCTCCACATGACTCACTAATACATTTTTACTAATCACAACTCACCATGTGGCGAGTTGTAGCACAAAATTGATGTTCCTAGCATTTCTCTTATTTGCACTAAACAGTTATGAAGTGAATGACAATTTGACTTTTAAAACTTTTTTTTTTTTTTTTTTGATACACTTTTAAAACTTCTTAAATATGATTGTAGTGGTGAAATTCTTTAGTCTCACAAAGGGCCCAGCTAATTTCTTCAGTCGTTGTCTCATTAAATACATACAAGGGAAAAGTGAGGATTCATAAGATTTTGAAGTGGACACCATGAACATATTGTGGATTTTTTTTTTTTTTTTAATAAGAAATTCTATTCTAGCATAATCTAAGTGTATATGTGTATGAAACTTCTTCTTAAAGACTTGAACTCCGATCCTTTCTCTCTACACCCCACAAGCACTAATACTTGTGGATTCTTATTTCCTTATGAGTTTGAAGCAAACAATGTTATCGTCTATTAGTTAAAATCTTTCTTATCTTTCTTTTGAGTAGGCTAGTCGATAACCTGTGCAATATATAAAAAAAGTTTAATTAATTTTTTTTTTCTCTCTTTTATTTTTTATTTTGAATGAAATTGAATAATTGTGGTAGTTATTAATATGTAAGTAAGGTAGTACTTAATGGTTTTTTATATTAATTGCGGTAAGAATCTAATGGAGACACTACAAAAAAATCGTCCTGTCCCAGCGTTTTTTTCCCAGCGCTTTTAAAAATCGCCGTAATAGATAAGCCTGTAGCAGCGCCTTTTGAAAGCACTGGTATAGGAAACCCTATTACGGCGGTTTTCAAAAAAGCTGGTACAGGAAGCCAAATTGCGCTGGAATAGGTCTTTCTCTATAAGGGAATAGAGGGACCTGTCCCAGCGCTTTTTTCTACATTTTATTTAGTTATTGGGTGATATGGCAGTTTTTCATCTATATATACACTATAAAACTGAAGTCTTTGACTATTTGTTGACTTTTTTTGAAGCTTCCACAATTTTCCACATCACAACTATTTTCTTTTTCTTTTTATTTTACGTTTTATTTAAAAAGCCACTTTCACGCACCTCTCTCATCCGCTTCTCTGAAACCCTAAGAGAACACACAAAGGCTGAAACTAAGCACATAATATGCTATTCAAAATCATATTTTGTCTGGCAGATTCACCAATTTTGTCACTATCTCTCTATAATTCTCTCTCTCTAATGATTTTGCTAGTGTAACGTTTGAAGAATGAATTTAAAATTGGTATCTTTTGTTTCTCTATTTTTTATTGGATTACTTAATTGGTGACTAAACAACAATAAACATTTACCTATTTGGTGGCTAAGCAACAAAGAATGATGATATCATGTGACCTAGAATTGCCAGATCTCCTTTGATTCGTTTCATTATTGTTGGACAATTTTTGAATCTGCATAGGATTTAATGGACTCTGAAACTATGGGGGCAATTTGAGAGGTAATTTTTTGTTTTGTTTTAACTATTCCAATCTTTTGTTAAATTTGATTGCAATAGTAAGTTTATAATTTAATCTCCATTATGAGTTCAAATTTAATTTTTCCTATACCTGTTTAATAGTTATCGCCATTGAAAGTGTCAAAGTTTATAATTTTAGTACAAATTTTGTAGTTTGTTATTGTGATTTTCATGTTTAGTTTTTGTGGAAGTATAATGATGATGATTGTAAAAGGCTTATTTCGTTTATTATTTTAGTTTATTAAAACAAAAAGAGATTTCAATTAAAAAAATACTGGAGGTAATCCAAACCCTTAAATAAACGAGTGACATGTGAAAAAAAAAAAAAAAAAAAGTGATCCATCAATTAGAAAAATAAGCAACGTGTGCTTTCAAAAATTAAAGCAAACCTCTTTTGCGATAAAAAGTGGAGGAAAAAGGCAAGGACTCCATTAGACTCGGGCCAACATGTAGTTGACAGTGGGAGAAAATTAACCATCGTAGCCATCACTAGCGAACAACACCTTACCGAGGCAACAATGAATTTGAGACAGATCTTCATAGCCATTGCCTTGCTCTTCTATAGATCACCTCTCTCTATTCTCTACACCACATTTCCCGTCAATGATCAACATCGAAGGAACGATGGCCAGTAGGTATGGGTTTTGGAAATATGCAAGTGCGCAGCAGAAAAATTAACAGATCTACTTCATTTGCAATTGATAACATGTACTATATAAGTTTCAGAATTTAAGAACAAGAAAGCGTACCTTGGTGTGGTAAAATTCAAAAACCGAAGATCAGAAGTTCTTGGGAAGACTTTTAATCTTCACTCCAATTCCACTTGATACCCAAGATGTGTGGTCTCTCAATCAGTTTCCAATGAGAGAATAATGAGTGTCCAACACTCACATACAAACCATTTCATTCCTTATGAGAATTCTTATGAAAGACTCTTATGGAAAAACCCCTTAATGAAATTCTGTATGTTTCTCTCCTTATATACAACTGATTATCTAATTGGACTAGCCTTTTGGGCCATTCCAATTGGGATTTAGTATGTGGCTTGGAGTGGGACTAAAAGGGACCAATAAGACACTAGCTCCAATGGGCCTTGGGTTTTTCTGTCAACTCTTGACAAGTTCAAAGTTACCATTAACTATATTTAATACAACTATATAAATGTAGTTGTACTCTAGGCCTTATCTATAAATTATATCTCAAGACTTTATTATACATGCAACCCCTTCATTAAAATATTCGTAGTAATACAAAATCATGAATATAGACTGCCACTTTGAAGATTACTACATCTTAATTCTTGAGTACCCGGTTTAATCCTTTACGTTATTCATCATATATTTATGAAATCCAATTTCATAAATATATACTTTAGTAACAACTTACTAAAATGGTTGGGCCCAACTCTCTTGAATAACTAAACCCATTAAACTTATTTCAAGGGAATATTTTATGTCTCCGTTAAGAGATTATAAATTCCATCTTGAGAATATATGTTCCATCAACACTAAATGCGGCTGCTCAACATACTGAGATTTTGACCGTGACTTATAGATCTCACTCCTGATATATCAAAGCAACCTACATCTCATGATCAGGTCCATTATTCTCTCAGGATTTAGAGTTGATGTAAATAGAAATCGTGAGATTTATTATTCATTTGACAGTCGTTAGGAGAATAATAAATCTCACAGCGGTCCAGTTCAATATGTCTTAACTCTTAAAACATATCAACATATCAACTAAAAGTCTCCACTTCCATGATCAAGACAAATCATCGTAGTTGATATGTTATAGTCTTCGCATATGAAACGCCCAATTTCATCACCGACTACGAACTAAAATTCTGAGTTTACAAAGAACTTGTGATTTATATCTTCTGTGACTTTTCACTTAAATCACATACTATGCATCTCATGAACTAAAATAATGTCCCATTAGTTCATTTATAGATAGTCTCATATAATTAAACAATTTAATTATTTATGACATGCCAATAAATTGGATTTTAGGGCATAAACCCTAACAATGGGTTGTAGACTTGGCAGAATCATGGGTCACAATGGCGGATTTGTGATGTTGGTAACCGTGATTTGTGTTGTATGGTGGATTTTTGGTCGGTGGTGGTAGGGTGGTTTTAGGTGAAGTTGCAGATCAGTTTGGCTCAAGAGATGGTGAAGGGGAGAGGCAAGAGAGATGAAAAATTGTTGGCTTTTTCTAACTGTTGGATCACTTTTTTTCCACACTTCACTCGTCTATTTAAAAATGGGAGGAAACATGAGATTTCTAAACCGGAGGTGAGACGACCCCTTTAAAGAAAACATGATGTGTCAAGATTCTAATTGAGATTTTAAATATATAGAATTATTTTGATAAATATGATAAAATTTCAACTTATGACATCCACTCCATGATAGTTGTTTTTTATCACCAAGCCAAGACACCAATCGATATTTGGTGTAGGCAGAGTTCGAACTCCAAATCTCTTATTTAACGACAAGAGATTTATTAGTTGAACTAAGTGAACACATATAGAATATAGTTTAAACTCAATAAAAAAAATATACTTATTAGTATATTAACGTGTAAAATTCTGAGACTTCAAAAACTTATGTGACAAAATATCATTACGTCAATCAAAAGTAATTTAATATAATATAATTTTTATCCCTCTTTTATTTATATTTTCTTTTGTTTAAATATAAAATTTTATAATTATGATGGTTATTAATAGAAATTTATTATTAAGAAGTGTGTATATAGAACTATATATTTTAGCGTACATATATAGGGTAATTATTGGATCTTGTATCACAATAAATGCGTATTATATATAGTAGCGTAGATCCTGCTAATTAAATTTATGGTGAGGCCATGATTCGTGAGAGGAGGAATCTGTTATAATCTTTCGTGTTCGATAATTTTTCACATATATAATCTTTGCTCATGGGGCAATGACACACTCCATGAGGTTCTAACTAAGATGCATCTATTGCTTGCTGTAAACTATATAGAGTATATATTAGACATTTATTATGATTTTTTTTAACATGGAATTATATACATTTCCCACTCCACCTTTCTTTCAGCCTTATTTACCTTTGTTCATATCAAACTATAAATATATATATATATATTAATAGCATTAGACATTTTTTATTATAATTTTTTTTTTAACATGGAATTATATACATTTCCCACACTCCACCTTTCTTTCCAGCTTTATTGCCAAGTTTGTTCATGGGTTGTACAAAGTTGTTGCAAAACAGTATTCTAGTTTAAAGCAGTGTTTATAAAAACATGAGAGTTGTTGCAAAGCAAATTTTAGTTTTAAAATGAGTGTTAAGTAAAAATTACAAAAATTATATTACGGAAACAAAATTTTAGTTTTGAAAACGCTTTTATGTTACCAAAATACTAACCAAACCCTATAAATCCCCGCTATTCCAGACTCTAAACTTTTGATACATTACAAATTACAATGGCATCGCCTTTTCATTTCCAACTCTCTCTCTCTTTTCTCTTGCTTCTTCTCACTTCACCATTCTCATGTGCAAAACATGCAAACAACCACCATCACTTAGCAGAAAAGCTCATAAGAAGCCTCAACTTGTTCCCTACAGACTCCATTAACATTGCATCCCTGACCCTTCATTTGTTAAGATTGTGGAGAAATCGTTTTTGTTTTCCTTCTCTGAATAATTCTGGCGTTTCAGTTGAAGATCTTGGTCACCATGCTGGTTACTATAGTCTTCCACATTCCAAAGCAGCAAGGTGGGCCTTACAATGTTGTCCATATAAATTAGTTCCTTGACTTTTACTTAGTTTGATTGTTATTATATTGGGAATATACATAGTTCCAATATTTTTTTTTTAATAATGATTTCGAGGGGTTATTTAATATATGCAGGATGTTTTATTTGTTCTTCGAATCACGGAACAAGAAGAAAGACCCTGTTGTCATATGGTTGACTGGAGGGCCAGGGTGTGGCAGTGAATTGGCTTTGTTCTTTGAAAATGGTCCTTTCCACATTACAAACAACTTGTCTCTAGAGTGGAATAACTATGGCTGGGACATGGTATGTACTGAATATATAATTCAATAAGCTAGAAAATCAGCTAGTATTTTCTATTGCAGCATAAATTGTATCCGCATTTTGCATAATTTCCTTACAAGTTACAGGAATCTCTTAGACTCATACCATGAAATGTTCCTGGATAGATTTCTGGAAATAAAATATCATTGAAATGTTCTTTAAGCTTTTAGGCAATAGTGAGGAAAAAAAGAAAGAAAGAGAGAAATGGTCTTTATAAGGGTCTAATTGATTGGAGTGAAAATAGAAAGGATAGAAAAAGGAGAGTTAAAATAGGAAAGAAAATGGGGGTCTGATGGTAATTTCCATTCTGCCCCCACTCCTTTCCCCAATGTTTAACTCTTTTTTTTTATGTGCCTGTTTGAATTGAGCTGAAGCTGCATCTGCGTTTCGGCTCACGTTTCATTTCTTTTTTTTTTTTTTTCGGTGCAGTTTGAGCACCTGCTGTGAGCGATTAACATTGTCTTGTTCTTGGGCTCCTAAATTACGTTTTAGTATTTTTCATTAAAAATAGGTCATATCAGTATTACACGTTTAAAAATTATTTATTCTGGTGTTTTGATTTTAGGTTTAGGTTTAATGAAAATAAGTTGTCCAACCAGCCTATATTTGTTTCACTTGAGTTAACGTTTGGTATGATTTTTTATACCCAACTCAAGTTTTTTTTCCTAATAAAATATTTATATAAAAAATTATTTAATAAGGAAATGAGAATAAATTTCTACAAACAATATTTTTTATCATAACAAAAGAGTTTTTCATTCTTGCACTTTTCACCTTAATTAAATGGAAACCCCATGTAAGAAAACTAAAATCTCTTCTAACCCTCCCCTATTTTCTCTCCCTCATTTCTATCCTCTTACTACAACTCTAAATTCATAAGTATATTACATTATTATTTTAGTTAAAACAAATCAGCGACAAGGATGAAAAAAGTTGGAGGAAAACATGACAAGCTGATAAACCATACATGTACATTTTATTCATGAAACATTTAATGAGTTATGTAAACATTTAAAAATTCTACGTAAATAGTTTTGTAGAATGATGTAATGTATTGAAGAAAAACTTTTTCCCAAAAGGATTATTCTAAAATAAAAAAACATTGAATCATCCATCTTTTAAAAGAGAAATTATAGGCCAATTGCACACACGCGCGTGTTTGTATATAAATATATATATTTATATATATATATATATATATATTGCAATTGTTAGTTGCTACTATATGTTAATAGCAAAACTTTGATAAAATTTAAGAATATGCTGAAAATTGATAGTCCTTTTATTCAACAAGTTGATTGGAGACTTTCTTAACGATATTTTATTTGGGCAAACGAGAACATGAATTACTTCATAGTATATTAAAACTTTAAATTTTAACTAATTGGCACATTTTAGTATTTCCAATAAAAATACTCAAGGTTCAAATTCCTCCAACATGTTGTTAACTTGTAACTAAAAAAACTTTAAATTTCATGGTAGTATAACACCTATAGATTCTATACAGTCAGCTTTGTACAAAGCGGGCTTAACATTATGTCAAAACCTTTCCTGATGTACATACTTTTCAAGCTACTCAATAAAATAATAAAAATTTTATTCTCTTTTCTCAGGCATCAAACATTATGTTTGTGGACCAGCCTACAGGAACTGGATTCAGTTACACTGCTAATAATACGAGGTGATATTCGCAGTGATGAAGTCAGGATGTAATGACTTGTATGACTTTTTGCAGGTCTGTTTTCTTTCCCATGTGTATTTGTGTTTCCATGAAAAAGAAGCATGAATCATGCATTCAGTACATTCATGTGATTACATGTGACTGGAATTTGTCAGGATAGGTTTCTGAGCTTAGATTCACAAACTTTTCTACATTGTTTCAGGCATTTTCAAGGCATCCTCAATTTGCTAAAAATAAATTCATAACAGGAGAATCATATGCTGGGCACTTCGATCCAACCATTAGCTTCTCAGATTATAGAAACAAGCAAAGGAAGGAATTCATATAAAGTTGAAGGTAGCTCTTAGATTTAACCAGAGTTACTTGCTTTAGTCCCACTTTATCAGATATTTAACTCATATGCTCCAACAGGGATTTGCAATTGGTAATGGGCTAACCAATCCTGAAATCCAGTACCAGATCATACACTGACTATGCACAAATGAGATTTACTTAATAATGATGATTACAATTGGGTTAACAAGATGAAATTGCCACAATGTGAACAGGCGGTAAAAGAGTGTGGTAATTTTTCTAATTCTTAATTTCTAATTACTTCCCATTCTTATTTTCATGTAGATACAACATCATATGACTTTCAAAGATTACTGATTTCTGTAACTTTTATGACCTACAAGCAGATTTAATTAATTTGCAACTACTCTATCATTATCCATTGATCAATCATATGGAACTGCATTGTCAGGCACTTATGGCGGAAAAGCTTGTAATACTTCATATTACACTTGCACAGAATTATTCGATCAGATTTTAAGAATCAACGCTGGTATAAATGTAAGAAGGCAAAAAACAACCATCATTTGTATAGTTGTTACGAAATCATTACATTGTGAAAAAAGCATGCATTTCAACTTTGATGAAAAACTTGTTATATCTTTGATCTACCAGCCCTATGACATTAGAAGAAATGCGTGACAACCGACGAGCGATTGTTATGATTTCTACGACCATAGTGAAATTCCTGAACAGGAGTTAGTTAGGAATGCTCTAGGGGTTGGGAACATAACATTCATTTCATGCAGTGGTCAGTATGAAGCCACTTGATAACTGACTGGGCGAGAATCTTTGCATTAGGTATTCCTGCTCTTCTGGAGGATGGAATCAAGTGCTTATGCTTTCAAGTATGACTTCATGTGCAATTGGCTGGGTAAGCCTCTTTGGCTCAACAGTAGGAACTTGGAAATAAACACCTCAAGGAATGTAGTGCTTGTTTTCTTAGTATATCTAATTAATTCCTTTCTCTCTCAACAGGAATTCACGGTGGGTTCAAGCCTTGAATGGTCAGGACAGAGAAACAGTACAGGGGCATCCCCAGCTGTTCCATTTGCAGTTGACGGTGCAGAAGCAGGATTGCTCAAGAGCCATGGGCCTCTCACTTTCCTCAAGGTCTCTCTCTCTCTCTCTCTCTCTCTCTCTCTCTCTCTCTCTCTGTGTCCTAATTTGCCAAACTTGGTTCCATGTCGCAACACATAGGTACGTGATGCTGGTCATTTGGTTCCAATGGATCAGCCCAATGTATCACTGCAAATGCTGAGAGGTGGATGAAATTACCAAGTCTAAGGCAAAACATAGGGGTTCTCCCCAAGTGATGGCCTCAATGAACCCGGCATACTCTTTCTGAGCTTGTGCCTATGTTTATGGGTTTTCAGGAATGGTGTCTGGTAGGACTGGTTGTGATATGTTTGTCTCAGTATTTAAAGGTTGCTATTTTCTTTCTTAAAATATTTTATTGCTAGAATGGAACATAAAGATTCTTTTACACATATGAATGTTCAGCGAATACACGTTTACCATCATATGCTATATATTAATTTGGGCTATAAATACTGTCATATTCATAATGGGCATAGTTTGCGCAAAATGATAACGATTGCTTGATTTGTGAGATCATTACGTGGCTATAAAATAAGAGCTTGCAGGAAATTCTGGTGTTATTGGAGCACACACAGTCTGTAACATCAACTTATAGCAGGACCTGTATAAACAACCTATATGAAATTTCAGTTACAATTGATCAAATTATAAGAAAAATAATAGATGATGCCAAAGAAGAAAGCCCTTGATTCCATATGGCACAATTATGAATTTGTAGGCATTTAAAAATGCTAGTTCTCAGCTTCAACAAATCGGGAAGAAGACGCCATGGTTCTAGTCATTGATTTACTCTGGCATCTACATTAACTAAAACTCAGTTGAACATGATATATGGTCTTTGATTGTAATTTGTACAAAGGCTGGATCTCATTAAGAGGGGAGAAGAAAATTGTAGTTTTATCATATATGTTTGTATCTCGTCATAAGTTTGCATCAGAAGATGAGGTCTAGCATTAGAAACTAATTTGATCACAAAATCATCAACAATCCCAGTCTAAAAACCTGTGAGAAACAGCCACTGAGTAAATCTTGCTTCTTTTTGTTTTGGCTTTTGTTTTCTTAAATCCATCTAACACTGAGACAAGGCATCTAAACCAGCCCTCCAAGTATAAGATGAAATGACAGAGTCCTTCAACCTTAGATAAGTACATAGAAGTCAGTGATAGATACAATAAGCGAAAACAGTTAACAACCAACTCGTTTTCCATATAATTTTCTTAATGTCTCACTTGCTGGCTGAAAACCTGTTCTCAATGGAACAACGGAAACAACTTCGCAGATGTTGTGCATTACCATTCTTTGGTTTGGATGATGTCATTTTAAACATCTCTCCCTCAAGAATTCATACTAGCAGATACAGCTGCATAAAACATTCAAAAAAAATCTGGACATGGTCATGTTTGGTACTAACAATCAAATAATTCTGCAAGATGGGGCATATGCTAAGGAGGTTAAATCTCATGGAGACTTTATGAAGACTAAACTTCTAAAGTGCACAAATGAATTCCAGGTGATGATGGCAAGAGCAACTTGGCGAATATGACAGCAGAATACGATCCCATGGGAAAACTAAAAACCAATTGTCAGACCGCAACTAAGTAAAATATTGATTCTTTGAAACACTAAACCTGCATCTCTCACCAATCGAAAGGGAAGGTAAAACCTTCCATTAAGATTACCTAGAAAAACTTGCAGAAGTAATTGGAATATGAAAAGCTTAAACAAGACTAGGCTTTGTGGCTATATTAGGAACCCAATTTACCTTGATTTCAACAAGCTATCTACCAAAACACAAGGCACTTACCGCAAAAAAGACCAAAATAGAAAAAAGAAAAATATACAAAATAAAGGCATATATGTCTCACCATTATTTCATAAACATAGACAGATAAAACTATTCATGCGGCTGCTAGTTGCTAAAATAGTGAAGACATTATTTTGTATCTTAAAATTGCTTTAATGATGAACATTTCAGTGAGAAATGGGGTTACCAGCAAAAGGATGAAGCTTGGCAAAGTCAAAGAACTCATCAGCAGAGCACCCAAAGAAATAACTAGCCATTCTGTCAAAGCATATCACCGTGAACACCTTTGTATCTGATACTGTGACATCTACCAAATAATCAACAAAGCCCAACATTTTGTTATTAAAAAGGAAATTCTTGAAACCCCATTTCCAAAAATTGAAAATTTTTCCAAGAAATGATAAATCGATATGTTTATTCTGTAGGAAACAAACACAATTCTCTTGAGACATTTCCACAAAATAAAAACTAATTTTCTGGAAAAGTAATTTCAATGGAAACAAGAGGGATTGGTTTGGAAGTGACTTACAAGGACACGGAAGAGGCGTTTGAAGCAGGAGACGGAGTTGAAGGCATTGAAGTTACAAATTTGCAGAGAGAAGTGGGATCGTTGTCAGGAGGAGTCCTCTCACAGACAGCGCAGACCCTGTAGCATAAGTTGGTGTGGTTTATGGCTAACACTGTGCACACTAGCGTTGTTGGTTTCTCGCCTTCCATTGCTTCTTTTTTTGGATGGGTTTCTAACTCTCAAACTCAAAGGGTTTGTTGAAACTTGGAACTCTCTATGGAAAACGAACAAGGAAATATGGACTGGTACTAGGTTTGGGCCTCTTGTCTAGGCCATTAAAAGTAACCCATTTATTTTTCCCGCCTCTATTATGCGAAAGATACACCACAAGTAAATTGTTCATTTTGGGTGCTTTAAAAAGTTCTGAAAATTTTTTCAGTTTAGGTTAACAAGTTTGATTTTATTTTATTTTTTTCTTCTCAAAAATAAAAGTTTGATTTTATTTTTAAACTGGTCCTTCTATCTGTCTATGCAATTGATTTAACCGTTAAGTCTTAATAGTGGCGTTCTTGGTTAAGCGAAAGCGAAATGACGTTCTTGCTTTCTTTGTCACATCGATTAAAGTCATTGGATATAAATGGGAATTACAATTTTAAAAACATAAATCAAACTTGGTGGACCCAAAATAAAAATCTAAACTTAAGAATCCAAAATCAAAACAATCATAAACTTTAGGATCAAATGTTTAATTTAGTACGCTTTTATGGTAATAAACAAAATTAAAGAATTTTTTTAATTTTTAAACTCACTATGCTCAACATGATTTACCACGATGAAACGATTATATAATTGAAGAAAGGTAAAATTTATATGCATTCTTGGAAGTGTTATTCGCCAGATTCGTTTCTTTTAAATTTAGCATGGTATCTTAGCTAAAAATACCTTGTCATATGAGAAAAAGCGCATAATTTATCTACATTTGTTCATTGAAGAAATATATATTGTTAATGAGAGATTACATTTAGACCCCTTACATACAGCTTACCGCTAGTATTATCAAATTCGCAATCAATTATTCAAGTAGTAAATTAACTGTTTTATGCATGATATGGACAAACGATAAATCGAGATCAAACCACAACTCATGTATCTAAACACGATGAATTGTTTATAAAGTAAAAATCTAAATGGGAAAAACACTTTTAAGGCCACGCTCAATTGGCCAAATCCACAAAAAGATAATTGTGATACAAAACCTCTTGTATAGGTAATACACCTTATCTAAGCTCCTGATCATGCTACAACAAGGCTACACCAGTCGATTCTCTTCAAAGCAATCTAATGCCATAGGTCTGTCGCCAAACTGCAAAGCCAATCTCTTTTAGCTTCTTGAAGATTAGTAATTGCCTCTATAGTTTCTAGCAATAATCAATGCACAATTAATGATCAAGGTGTTTGATCATAATCTCCTCTCAGAGCGAATCAATTTGGAAAGGATTAAGGTAAGCAAGCTACAAAGGTTTCTCTCAGCTGATAGATAGTCTCAGCCTCTATATATAATGATTTTAGGGTTTTGATTTGATCATATAACTATATAAGTGTCACAATTGAGCGATTGGCTATAAATTACTGTAGAAATGACAGAAATAGACTTTCCCTTAACATACTTGCTGACCGGGTTCCATATGAGGCTTTATGTGTACTTGATTTTTGGCATCTATCAGCACTCTCTTGATGGCTTGCTCGACAAGACAACTCCTCAATCAAGGAAATTCATTTTTTAGCACTTTGGAGAGCTTTTATCTGGTTTAAACATCCTTAATTTTTTTAACACCATACAATTACAATTGAAATTGAAATAGATATATTATTACAATGACATTGTCCAATTACAACTAAAAAATTTATATTGGAATTTAGCCTAACACTAAATATCTAACAGTCATGATCTAGTTAATAAACTAAATTTTTGACTTTCTAATCCAAAAAACATTGGCTAGCTTTTAACTAGCAAAACGGTACTAGTTACAGCGACAAAGGTGACTCTAACACCATATAGCTTAGCAAAATGAGTTTTTTTTTTCCTCTCATAATCGTTGTTTAGTCCAACAATTTTTTTTTTTTTTTGGGGAGAGGGTTTGCATTTTGCACTTTGTCTCAACGTCTCTCTCTTGCCAGAGCAACACAAGGATCAATGGATTGTTGTCATTATTGAGCGGCGGAGATTACGCGTGGGGTGGTCGATTTCATTGTTTAGTGACCAACTTTAATTGCTTGGCCATTGAGTGGTTGATCTAAGTTGTGGGGTGACTATTCTTAGAGTTATAAATGAACTAATCTATTTATAATTAGCTTGGGTTCGATGTGGGGAAAAAATTGTTTTTATTCATTTATTTAGTAAATAAGTCAAATTCAAATATAATAACGTTTTTGTAATCAATTTTGTGAGCGTAAGGCTTGATTTGAGAATTTATAATGCGGATTCTTGGCAAAGATCGATGCACGAGATAGTTAAATTTAAAATCACATATATTTAAAAAAAACCAAAAAACAAATAGAAAGTCTTGTATGAAAAAACTATTAATTAAAAGTTAATAGAAAAATTATTTTGTAATTTAAAATAGTTTCCCATAAGTATTGTATAGGTATCAACCAAGTAGTATGTATATTTTAAATTTTTTTTTTTTTTAAAAGACCGTAATGGTGAACGGTGGCTGCTTTTGTTTTATTATTTATCCAAAAAAAAAAAAATTGATAGGATATGAACAAATAAATTGTAGTAGAATTTGAATAGTTTCCCATAGGTATTGTATAGGTATCAACAAAGTATGATGCATATTTTAAATAAATAAAAAAGACAAAACTTTGTCTTCTAACTCTCACATGCACCAATGCTACACCACCACCATATGTATAGAGGTTATTACTTATTACATGCCCTTGTTTAGTTTCTTATCAATGTGAATTGCCACTTTTAATATGAATAATGCACCTCCTCACTCCATATTATTCTACTAATCAATTTGAGTTTCCAAAATCAAGTAGTAAACATCTAAACCATTCCCATATGGATTATACTTCTCCTTTTTTTTTCTTTTTTCTTTTTAAATACCTATGGACTATATCACAACATTAATATAAAAATTGATTATTGATGACGAAATTTGTGGTTTTGATGGTCGGGGAATAAGCCTCTTCTTCTTGTTATTGATGACAATTTTTTTTATGAAGTGGTTTTTTCAAGATCATGAGGGTTCTATATATAACATACATGGTAGTACAAATTACACCAACTTATTAGACAAATTTTGATTTGATGAAATTGTTAATTATTAAATCAAATTCACGATTAAATCTAATGTTTTAATCGTAAAACAAATTTACAATTAAAATTTTCACATGTAGATTTTCATACTAATAAACTCACTCACAAGTTATAACAATAACAATGTTATAAGCGGTAATCATAGAGTTGGAGCATGAATGGCAACATGTCTTACCTCTTGCATTTTACTCTGAACAGCTCCCTTGGATACAACATTACAAAGTGGTCTCATGAAGTCCTATACCCTATAAAATCTTCAATTTGTTATGTGTGTGTTTTCTTTGTGGTTGAGTGATTATAAAGAGTTTCGACCTTAGCCCTTTGGAGACTTGAAAAGGAGGTAAAGAGCTGGAGTGGTGGAAGAATTTGCTCGCGGAAGGGAAGAGGCGAGAAGCGGCGGAGGGAGGCAGATTGGAACTTCTCGAATGTCCTCACATGTAGAATACGTTCTCGGTGTGCCTCCCAGCAGGCCAGCGGGGACTCTGCTCGGTTGGCGCCTACTGCCCACACCTCACTACGGTAGTCCCACGCACACCTCCGTAACTCCTCACGCATTGGATTTCGGTTTCCACACCGCGGTTGCAGGATGCACATAGAAACCTCGACTTCTTTGGCCGTTCGAGTTGCTTCCTTGGCCTTCTTCTGACTCTGCCTTGACTCCGATGCAGTGTTATTTACAGGTGTGACTCTATCTCGGTATGAGTAGAGCTTTTTGAGTTGATGCTTGACTGGTCTAGGCATTTGTAGAGCAAGCCTCGTAACTCCTCACGTATACTCCTCGGTTATGACTTGGTAGTAAACTCTTGATTCTTACGTAGCGGTACCCGAGCCTTATTGGTCTTGGCGCGGAGAGATTGGCCTTGACCTAGCTTCGTGCAGGCATCCTTGACCATTCCTCGACCACGAAACCTCTAGATAGCACATTGCACTTAAGCATGAAAGGAGTACGTTAAAATATTTGAAAAAATTAAAAAAATTAAAAAAGTGAGAAGAAAGAAACCACTCTTGGTAAGTATGCCAAGGAGCTCACGAGCTAGGTCCCACCGGGGACAAAGCTGCAGTTACTCATTATGCTTTAAGGTATCCATGTCCTTGGGAAGAAGGAGGACGTTCAAGGCCTCGGCACGTGGTTAGGAGTGGCCTGCTGGGAACTCCACGATGGGAGGCGTTCGAGGGCCTTGCCCGCGCCATTCAACTAACCGGGGGATTCAAGTTGAATGGCACATGTCGGCCAGTGCTCGGCCTCCTACTTTCCACCGAGGCACCGCCTACATGCTTTCGTCTTTTTCTTGTTGTTTCTTTTAGGGACCACCCTGAGCAATCTCCTTCTTTTTCCTTTCTTCTTCAAGTTAGGGATGGGAGCGAGTCGTGTAGAAGGAGGAGAGTGCAGGATCTGAGGCATCCTTGGGGCTGACCCCACAGCCTTGAGAAGTCACGCAATCCGCTACTTTTTATTGTCCAGTGGCGTCGTCTTCCTCTTGGACATTTGTCTACACACGCAATGAGTAGGCAAAGGGCGAGCAACGGAGGATCTATCTTGCTCGTCCTGCGGAGTCAGGGAGATGGATTATGGGTCCTCACCTGTCTTGAGGTGGGGTGGGTACATCTCGGCCTCGAGTGGGCGCGAGGATGTTGTCTCTTCCACTTGGGAGTCATGACCTCCTGAAGGAGCGATGGAAGGGCGGCTCCCGACCTGGCACAACGTCTTACCGGGCAAGGAACCTAGGTGCGAAGCGTGCATCTGCGTGGCCGGTCGCACCATACGATTGCGTGGCCCAGCGTCTTGAAAATTGTCAGATGTGTTTCCGAAGTCTAGGATGAGGTGGTTGCTCTCGGTACTGTCCTCACTCACAAACACCTCGGACCTTAGGACTTTGTTGAAGATGCCGAGGCGGTGGCATAAGAGTGAGTGGAAACTCGTGCCTTTTATACACCCAAAAAGCATTCGAGGCAAAATCACGGTGGAAACGATAAAACCCATCATAAAAAGAAATGAAATACTAAAGGAAAAGTAGCAAAACTAAAGAACTAAATCCGTGTCAGGGACCTAACCCTAGGCACACAGCTCTCCCTCAAAGGTTGGGCAATGAAAACAGTACCATTCCCGGGCGATTAGGTAGTCGTCTTTCATGCCACTTGTTGGACTTGGGAAGACCACGATGGCTAACAATTGAGGACCTAGACTTGGTGTGTAGAGTCGACAGCGAATGGCATTCGTACATATAGGCGACATCGTCGGTGAGTCGAACTCATTTGCTTGTTGAGGCATCGGCCTTCCTAAGACTCTCGATAGGGTGGGGCGTGCATTGATGGGGACACGACCCTATGGGCAATTAAGTAATCTCTACGGTTACCACTACCCGTAGGAAAGCGTCATTTCTCCTTCCTATGAGCGATCAAGGAATGACAACCTCCCTTGTTCCTATGTGTAAGCCTGTAATCCGAGCCGCAAATACCGAGGAAACTCCTGAAGATGTGGTACTTGGCCACTAAGCCTTGTACCAATGAGGGAGAATCTACAAAGGTGCTTGAATCTACCCAATACAAGCAAGCTAGGGAAATGAGAGAAATGTTTTTGAAAGGAAATTGAAGGTTAGAAGGCCGAGGAGAAAGAACCTAGCGTGAAAGCTTACGAGTAGAGCAGACAACGGGAGCTTCTTGAGAGTTGGGAGATTTGGGAAGTCTTGAGAAAGCCTAAGACTTTGAGAAATCTTAAGAGTTTACAAATTGTGAAGTGGAAAAAATAAACCCACCAAATGCCTTATTTAGGAGAGCGAGAATTAAGTAGGAGTTATCGCTCAAAATTTAAGGAGAAATGTCGGCCCAGTAGGATCTCATCTCAGTAAGATGCACGAACAAGCGCCTGGGCATTTATTGAGACATCGCGGGCTCAGCGTCGAAACAATTACCAGGACACGCGGCGGCTGTTTCCTCACATGTGGAAATCAAAGAAACATATGGGATTAATTATCCAAAGTCAAAACCCCATTTTCTCCTCGGACAGAAGGAAAAGCAGGGTTTTGAGGCTGATAGGATAAAGGACGAATATCTGTTGGGCCTTGAGCCTTATACGAGGGTCTTAGTAGTCAGAGGACAAATAGCCGATAATGAAGATGTAAGACTTGGGAACTCCTGGGTAAATTCTGAATGAAGGAGTTTGGGAAGGTAGGCCAGGAGTATCTCCTCGGTAAACAGCGAGAGATCGGAAGGTGTGTTGTCATCTAGAGTAACCTTCTAGGAAATTCTATTGATAAGGATATGCATTATGAGCATCTGGAGACAGAATGGGACATGAAATATCTAAGAAAAATTTGCTACCACCGCAATGAATGCTCTGTAACTAACTCTCTGGCGTTAATGAGAGTGATATATGAATAGTCTTTTCAACCTTCTGATTCTCCCAGACTTGAAGGTATTATGCGTATGAACATATAGGACAAATGGGGCTGTAGAATGCTCCCCGAAAAAGTGCTACCACCCATGATAGATAACACGTAACTAACTCTCGCGCATTAGAGAAGTGATATATAGATAGTGCTTTTCAACCTTGATTACTCCAAGACTTGAGGAAGGTCTTTGATGGAATAAGGATCAACACGGCAATCTAATGTACACGTGAAGGGTGGAGATGAAAGAAAGAAGAGAGTATAAAATAGAGGAGCCCGGATGGAAGGGATCGGAGAATTAAGAAACGCTGTACCAACAAGAAGCGTACTTGTAATCAAATTTAAGTAATATATCTGGCCCGAATCTCCTCGGATTGCGAATGATTTTCTTTAGAAAAAACCAGCTTATCTTTGCTTCGTTGTGACTGGATCCATTAGGTTGTGATCTAACTCTTTAGAGCCTAGTTTTCTAATACATTTCTCTCTGAGTCGTTGTATTATTCTTTAGGCCTAAGTTAAAACCCTAACTTATTACAATAATAATAATAATAATAATAATGACATGTAAATTTGTGAGATCTCGGCCGTGCAATGCTTGAGAAACTTTTAATAAAATATGATTTTTTTTTCATGAAAAATGATTTTCTCTCTCTCTTTTATTTTGTATATAAATTTGAGGAAATTTGATAAGGACAAAGTTTGAATTTAAAAAATTAGTTGCTGTTAGTTCTGAAATTGGTTGTAGTCTTGGAAGCTACAACCTTACTCAATATTTTTTATTGAGTGAATTTATTAAATCAATTGTTAGATTCGTCTTAACATGTCCTTAATCTTGTAAATTTACGAAAATTAAAGATCGATAGCTTTGTCATCAATGAATTGTTAAATTGCAAGTTTTGTAGTTTAAAATTATTCATAAAAAATACAAACTTATAGATCATATAGTAAATAATATCCAATTGATACAAAATTTGACATATGTATTAAGGTGTAAAGAACATGTAATTCAATTCATTGAATTTTCAAAATATATAGTAATATTTATTTATTAAGGTTGTGATACAAAGAATTTCTGGCCAAATTTTATGGATAACTTTTAAATTTGATAATTATGATAGTTTTAATAAATATTTATTTTTATTGTGTTTTGTATGTGAAATAATAAATATGATAATTATATGCAATCCAATAATAGATATTTATAATAATAAATGCAATTTATATTAACTATTTAATATTAAAATATGGTATTTATTAATAGTATTATATTAAAGAAGGAGTGGCTCACCTCAGGTTTAGAAATCTCATTTTCCTCATTTTTAAATAAGTGGCTAGGTACAATCTTAGGTGTTATTCGCTTAGGTTCCCACTTTAAGATACGCAATGTGGATTTTTAAGCTGGGATGGAAGTGTATTTTTAATTAAGTAGTAGCGTAGATTTGAATCTTAAGAAAACCTGAAGCTATAACAAGCTTGTATGCACAAGACCCCATTCTTTTATATAAGGGTTTGACTTACCTCTAGTACTTTTTAAGCGGAGGTGGCACTAACTTTTAAATACGATAGCGAGTGGTAGTGGATTTAATACCTACATTTTTATTTGGTTAATTGGGTGGCGTGGCCGATTTTTATACATATATACTATAAAACTGAAATCTTTTATTATTTGTTGACTTTTTTGAAGCTCGCAATTTTACATCACAACTATTTTCTTTTTCTTTTTATTTGCATTTTATTTTAAAAACCACTTTCCGCACCTCTCTCGTCCGCTTCTCTGAAACCTAAAGCACAGCCACTCTCGCAACCTCTTTCGTCCGCTTCTCACCAAACCCTGAGAGAGAACACACAAAAGCTGAAACTAAGCACGTAATATGCTATTCAAATCATATTTTGTCCAGCAAATTCACCAATTTTGTCACTGTCTCTCTGTAATTTTCTCTCTCTAATGAATTTGCTGGTGTAACGTTTGAAGAATGAATTTAAAATTGGTATCTTTTGTTCTCTATTTTTTATTGGATTACTTAATTGGTGACTAAGCAACAATAAACATTTTACCTATTTGATGGCTAAGCAGCAACAAAGAATGATCATATCGTGACTGGAATTACTTAGATCTCCTTTGATTCGTTTCATTATTGTTGGGCAATTTTTGAATCTGCATAGGATTTAATGGACTTTGAAACTATGGGAGCAATTTGAGAGAGTAATTTTTTGTTTTGTTTTAGTATTCCAATCTTTTGTTAAATTTCATTGCAATAGTAAGTTTATAATTTAATCTCTATTATAAGTTCAAATTTATTTTTTTCCATACCTGTTTTGTAGTTATACGCCATTGAAAGTGTCAAAGTTTATAATTTTAATTACAAATTTTGTAGTTTGTTATTGTGATTTTCATGTGTTTAGTTTTTGTGGAAGTATAAAGATGATGATTGTGAAGGCTTATTTCGTTTATTATTTTAATTTATTAAAAGCAAGAAATTCCGATTAAAAATGAGATAAGTAAGCTCTTAAATAAGCAGTGGCGTGTGAAAAAAATTATAAGGTTTATTTCGTTTATTTTATTTTATTTTTCACTATATATGTGTGTTTCTCAAATAAAAAAAAATAATGAGCCTCTTTGTGATAAAAAGTGGAGGAAAAAGGCAAGGCTCCATCAGACTCAGGCCAACATGCAGTTGACAGTGGGAAAATTAACCATCGTAGCCATCACTGTGAACAACACCTTACCGAGGCAACGATGAATTTTGAGACGAATCTTCATAGCCATTGCCTTGCTCTTCTATAGATCCACCTCTCTCTATTCTCTACACCACATTTCCATCAACTGATCAACATCGAAGGAACGATGGCCAGTGGCAATCAGGTAGGACCAAAAGCATTGGACTTTGGTTGAACAATTGATTTTTCATGTCTAGGTATGGGTTGTAGACTTGGCGGAATCGTGGGGTCACAATGGCGGATTTGTGATGTTGATAGCCGTGATTTGTGTGTTGTATGGTGGATTTTTGGTCGGTGGTGGTAGGGTGGTTTTAGGTGAAGTTGCAGATCAGTTTGGCTCAAGAGATGGTAGAAAGGAGAGGCAAGAGAGATGAAATTGTTGGCTTTCTTTTCCAACTTCAAACGTCTTCCCAAAATGGGGAGGAAACATGAGATTTCATTCGGAGGAGGAGTGAGACAGCCCCTTACAAAAGAAAATATGATGTGTGTCAAGATTCTAATTGAAATTTTAAATATATAAATTATTTTGATAAATATGATACGTTTAACATAACGATCGTTTCCTTAATAGTTCTTTTTGCTCCCATTTGCGTGAGAGCAGCACGTCGATATTTGGGTGTAGGCGGAGTTGACTTCAATCTGTTAACTGACGAGAGATTTATTAGTTAAAGCTAAGTAAACACTTTGAATAGAAGTTTTAACTACGATAAAAATCTTTATTAGTATATTAACGTGTAAAATTCTGAGGCTTTAAAAACTTATGTGACCAATATCATTCCGATCAATCAAAAGTAATTTTAATATAATATAATTTTTATCCCTCTTTTATTTATATTTTCTTTTGTTTAAATATAAAAATTTATAATTATGATGGTTATTAATAGAACTTTTTTTTTTTGAGAAATAAGAAATTTATTATTAATAAGTGTATATAAGAACTATATATTTTAAGCGTACATATATAATCTTGCTCATGGGAACGTGACACACTCCATGAGTTCTACTTCAGGTCATCTATTAGCACTGTAAGTGTAAACTATAGTACCTATTCATAGACATTTATTATGATTTTTAACATGGAATTATATACATTTCCCTCCACCTTTCTTTCAACCTTATTTACCTTTGTTCATATCAAACTATATATATATATAGCATTAGACATTTTTATTATAATTTTTAACATGGAATTATATACATTTCCCACTCCACCTTTCTTAAACTGTTGCCAAGTTGTTCATAGGTTGTACAAGCTGTTGCAAAACAGTATTTTCTAGTTTAAAACAAATAAACATAAAAAAACTTATGAGAGTTGTTACCAAAACAGAATTTTTAGTTTAAAATGAGTATCCGTAAAAAAAAATTACAAGAAATTACTGTTCTGAAACAAAATTTTGGGATTTTGAAAGCGCTTTACGTTACCAAAATACCTAACCAAAACACTATAAATCCCGCTATTCCAGACTCTAAACTTTGATACACTTCACAAATTACAATGGCATCAACTTTCGATGCTCTCTCCTTTTCTCTTGCTTCTTCTCACTTCACATTTCTCATGTGCAAAACATACGAAACAACCACCATCACTTAGCAGAAAAGCTCATAGAAGCCTCAACTTGTTCCTACTGACTCCATTAACATTGCATCCCTGACTCTTCATTTGTTGCCCCAAAGTTGCTTAGAAATCAATTTTGTTTTCCTTCTCTAGACCAATTCTGGCATTTCAGTTTGAAGATCTCTTGGTCACCATGCTGGTTTACTAGTGCTTCCACATTCCAAAGCAGCAAGGTGGGCCTTTACAATGTTAATCCATATAAATTAGTTCCTTGACTTTTACTTGGTTATTTATTATATTGACTTTCACCAAAAGATTGTTATTATATTGGGAATATACATGATTTCCCGATATTTTTTTAGAATATTCTGATGCTTCCACTTTATGGTATATTAGTTTTAGCTTTGCGTATCAGTGGTTTAATCCACTTACTTTGCCTACCTAAGTCCGCTCATTAGAACTTTGTTACCACTTTGTGAAATCGAGGTGACATGTATTTTTCTTCTTTTATATATAAAAACAAAATAGCTACATAATAAAATAGACAAAATAAGATCTAAAAGCAAATTTTGAGAATTGCAGGATTCTAGTTGAAAGAACACACTATCTTTTGGTATAAACATTCTTGAGCCAATCAATCAAAATAATTTCATATTCACATAAATCCAAAAACACATTTACTCTTATATACATACAATAACCTTAAATTTGCAAATCTACTCTTATATAAATACCCAATAGCATAGAATTAAAACATCCTACACTTTGAAACTCACTGAGCAACCTGCATCACCACCACCAACCTGAATCCATGGTGATCCACCGATCTCGATTTCCACCTTTCACTCTCTTCAATCTCATCCAAAGGAACCCATGGCGAGGAGTTTCACTAGGTTTATCGTCTTCTCTCTCTCTTCAAATCTCACACACCCAAACCACCTTGTGATAACATTATCGCATCATGGGTCTTGTTTTTTTTTTTTTTTTGGGTGGTTTTGGAGTTTGTGGGTTGATCTGATTTTGTTGTGATAGGAGGTGGTTGATTTAATTTTAGCGATGGTTGTGTGTTGTGGTTTGCGATTGGTTATGGGTTTAAGGTGGAGTAGCCACCACGATGACCTGCATACCTTCATGAGTCTCGTTTTTTTTTTTTTTTTTTTGGTGGTTTTGATTTATTAGGTTGATCTAATTTTGCTGTAGGTTTCAAAGTGGATTTGTGGTATTTGTTGAGGTGGACGAAGAGAGGGAAGCAATTTGGACATAACAGGCCCAGGTTTTGGGTCTTTAGAAACAAACCCGGTTGAGATTATTGTTACTATTGAGGCTTCAATTTGTTCATTCGTTTGTGTTGTTGGAAAAACCTTCATATGTTGGAGGAGTTTGTTATGAGTGTGCCTATGATTACATTGCCTCTTACTTGAACAATTCTTGAAGTTTTGCATTTTGAAGTTCTTAAGCAACTTTTTACCATTTTACATAATGACATTTTTGATCTTGTTTCTTTTGATTTTTGTATGGGTACATTTTGGGAGGGAGAACAACCCAAAGTGAACCTCACCCTCACATGAAAGCTCAATCGGAAAAATCAAAACTGACTCAATACAAGGGATTTTGTGTTTCTAGGGCTCCTTGAGGAAAATTAATAGTTCGTATTTTGATCAAATGTTATGTTCGATTTTAATAAAATGGTGTTTTCTAATGTTTGAAGGTGAGGTGGAGTAACGGATGGAGTGAGTTGAGATTCGAGGTGGGCGAAGTGTAAATGGTGCAGCAGCAGTGAAATGAAAGTGGCAGATTAAATACGGGTAGTTTCTTGTAATTATCCTTCTTTCTTTTTAATAATAATGATTTTGGGGTTATTTAATATATGCAGGATGTTTTATTTGTTCTTCGAATCACGGAACAATAAGAAACCCTGTTGTCATATGGTTGACAGGAGGGGCCAGGGTGTGGCAGTGAAATGGCTTTGTTCTTTGAAAATGGTCGCTCATTACAAACAACTTGTCTCTAGAGTGGAATAACTATGGCTAGGACATGGTATGTACTGAATATATAATTCAATAAGCTAGAAAATCAGCCATATTTTCTATTGCAGCATAATTTGAATCTGCATTTGCATAATTTCATACAAGTTACAAAGAATCTCTTAGACTCCATACCATGAAATGTTCCTGGATAGATTTATGGATATAAAATGTGAAATGTTCTTTAAACTTTCACAACATGTAGTGAGGAAAAAGAAAGAAAGAGAGAAGTAGATTAACATAGTCTAATTAGTTGGAGTGAAAATAGAAAGGATAGAAAAAGAGTTAAAATAGGAAAAGAAAATGGGAGTGATGGTAATTTCCATTACGCCCCATCGCTGATAATTTAACGCTAAGTATCCGTTTGGATACGGATGAAAACTCCACGGCGTCTGCGTTTTTGCCTTACTTTTACTGCAAACACACTCTTTGCATTTGTTAAATGGGACATGAGCAGTCATTAAATATATTTGGGGAGTGAACAATAACCCAAAATTTATTTTTTTATTGTTTCAATGATAAGTTTTGATTTTGTGAAATGACGAATCAAACACACCTAACTCTCTTTAACACATATTTTTGTTTCATGAGTTAACGTTTGGTATGATTTTATACCCAACTCAAGTTTTTTTTTTTTTCTAATAAAATATTTTTAAAATTATTTAATAGGAAATAGTAATAAATTTTACAAACAATATTTTCCATAACAAAAAGAGTTTTCATTTTTGCACTTTCAACCTTGGTCCAAACCAAACCCCACCAAGAAGAAAACTAAAATCTCTTCTAACCCTCTCTTTTTCCTCTCCCTCATTTTCTATCTTCTTACTTTTCTAACTCTAAAGTCATAAGTATATTTACATTATTATTTTAGTTAAAACAAATTAAATGACAAAGGATGAAAAAGTTGGAGAAACGTGACAAGCCCGATAAAACCATACATGTGTACATTTTATTTACATGACTTATTTAATGAGTTGTGTGACTTGTTAAATAATATCACATAAATAGTTTTATGAGGCTGATGTAATGTATTGAAGAAAAACTTTTCCCAAAGGATTATTCTAAAATAAAAAAATAAAAAACATTGAATCATCCATCTTTAAAGAAATTATAGATCAATTGCAGCGTGTATATATATATATATATATATATATTTTTTTTTTTTGCAATTATTAGATTACTACTATATGTTGATAGCAAAACGATAAAATTTAAGAATATAGTGAAAATTTATAGTCCTTTTATTGACAGAGTTGATTCAAAGGCACTATGATATTTTATTTGACCCGAAGCGAAACGTCAAATTCTTATAGCATATTAAAACGTAAATTTTAACTGATTTGCACTTTTAGTGTTTCCAATAAAAATAATCAAAGGTTCAAATTCCTCCAACTTATGTTGTTAACTTATAACTAAAACTTTAAATTTCATGGTAGTATAACACCTATAGATTCTATACAGTCAACTTTGTACAAAGCGGGCTTAACATTATGTCAAAACCTTTCCTGATGTACACATACTTTTCAAGCTCCTCAATAAAATAATAAAATTTTACTATCTTTTCTCAGGCATCAAACATTATGTTTGTGGACCAGCCTACAGGAACTGGATTCAGTTACACTGCCTAATAATACAAGTGATATTCGCATCGATGAAGTCGGAATTAGCAATGGCTTGTATGACTTTTTACCGAGTCTGTTTTCTCCATGTATATGTGTTTCCATGAAAAAGAAGCATGAATCATGCATTCATGCTTGATTACATGTGACCTGGAATTTATTGGGATAGGTTTCTGAGCTTAAGATTCACAAACTTTCTACATTGTTTCAGGCATTTTTCAGGAGCATCCTCAATTTGCTAAAATAAATTCTACATAACAGGAGAATCATATGCTGGAGCACTTCATTCCAGCATTGGCTGCTCAGATTCTAAGAAACAAAGCAAAGGAAGGAATTCATATAAAGTTGAAGGTAGCTCTCAGATTTAACCAAGTTACTTGCTTTAGACTTTAGTCCCCACTTTATCAGATATTTAACTCCTTATGCTTCAACAGGGGATTTGCTATTGGTAATGGGCTAACCAATCCTGAAATCCAGTACAGATCATACACTGACTATGCACTGGAAATGAAGTTACTTAATGATGATTACAATTGGGTTAACAAGATGAAATTGCCACAATGTGAACAGGCGGTAAAGAGTGTAGTAATTTTCTAATTCTTAATTTCTAATTACTTCCCATTCTTATTTTCATGTAGATACATCATATGACTCTCAAAGATTATTAATTTCTGTAACTTTTATGACCTGCAGATTTAATTAATTTGCAACTTCTCTATCATTGTCCATTGATCAATCATATGGAACTGCATTTATCAGGAACTTATGGCAGAAAAGCATAATACTTCATGTTACACTTTTAGAATTATTCCGGTCAAGATTTTAAGAGAATCAACGCTGGTATAAATGCCAAGAAGGCAAAAAACAACTATCATTTGTAGTTGTTACAGGAAATCATTACATTGTGAAAAAACGTATGCATTTTCAACTTTGATGAAAAACTTGTTATATCTTTGATCTGCAGCCCTATGACATTAGAAAGAAATGCATGACAACCGACGGCGGTGTTATGATTTCGACCGTAGTGAAATTCCTGAACAAGGAATTGGTTAGAATACTCTAGGGGTTGGGAACAACATTCATTTCATGCAGTGGTCAGTATGAAGCCATGATAACTGACTGGGCGAAAGAATCTTGATAGGTATTCCTGCTCTTCTGGAGGATGGAATCAAAGGTGCTTGTGTATGCTGGGAGTATGACTTCATGTGCAATTGGCTGGGTAAGCCTCTTTGGCTCAACAAAGTAGGAACTTGAAATAAACACCTCCAAAGAGATGTAGTGCTTAGCACCTAGTATATCTAATTGATTCCTTTCTCTCTCAACAGGAGATTCACGGTAGGTTCAGAAGCCCTTGAATGGTCAGGACAGAAACAGTACGAGGCATCCCAACTGTTCCATTTGTAGTTGATGGTGCAAGCCAGGATTGCTCAGAGCCATGGGCCTCTCACTTTCCTCAAGGTCTCTCTCTCTCTCTCTCTCTCTCTCTTTGTCCTAATTTTGCCAAACTTGGTTCCATGTCATAACACATAGGTACGTGATGCTGGTCATTTGGTTCCAATGGATCAGCCCAATGTATCACTACAAATGCTGAGGAGGGTGGATGAAAGGAAATTAACCAAGTCTAAGGCAAAACATAGGGGGTTCTCCCAAGTGATGGCCTCAATAGACCAGCATATCTTTCTGAGCTTGTGCCTATATTTCAGGTTTCAGGAATAGTGTCTAAGGTAGGACTGGATTGTGATATGTTTGTCCTCCAGTGACCACAAGGTTGTTATTTTCAACAACTCCTTAAAATATTTTATTGCTAGAATGGAACATAAAGATTCTTTTACACATATGAATGTTCAGTGAATACACGTTTACCATCATATGCTATATATATTAATTTGGGCTATAAATACTGTCATATTCATAATGGGCATGGTTGCACCAAATGATAACACGATTAGCGATTTGTGAGATCCATTACGTGGCTATAAAATAGAGCTTGGAAATTCTGGTGTTATTGGAAGACACACACAGTCTGTAACATCAACTTATAGCAGGACCTGTTATAAACAACCTATGGCAATTTCAGTTACAATTGATCAAAATTATAAGAAAAATAATAGATGATACCAAAGAGAAAGCCCTTGATTCCATATGGCACAATTATGAATTTATAGGCATTTAAAAATGCTAGTTCTGCTTCAACAAATGAAGAGAAGCCATGGATTCTAGTCATTGATTTACTTTGGCATCTACATTAACTAAAACTCAGTTGAACATGATATATATGGTCTTTGATTGTAATTTGTACAAGACTGGATCTCATTAAGAGGGAGAAAATTGTAGTTTTATCATATGTTTGTATCTCGTCATGATTTGCATCGGAAGATGAGGTCTCATACATTTAGAAACTAATTTGATCACAAAATCATCCAACAATCCCAGTCTAAATACCTGTGAGAAACAGCCACTGAGTAAATCTTGCTTCTTTTTGTTTTGGCTTTTGTTTTCTTAAATCCCTCTAAAAATTTGAGACAAGGCATCTAAACCAGCCCTCCCAAGTATAAGATGAAATGACTGAGTCCTTCAACCTTAAGATAAGTACATAGAGTCCCAGTGATAGATACAATAGCGAAAACAGTTAACAGCCAACTCGTTTTCCATATAGTGCCTGTAATGTCTCAATTGCTGGCTGAAAACCTGTTCTCAATGGAACAACGGAAACAACTCATAGATGTTGTACATTACCATTCTTTGGTTTGGACAGTGTCATTTTAAACATCTCTCCCTCAGAATTCTACTGGCAGATACAGCTGCATAAAACATTCAAAAAAATCTGGACATGGTCATGTTTGGTGCACCCCAACAATCAAATAATTCTACCAAGATGGGGCATATGCTAAGGAGGTTAAATCTCACTTGGAACTTTTTATGGGAAGACTAAACTACAAAGTGCACAAATGAATTCAGGTGATGATGTAGAGCAACTTGCTTGAATATATGACAGCAAAATCGATCCATGGGAAAGGCAAAACCAATTGTCCAAGACATAACTAAGTAAAATATTGATTCTTTGAAACACTAAGCCACCATCTCCTCACCAATCGAAAGGGAAGGTAAAACCTTCCATTAAGATTACCTAGAAAAAATTGCAGAAGTAATTGGAATATGAAAAGCTTAAGCAAGACTAGGCTTTGTGGCTATATTAGGAACCCAATTTACCATCGATTTCAACAAGCTATCTACCAAAACACAAGGCACTTACCACAAAAAGACCAAAATAGAAAAAAAAAGAAAAATATAAAAATAAAGGCATATATATCTACCATGATTTCATAAACATGAACCAGATAAAACTATTCATGCGGCTACTTGCTAGTTGCTAAAATAGTGAAGACATTATTTTATCTTAAAATTGCTTTAATGATGAACATTTCAGTGAGGAAATGAGGTTACAGCAAAAGGATGAAGCTTGGCAAAGTCAAAGAACTCATCAGCAGAGCACCACAAAAATAACTTTAGCCATTCTGTCAAAGCATATCACCGTGAACACCTTTGTATCTGATGCTATTGACATCTACCAAAAACAATCAGCAAACCCAACATTTTGTTATTAAAGTGAAATTCTTGAAACCCTTTCAAAAATTGAAAATTTTTCAAAGAAAGCATTAAATCATTATGTTTATTCTGTAAGAAACAACACAATACTTTGGGACCCATTTTCCCAAAAATAAACCAAAAACTGCGGAAGATGAACAGCGGGGAGCAAAGAAATTGGTTTAGGAAGTGACTTACAAGGACACGGAAGAGGCGTTTGGAAGCAGAGGAGACGGAGTTGAAGGCATTGAAGTTGCAGAATTTGCAGAAGAAATTAGGATCGTTGTCAGGAGGTCCTCTGGGCAGCAGCGCATGCACCCTGTAGCATAAGTTGGTAGGTTTTATGGCTAACACTGTGCTGCACACTAGTGTTGTTGGTTTCTCACCTTCCATTTTTTTTTGGTTGGGTTCTAACTCTCAAACTCAAAGGGTTTGTTGAAACTTGGAACTCTCTATGGACTGGTACTAGGTTTCGGCCTCTTGTCTTGGCCATTAAAAGTAAACATTTATTTTTCCGCCTCTATTATATAAACGGTGTAGATTTCGGAGCGCTTATCTTTCGTAAATGCGTCTTACCGCCATAAATGGTGGGTTACATAATGAATTTAATGAATGAGGCCTCTTGTTCGTGTGAGAGAATGGTCTCGAGATGCAACGTAATTTAAAGTACCAGAAACAGCTCTTAGTAAATTGTTCATTTATGGTGCTTTAAAAGTTCTGAAATTTTTTTCATTTAGGTTATCAAGTTTGATTTTATTTTTCTTCTCAAAAAACAAAGTTTGATTTATTTTTTTTGAAGTATTGCTGAGAGTGCAATTGATACAGATCTAAGCGTAAGTGCCAGTAAAAGATATTTACTTCTTTCTTAATTGTCCTATTCAGTCATGGGTGGATATAAATAGAATTACAATTTTAAAAACATAATCAAGCTTGGTGGGCCAAAATAAAAAAATCTAAACAAGAATCCAATCAAAGCAATCATAAACTTTAGGAATCAAATGTTTATTTAGTACATACTTATGGTAATAAACAAAGGAGATTAAAGGATTTTTATTTTTTAAACCTTTACATGCTGATGATGCTCAACTTGTGATTTACACAATAGAACAATTATATAATTGAAGAAGGGTAAAATTTAAATGCATTCTTAGATATTATGAATTCTTCTTAAAAGTATTATTGTAGTATCTTTTAACTAAAAAATACTTCCGTTATATGAGAAAAAGCGGCACATGGTGAATTTTAATAAGAGAGCAACAAGTATTATCTACATTTTGTTCATTGATGAAATATATATTGTTAATGAAGTTACATTTAGACCCTTTGCTTACCGCTAGTATTATCAAATTCGCAATCAATTATTCAAGTAGTAAATTAACTTTTTTTATGCATGATATGGACAAACGATAAATCGGAATCAAACCACAACTCATGTATCTAAACACGATGAATTGTTTATAAAGTAAAAATCTAAATGGGGAAAAACATAGACCACACTCAATTGGCCAATGCCACTAAAAAGATAATTGTGATACAATACAACTTTCAAAACCTCTTGTATAGGTAATACACTTGTATCTAAGCTCCCTGATCATGTTACAACAAGGCTACACCAGCCGATTCTCTTCAAAGCAATCTAATGCCATAGGTCTATCGCCAACAGCAAAGCCAATCTCTTTGCTTCTTGAAGATTTGTAATTGTCTCTATGGTTTCTAGCAATAATCCAATACACAATTAATGATCGAGGTGTTTTGATGGAATCTCCTCTCAAGAGCGAATCAATTTGGAAAGGGTTAAGGTAAGCAAGTTACGTAGGTTTTCTCTCAATGGAAATAGATAGTCTTAGCCTCCATATTGATTTTAGGGTTTTGATTTGTTCATATAAGTGTCACAATTGAGGCTTGATTGGCTATAAATTAACTGTGAAAATGATAGAAATAGACTTTCCTTAACATACTTGCCCTTGATTCATACGAAACTTTATGTGTACTTGATTTTGGCGTGCCAAACTCTCTTGATAGCTTGCTCGACAAGGCAAAACTCACTCAATCCAAAAATTCATTTTTAAGCACTTTGTTGAGCTTTATCTGAACATTATCCTTAACACCGTACAATTACAATTGAAATTGAAATATTATTTCAATGACATTATTCAATTACAACTAAAAAATTTTATACGGAATTTAGCCTAACACTAAATATCTAACAGTCATGATCTTAGATCTAATTAGCTAAATAAATTTTATTTCTAATCCAAAACATTGGCCTGGCATAACTAGCCAAAGTGGTACTAGTTACAGCGACAAAGGTGACTCTAACTACCATATAGCTTAGCAAAATGAGTTTTTTTTTTTTTTTTTAGGAGGGGGGTTTGCATTTTGCACTTTGTCTCAACGTCTTTCTCTCTTGCCAGAGCAACACAAGGATCAATGGATTGTTGTCATTATTGAGCGGCTGAGATTAGGCAGGGGGTGGTCGATTTGGTTGTTTAGTGACCAACTTTAATTGCTTGGCCATTGAGCAGTTGATCTAAGTTGTCGGGGTGACTAATCTTAGAGTTATAAATGAACTAAACTATTTATAATTAACTTGAGCTTGACGTGAGGAAAAAATTTATTTTTATTCATTTATTTAGTACACAAGTCAAATTTGAATATAATAATGTTTTTGTAATCAATCTCGTGAGCATAAGGTTTGATTTGAAAATTTATAATATTATATGTTCATATGTATAAAAATGTACTCATATAAATTTAATTTGGATTGCATAAAATTGTAAATAAGTAAATAAGATATTAGATTAATATTCCTACATTATTGATAATACAAAAAATGCATTTTGAAGTAAAAATTATATAATTTTTAAAAATACAAGTTTGATGAATCTAACTTTTATAAGTCTATAAATAAATGAAAATCACTCTATCATTTTAACATTAATAATAATACTGTATAATTTTGATTATTAATTTAGTTTTAATTATAAGTAAGAATAAATTAATTTAATAGCTCATAAACCAGCCTGAGCTTATTTGGAGAGAAAACTAACAAATATATCCGTTAAATATAATACATAAAAATAGAGAGAATGTGGTGGATGTGAAAAATAGGCCAGTTAAAAAAAAAAATTAAAATGAAAAATAGGCAATTTAAAAAAAAGTATTTTAATTAAACTTTACCTAAAATTTGAACGAGACCCATTTTTCATTTTACAATTTAGCGATTTATTTACACACCCTTTCCTGCTCTGTGAGAAGGAGACAAGCACAATATTCCAGAGTTTATTCAGACCCATTTCAGGTTAGCTCTTAAGCTATTCGTTTTTCATTTTTCTTTCTATACTTTAATCTTCTTCTTCTTCTTTTCGTTTCATTACTTCTTTTTGTTAAATGGGTAAAGATTAATTCTTTTTCTTGTTAATTTCGTTTTCTAAGTCGATTTGATTTGTGGGTATTTTTTGTTTTTGTTTTTGTTTTTTATTTGGAGTGTAGGTGTGTTTGAAATTTTACTATTGATGTGTATGCACTTTGTGACTTGGGGTTGGATCAATGAATAAAATTGCAGTATATTCTTTGATCTTTGTAATTTGGATTTTGGTGTGCACTTTTTATTTTTCTAACTGATTGACGAATGCAAGTTTTACTTTTTATCTGAATATAGAATATTCTTAGTGTTTCTTATGTGCTATGGTTTAAATGTAACACAGTACAGACAAGAATGATGCTTATTGTCGGTGTGTGGATTAAGGTTTAAGGATTAATTATTTAATTATAAATAAATAAAAACTAGAAGTTGCAATAGTATGCTATAAGTAAAGATAACTGTAAGCAGCAATAGGATTTTTTCTTGAAGGGAAAAGTAGAGGCACTGTGTGAGTTTTAAAATAATAATAAAAAACCCATTAATGATGAAAATTGATGGGTCCAGTTGTGTCAATTTTTTTTGACAATTCAATAGTAACAATGATGAGGAGGAGGGATTCGGACCCTGGTTCTTCTTATAAAGGAGAGTAGGCAATGCCACTGAGATACAAGGCCCTTACTCAGTTGATTTAATCTTTAGAATCAGCTATAGGGTGAATGAGGTGTTATGCAAGTAAAATATAACTTTGCAGTGGAGTAAAGTACATTCTTCTATTATGCTCCAACAGTTGAGTAGAAAATGTTCCATGCCAATCTACTTTAGCTACTTTGCGCTTTGGGGGTATGTATGTTTGTGAGTGATTTTGCATGCATAATCACGTGTCTGGGATTTGTTTAAGTTTTTACATTGACAAAAATGATGTGGACTTTGAGTGATTAATATTGGGTAGATTGCATCCAGGTTGTAAGTGATTAATATTGGATTTTTGAATGAACTTTTATTTTCAAAATATGTTTACACTTCTATGTAAATGTTGTAGCCTTGTTTAATGCTTTAACTGATGTGTTTGGGTTATACACACTTGCACCCACATACATGAGTGTTTTGGGAGTTTCTTTTCTTAGGAAAACATAACACAGACTCAAAAGAAAAAATTCATATTACAGTTGCAATCAGATGATCACAAATTATTGATATTCCATCTCTATTCAAGCATCGACTTTCATCAACAAGTATAAATTCTACTCACTATATTCTAATGCCTCTAGTTATGGCCGTAGATGAATATTTGATATAATTATTTTATTTGTCATATGGTCTGCATTTCTCTACTTAATTTACCCTCTTTCTGTCTCACATGTTACAGAAAATTAGCTCAGATCAAGAGGTTTCTTTAGCTAGGGTCTAAGGCTTTTTGAGTCTAGTACAGTATTAATCTCAGTTTGCTTCAAGGAACAGCATTCAAATGGAGCCTGACAGGTATTTTACATATTTTGTTCCAGTTAGTAATATTTAAAAGAGAATGATATTCAACTCTTCACTGTCAAATTGCAACCTGATTCTATGTTTATGTGCAAGTAATAATTTTGTGCTTTAAAAGATTATCTACTTCCTCAGTTGCCCTCTCCCCTCCACCCCTGCTGCGGTGGGGGTGGGGTGCTGTGTTAGGACTTAATACGCAGACTAAGTTCCTTTAGATCTAAATTAAGGCTTCCATTGTTGTTTGCTTATTAGTTTCTGATGTCATCCCACCCATTTTCTCCAATTTGCTGCCTCAGGCTAAACAAATATTCTATTAGATCTGATTTCTTAGAGAGACAGAATAGAGATGTGTTGTTCTAAGTTCTTCAGCACTTCAATGGTTGTTTGATTCTTACTCTGTCTCTATGTTATATACCTATGTTAAAAATCACACGAGGTTTTTGCTTCTAAGATTTAGGATTTGTGATGAAAATACTGCTTCTCAAGTTTAAATGATGAATTAATCAGGCATTTTATCGTAGACTGCTAGCTTTTAAGAAATTTTTCCAGACATTTAATCTGGCCTAAGCAATTACAGGTATTGACTTACCCCCAAAATGTGTAAACAATTGTACCAGAACTGTAATAATTTTTTAAGGGTGGGGGGGAGGGGGTACTTTCTTAAACCTCCAACATTGGGGTTGCTAATAATTGGTCTTTGAAGTTCCAAGTTAAGAAAATTCGAGCCTCTGACATTGCTAGAGCTCATAAACCAACCCCAAGGTTAGAGTATTGTAAATGTAGTTTGACCTTCTAAAAAATTGTGGAAAGTGCTTTCATTTCTCCATGTCAATTTATCTGGTCAAGATCCTAATCATCCTATATATACTTATTAGAGACATGATTATTTTCCTTCACATATAAGATGAGTCTTTGAACTTTGACTTTCTCTTATTTGACACATGAGACATATTTCCATGCGTCTACGTAGTTCTTTATGTTTTATGACTAAAGAAAATTGCTGTATTTAGAAAATTTTAAACTCATCATGTATAGAGTTGTTCTGTCTACAGTATGAAGCCTTCCTGAGTTTTACTCTCTACTTTATGTTTAATCATTCCTTCCCATGTCTACATATCATACAATAAGGTTATGATTTTTATTAAGTCTGACAACCTTTGTGTTGCACTCCTTCCTAATATGATGAAATACTGCTATGGCCTCTGGGTACTACTGAGTGGTAGTGTGGTGAATATTGATACTATATATGGACATATAACCTTTTTCTTGTGGATACATATGATCTCATGTGACCATACTTGGTTGATTTTGTGCAACGTCTTACATCACATTTTTCTTTGAAGAATGGTTTTTATGCTGTATGATTTTCTTCATCAGGTTAAATTCTCCAGCTACTTTTTCAATGCCTCTTGAGGTTTTAGGCCATGAATTGCAGTTCTCTCAGGTATGGATTTTGCTTTTATGTTATTTGTTATATGCAAAACATTTTTCTCTTTTTTGAGAAAAAGGGGGGGGGGCTAGAGTAGAGTATTGACCTTTGCAATTTTATGCCTTCTGAATTTCAACTTACAATACACCACATGAAGGATCGCCTATGAGGCGATAATAAACTAGTTTTTTATTTGTCTTTGTAAGAGAGATTTTAAAGTACGCATTTCCCTAAAGTTTGGAAAGCACAGAAAACTAGTCAATTCAGTATTTGCTAATAACAGAATGGAGAATTTTCATTTCATGAATCTATTTTTGCCAGAGAAATTTTTGTTGCTTATTTGCAATCTAATTGAAAGTATGTTTAAATCTGCACACTACATTTTTATCAGTTATCAAATACCATGGCTTTGCCTTTTCTATATTTGTTGCTTCGGTTACCATGTATAAAAGTTAGTCACTTTAGGAACACTAATTTTGTCTACATCTCTTAGTATTTGGTTACGTTGATTCTCTTGAATTTCTCTTAATAAGTTCCCAACACTGACAAAACTTGTTATCATTGTGGTAGGATCCAAATTCCAAGCATTTAGGAACGACAGTTTGGGATGCATCACTTGTGTTTGTCAAATTTCTGGTATGGTCTATTATCCCTTTGTATGCTTTAAAAACATTGTTGGTACTTTTTGTTCCTCATGTTCTCTGCTCTTAATCAGCTGGTATGTGATAGCTTTCTTTCGTTTATATAGGTGTAGGTGAGTGGGATTTAACTTTGCCAAGTTTAGTCAAGTTGAATGCAGTATGGGAACCATAAGCATTGATCAGGTTAATTTTTTTTTTCAATGTTCCTTAATCGAGGGTAGAGACAAAAAAAAAAAAAGCAGACATGGTGCCTAAGATATTATAAAGCCTTAAAACTGATTTTTCCATGAGATTCTGCTTATGATTTCCAAAAAATTGCTATATAATCCAATGTGAAGAATACTGATTCTGTTCGGAAGTAATCAATAATGTTTGGTCCTTGATGGTGTATTCCATTCAGTCTTATTACTTTGGTTCTTAGATATAACCTTGTTATCCGAAAAGCTTTACAATTAATTATTACATTTATTTTGAAGGGAAACCCCGTTCCTCAAGCAAGCCTCATGTTATCAATACAACAAATTCCTTTTTCTGTAGAGACAATATCACAATATTCAATTAATCAGATCCTTTCAAGCAGAGTGGGAGCTAGGATTTCCTTTATATTCATTTAAAGATAGAAGTGACCCCTATTGATGGAAAGATGAGGGAGAGTCACTTTAGATGGTTTGGTCATGTTTAGAGGAGAGCGATTAATGCACCGGTAAGAAAGAGTGAGTTGATTCAAGTTGAGGGAACCGAAAAAAAGGTAAAGGAAGACCAAAAATAACATTAGTAGAAGTAGTAAAAAATTACTTGTCAATTAAGGAAGTAAAAGAGGAGTGTGACTTAAGATAGAATGGAATGGAGGAAAAGAATACATATGACCGACCCTAATTAATCTGTTGAGTATCCATAGTTGAACCCAAGATTTTTGGGATTGAGGTTTTGTTGTTGTTGATGTATTTGTTTTCTTCAAAGGTCATGCACTGCAAACCTACTTTACATTTATTTGAAAATTTGTATGTTTCTAAATCTTTTGAGACACCCTTCTTTTTTCTTTTCAGGAGAAAAATTGCAGAAAGGGAAGGTTCTGCCCTTCTAAACTAAAAGGGAAACGTGTTATTGAACTTGGGGCAGGTTGTGGAGTAGCTGGCTTTGGTGAGTATCTATTTCTGATTTCTTAAATAGAATTAATCTATTCAGTGTTGTACATTGTACACTTTTTTTTTCCTGCTTGAAGAGGGTCTAGCTTTTTGATGTAGGTCCTACTTAGTCTGATCTGGACTGCTCTTTTCAGGCATGGCTTTGCTGGGATGTGATGTAGTGGCAACAGACCAAGTTGAAGTTTTGCCATTGCTTATGAGAAATATTGAGCGTAATACTTCAAGAATTTTACAGATGAATCCTGGTTCTGGTGTGCTCTTCAACCTCGAAACAATTTTCATTGCCTTTTGCATATTACAGTTTCAGTATATGTCTTTTTCCCCCTTTCTTTTTACCCATTGCTCCATGGTAGTGCCAAATTCTATGTAAAACTGTCATATTGAGTTTGACCATATTTTGTACTTGGAATGGATCAGTGATAGGAGTGATAACTCTAACTACTCTAGTTATAGAATTGTTTGGCAAATTAGGGTAATTATTTTTTTAGAGAGTTTTGAGTAGCATTATGACTTGTATCTTACCTGAATCTTTATGTTCTTTGTAGATTCATTTGGTTCAATTCAGGTTGCAGAGTTAGACTGGGGAAATGATGATCATATTAGGGCTGTTGGTCCACCGTTTGACTACATCATTGGCACTGATGTTGTAAGTTTATGAAATGTTAAACATTTTTTTTGCACTGATAAAAGAAAAAAAGGAACTGAGTTATCTCCATTACACTGTTCCCAGATTAAGAAACAAATAATTTCTTAATTATGTTTCTTATGTATCAGATGCTATCATACACATATAAATGGAATTTGGGATCTCTCATGATCAAACTTGGTTTTGCAAATTCTGTTTGCTGCCTATGTGCTTATGATTATGAAATCCCTTGTGATTTTCTGAGGGGAATGAAGTGCATGCTTTCTCCTTTACTTAAAAGTTCATTACCAAGTGTTGGTCCTACCAAAGTAAGGTTTTGAGAGTGGAGATCTGAATACATTTTAATCCTTGAACCCTTTTACATAAACTGACAGCTCCCTAGCCCAGAATTAGACCCATGTGCTTGTGTTTGACAGTCATAGACTTTTGAGCTTTGCACCCAAAAAATTGCCTCTTTTACTTAAAAAAACAGAAATTGTTGCAAAACCTTTACGGTGGCACCGTGTTCTCTGTGTTCTCTTTTGTATAACACGTATGCAATGATACTCTGATTTTTGGGAAAATATGCTTAATGTTAGATGAGACATCACTGATAAATGACGATCGTGTTTGATGCTTCTCAGATATAATCTTTTCTTGATTTAGATTAATTTTTTCTGGTGCATGTTCATTCCCTGAGAATGGAGGTCTCTAGTTTTGGGAATGGGGACCTAAAAATATTCAACTCTTGGTTTGGAACTTTGGCGTATTTTCAGTATATTAAGTCATAAATTCAAGGTGCAAAAAGCAACATGTGAAGGACATGGTGGGGTTTATTTTGGGCAGTAGACCATGCAGCGGTTTAAAATTTTCCCTACATTTGGGTTATTGTAGTGCTTTCCTATAAGTTATTGTATTGACTTTGCAATTTTGGTAGCTTTGGTTTATTCAAACTTTATTGTTGCCTACCCAATTAAATTGTTTAACAACAAAACAACAGCAATAGCCAAGCCTTAGTCCCAAATTTAAATTACCCCACTAAATGGTTTTGCAAATTTAAATTTTACTTGGTAAGTGACAGACACATAAAGTTTCCAACCTTCTTCTAAAGAAATTTAAATATTGAAAATCTTGCTAATTGATTGATTTGCTGCTACTTCAGCATTTCTGTGATGAATGTGATCTAGTGAATTTCTAATTTCTTTGGATTTAAGGTTTATGCAGAGCGTCTATTGGAACCACTATTGCAAACAATAACTGCATTATCAGGACCTAAAACTACAATTTTGGTATGGTATTGGATAGTTCTTGTTTTAATATTTTCTTCAATAACCTTTTCATTGAAACACTTATTTATTTCTGATTCTTTCATGAAGTTGGGGTATGAGATCCGTTCTACAAATGTCCATGAGCAAATGCTTCAGATGTGGAGAAGAAACTTTGATGTTAAAATTGTTCCACAATCTAAGGTATGCATAGTGTTTTATGCAAATTCTCTACTCTTAAGTACTTTGGTCCTCTTTTTTAACAGTGTATACCTTTTAAATGTAATTTAAAGTTCAGAACCCAATATTCTGCAAGAAGAAATACTACCACTTCACTCACTAACTCTTTGGACTCTACTAACCACTCATTCTATGCAGATGCACCCCACATTCCAGCATCCAAGTATTCAACTGTTCATCATGGGATCAAAACCTCCAGAGAGGAATACAGAAAACACAGATCAGGGGAGTGGTCAAGAAAGTGACAAGATTGAAACAAGTACGGAGGAGAATGATGGGAGAAGCAGTGAGGAGGAAAAAGTGACCGATTCTGTTGGTGATATAGTGGAGGAAGGGTGCGATCTAGTGACAAAACTCCCAAATGAGAAACTAAATGATTTTGAAACTAGAAGATATGGCTCAATGGCTGCTCGACTTCTGCGAGATGTCAAGATAGCTTAAATTTACGGGGTATGCCTTTTGTGAAGTCAACCAAAGGGTACTTTGCCTCCTTTTTTTTCTTCCCCAAAGTTATTTTTCATATAATTCAATTCAATTCAATTTAATTAATTAATTAATATATATTTTTTGGGTTTTGTAAATTGTGGGTGTAGATGGATCCAAAGTTCTGAAGAACTCAGAGGTATGCGAGGATGCACAACGAAAGTCTTGCATCTGCTACTGAGGAAAAGTGGAGGGATGGACAGACAGAAAGACAATCATAAATGAACTTGTTTTTTTGTTTTAAGATCTATGGTTTACTTTTCGTTTTAGATGGATTTGATACCTTTTTTTTTTTTCTTTTTTTTTTCTTCTTTTTTTTTCTTTTTTTTTGTGGGTGGGGAGAGAGAGAGATGGTTATTTTCAATTCCTAACTAGGGCAGTATTTCTCACACCTTGTTACTGATGTTTGTTTAAAGGTATTAATTAAGCATTTGTTTGGAGCCTATGGTCTTTATTTGTGCTTTTTTTGGAATTGATTATTGTGGTTGAAATTTGTGAAGTTGATGAATGATTATGCTTGAAAATATAATGGAAATTAATATTTTCTGATTTAAGAAATAAATTGGAATTACACGAGGGCTTGTATTCTGTTTTATACGTTGGTTAAGATTGTTTGCTAAGGATTTGACTTCTGGAATCTTGAACGAGGGTTCACGTTACATTAGATTATTGGATAGTGGATAACTTTAGTGATGATGAGTGATGTATATTTATAATTTACTGGGCATGTTAAGAGACAAAGTTGTTGTTGGGAAGATTTTTGGATAGTGGATGATTTTAGTGATGATGAGTGATGTATATTAATAATTTACTGTGCATGTTAAGAGACAAAGTTGTTATTGAGATGATCCTCAATAATTAGAGGTTTTACTAGTTTAGCTAATTAGAATCTACTTATATAACTATATATATAAAAAAGAAGATATTTATGTCTAAATTTGATTTTACAATAGGACATTACTTGCTTGTGATTGATTGCGAATGATCCTCAATCTTAATGAGCAGAGGGAATATTTGGATTATTCACGCACAAAATTTTAGCATAGATCCCATGATATCATAAACTTCTAAAAAATCTTGCTTTTACCACCGCACACCCTTGGTGCGGTGGTCACTTCACAAGTATAAGTGCTTGTGGGGTGTGAGGGCAAGAGCTAGGATTCAAGTCTCCAGGAGGAAACTTCACACACATATATACTTAAATTAGGCTAAAGTAGAAATTTTATCTTGTAAAAATATAAAAAATAAAAAAAAATCTTGCTTTTATAATTTATCTAAGAACTATTTTGTCAAAAAAATTTACACTTCATATAATATGCCTAAATTATTTTCCAAATTTTCAGATCCATTAAAACTAATTCATATTTTTTTTTAAATAAATAAAAAAATATGTTAAAATAAGGGTAATTATATTAGATTAGGTTGAGTTAGATGAGTTGAAAAAAAATATCAATTTGAGCTTGACCCAATTCAAGACTAAAATAAAAATTCAACCCAAACCAAACCAAACCAAACACCAATCCACAAAAACCCAGAGACATAAGGTTTGATTGGATTCGCTATGTTAGTGAGTTGGAAGCACATCCCTGGTGAACGTTGCAAGGATGTGATCTTAAATTCCTTTTTAAATAAAAGGACTAAGTAACTTGGAGTGCAAAATGCAATGCTAATCTATGAGGCCAAGCAAAGTGAAAAGGTAGACGAGTTTTGTATTCGAATTACCAATAAAAAGAACAGAAAATATATTATAACATCATAGTTGGAATTGAATAATTGTAAATGTCGACAACAAGAAGTTTTGTGATTTATTACATTACAACATAGGCTTAGTTCTTAGCGATCCAACATTCTTAGCCTTATATGGGGGGCAATGGGGGAGTACCTGGAGATGTTCCACGGCTAGGCCCAGATGGAGGAACAGGAACACCTCTAGGCAACATCCCAAAATTAATACTCTCAAATTTAGGACCTAAGTTTACACTCTCAGCCCTTAGAATGGGGTGAAATATTGGGGGAAATGGGGGTGTTGAAGGTGATGGAGGAGAACTCTGAGACATTCTGTGGCTAAGTCTAGATGTAAGAGTTGGGGTCAATGGGGGAGTGCCCGGAGATGTTCCACGGCTAGGCCCAGATGGAGGAACAGGAACAATTCTAGGCAACATCCCAAAATTAGTACTCTCAAATTTAGGACCTAAGTTTACACTCTCAGCCCTTAGAATGTGGTGAAATATTGGGGGAAATGGAGGTGTTGAAGGTGATGGAGGAGAACTCTGAGACATTCTGCGGCTAAGTCTAGATGTAAGAGTTGGGGGCAATGGGGGAGTACCCGGAGATGTTCCTCCACGGTTAGCCCAGATGGAGGAATAGGAACACCTCTAGCCAACATCCCAAAATTAATACTCTTAAATTTAGGACCTAAGTTTACACTCTCAGCCCTTAGAATGGGGTGAAATATTGGGGGAAATTGGGGTGTTGAAGGTGATGGAGGAGAACTTTGAGACATTCTGCAACTAAGTCTAGATGTAAGAGTCAGGCCTTTATTTTCATTCTCAACAAGCACCAAGTTGGAATAAGCCTTTGTTGAAAGCCTTCTGGCTTCTGTAGGAAAAGCAAAAGTTAGGACAAGTAGAGCAAATGCCACCAAGAACAACGTATTTTGATTGGCTATCACCATCTTGACAAGCTTTTGAGTTTTGATAGAACACAAGCCTGATCCAGACCTCATATAGATATGTGACGAGACCATGAATCTAGCTACGTACCCTTCATTAGTTACCTTATTTGATAGATATAGATCATTAGCTACGTACCCTTCATTAGTTACCTTATTTGATAGATATAGATCATCATACATACATGCACTAGCAGTTCACTATAGCTAGAAGGCAAACAAATTTGCCTTTGGCTCCACCGATGTTGGGCACTAAATTAGAGTTTAAGGTGGTAAAATAGCTAAAAAGCTATTTTATCAGCACCAATTGTGATGCTAGTATTAATCCTACAGTTACTTTATCTACTCAAAGACACGTAATCCTACTGTATTTGGAAATCATATACTCCTATCACCCAAGCTTAGCAACTGTCAAATTTTAAGATCACATTAAAATGGAAGAGATTTGTTAACATCTGGCTTTGTAAATGCCACATTCCTTGTTCTTTTTTTTCTTTTTCTTTTTTTTCTCCTTTTTTTTTTTTGTTTCATTTGTTTATTTGTTTTCTAATTTAATTAATTTTGATTTGTGGTTAGTAACTTTTTTTGAGAATGCGACATTTGAGATTTTACTACTAATATGAAAGGGTGAAACTTAGATACAGTACCTTAGGTACTGTTCCTTAGGTACCCATTTTAAAATTTAAACACTTATTCACTAACTTAAGCGTGAAACAGATGTTAACTTTCCATCTCTTTCACACTAAATAGATGTCATCTATTAATAGTAGTTATCACACTAAATATCTATAAATAGACAATCATAATAAATATAAATACCTATTAATAACCATAATAATTATCATATTATATTTAAAGTTTCATATAAAATTCTAATAAAAATAAATTTATATTAATAATTATCAAATTTCATGTTATATTATTCCACATAAGCTTTTAAGGTTTCAAATTTTTACACATCAATATTTTAATATATATTTTTAATGAATAATGTTACAACCACAAACTATTTTACAGCATTTTTACAAACTGTTGATGTGACAAACTTTTTATTGGTTTTAATCTAAACCCACCATTAATATTACTTTTTCATTTATCAATAACTATTCACCACATCAGCAGTTTGTAATTTTTTTTTTTTTTTTTTTTTTTTTGTAAAAAAGTTTGTATCTCTAACATTACTCATTTGTAATTGCGTTTTAATTCTATTCTATACTCAAACTCTTAATTAGAATCCTGCCACATCATATCTTCTTTAATTAGTAGAATAGATAGTTTTATATACAATCATAATCATTATAAATATCGGTTCTCAAAAAAAAATAATCATTATAAATATCTGTTAATACTTACCAAAATTACATATTATTAAATAATATAATGATAAATGCCTAGTAATTATTATGATAAATATTTATTGATAATAATTATCATAATAAATGTATATTAAAGGATAATCATTTATTTTTATAAGACAATTAAAATAAATGTCTATTAATAATTATTATAATGATCAAATTTCATATAAATATATATATATAAACAATTGTGTTTAACAACGTTAATGTGCTTGAGCTTGGTGAGAGAGTGTAATTAAGTGTGTGTGTATAAGTTAATTTTTTCTCAAAAAAAAAAAAACGTTAATGTTAAAACACCATCTTTTCCCCCTAAAAATAGAAAACCCAGCCCTTTTTCTTTGATGACCTTAAGAGCATTTATATTAGATTGTAAAAATTTGGCTTTTATAAATTATTACGCTTCACATAATATGCCTAAATTATTTTCTAAATTTCCAAATTCATTAAAACTAGTTCTCAAAATATCAAAATAAATCAAACTAAACACATGCATTAAAATAAGGGTAATAAAACAAAATTATATATGTTAGATCGGGTTAGACCAGATTGGTTGAAAAATATCAACCTGAGCTCAACCCAATTCAAGACTTAATATAAAATTCCAACTCAACCCAAACTAACCCACAAAAACCCAACTAGAGGCATCGGCTTTATTTAGATTGATTGGTTTAATTTTGCTATTTGAGTGGGTTAGATGCACACCCCTATTGCCAACATTGCAAGGATGTGATCTCATGTTCCCATTTAAATTACACAACAAAGCAGCATGAAGTAGAAAGTGCAATGCTAATCTATGAGGCAATGTAAACTTGAAGCCAAGTAAAGTGAAAAAGTGAACGAATTATGATTTAATTTTATGATTTATTACATTACACCATAGAATTATTAGTAATAGATGGTTGGAAATAAGATTTGAAGTAGGACATGGTATTTAGGTAATATTTGCTGTGTGGGCCAATAACATGCCTAGTCCTTGCACCACAAGAAAAAAAAAAAAACATTTTGCAACAAAATTTTTTGTTGCAATAGACTTCAAATTGTTGCAATAAACCTCTATAGCAACAAAAAAATTTCGTTGCCCACTGTTGCAATAAAATCTGTGGCAATAGACCATTGCAACAAAAATTTCGTTGCAATAAAATATTTTTATTATTATTTAAAATATTTTATTGCAACAAAAAATATTGTTGCTATAATTTATTGAAACAAAATTTTTGTTGCAATAGGTTACTGCAACAGTAATTTTTGTTGCAATAAAGTATTTTTGGAACTCATTGGAACAAATCTTTTTGTTGCGATAGGTCACCACAACAGTAATTTTTGTTGCAATAAAGTACCATGTCAACTTATTGCAACAAAACATTTTGTTGCGATAAGTTACTGCAACAATAATTTTTGTTGCAATAAATATTATATATATATATATTTTAATCTATTTTTTTCCACTAAATACATTATATTTAACCAGTTAATAATATAAACATATCTTCACAAAATTTTTAAAAAAAATCTACAAAAGACAAAAAATGTATAATACTTCATCCATACTCAATATATATATAAATATATATATATATTTAAACATATAAATTCATTCTAGTCCCCACCTAGACCTCGTTTTACTTTCTCAATCTTATATGGGGGTAATAGGAGAGTACTTGGAGACTATCCACTACTAGGCCCAGATGGAGGAACATGAACATTTTTAGGCAATATCCCAAAATTGATACTCTGAAAATTAGGACTTTGTTTTACACTCTCTTACTTTGGTGTGGGGTGAACTGTGCGTAATGGGGTTGATGGAGGATCACCCGATTATGTATGGGGCTAGGTCTAGATGGAGTAGGAACATTTTTAGGCAACATTCCAAAATTGATAGTCTCAAAATAAGGACCAAGTTTTACACTCTTTGACTTTAGTCTGGGGTGAACTGTGGTTAATTGGGTCAATAAAGGATCTCCAGGATTATGTATGGGGCTAGGTTCAAATGGAGGAGTAGGAACAGTTTTAGGCAACATCCCAAAATTGATACATCAAAATGCACCAAGTTGGAAGGAGGCAATATTGGTATTTTGGCCAACATCCCAAATCTCACCTTCTTAAAATGAATCAGGCCTTTATTTTCATTCTCAAAATGCACCAAGTTGTAAGGAGGCAATATTGGTATTTTGGCCAACATTCCAAATCTCGCCCTCTTAAAAAGTGTCAGGCCTTTATTTTCATTCTGATCAACATGCACCAAGTTGGAAGAAGCCTATGTTAAAAGCCTTCTGGCTTCTGTAGGAAAAGCAAAAGTTAAAACAAGCACACCAAATGCCACCAAGAACAACATATTTTGATTGGCTATCACCATCTTGACAAGCTTTTGAGTATTGGTGTACTACAAGTCTGATCAAGACCTCATATATATTTATATGTGATGAAACCATGAATCAACGTACATACATACCCTTCATTACTTTCCTTATCTAATAGATATAGGTCATTATGCAGACATGAATGTGGTCTTTATCCCATGTGGTCTTTGAATCACAAAGTGCTTTTTTGTCTGGTAGACTGATTACTGATAATGTACTTGTGGCGTTTGAAACATTGCACTACCTTAAAAGAAAAACAAAAGGTAAACTGGGGTTTATGGCTTTAAAACTTGACATGAGTAAGGCCTATGATCGTGTGGAATGGGTTTTTCTGGAGAAAGTTATGAGAAAGCTGGGTTTCTCTGAAAAATTGGTGAATTTGATAATGTCCTGTTTGACTTCAGTGTCTTATGCGGTGCTGCTGAATGGCTTACCAGGGGGTAATATAAAACCATCAAGAGGACTTAGACAAGGTGACCCACTGTCTCCTTATTTATTTCTTCTATGTGCCATGGGATTACAGGGTTTACTGAAAAAGGCAGAATCAAATGGGGATATCAAAGGGGTGTCTATTTGTAGAAATGGCCCAAGAGTTTCCTGCTTATTCTTTGCTGATGATAGTGTGCTCTTTTGTCAGGCAAAGGAGGAGGAATGTCTGAAAATTCTTGATTTACTTTCGGTATATGAGAGAGGTTCAAGCCAGAAAATAAACAGGGACAAGACCAACATTTTCTTCAATACCAATACCCAACAACACTTGCAAACCCGAATTCAACATATTCTAGGAGTGCCAGCTATCCGCCAGTATGAAAAGTATTTGGGCTTACCAGCTTTAGTGGGTCGAGCTAAAAAACAAACTTTTGTCTATATAAAGGAAAGGGTGTGGAGGAAATTACAGGGTTGGAAAGAAAAGCTCTTCTCACAGGCAGGTAGGGAAGTCTTAATAAAATCTGTTATCCTGACTATTCCTACATATACTATGAGTTATTTCAAACTTCCTAAGGGGTTGGTGAAGAAGTTGGAATCCCTTATCCGGAAGTTTTGGTGGGGTTATAATGGAGACACAAGAAGGCTATATTGGGTGAGATGGGAGAAATTGTGTGAGGGGAAGGAGAAAGGAGGCATGGGTTTCAAAGACATTGAGAAGTTCAATGATTCATTGTTGGCTAAACAAGTTTGGCGCATGATTCACAATCCATTCCCTTTGTCATAGAGTATTCAAAGCTCGATTTTTCCCCGATCGCTCGATTCTTGAAGCCAAAGATTCTACTAGTGGGTCATATGCGTGGAAGAGCATTTTAGGTGCAAGAGATATTATTAGAAAAGGGATGGTATGGAGGATAGGTAATGGCTCCTCAGTGAGAATTAAGGAGGATAGGTGGCTGCCGGTGTCCGCTAATAGGACAGTTTTTTCTCCTATCCCTACCTTGGAACCTGAAACTAGAGTGAATACTCTCATTAATACCGAAACTGGGGAGTGGAAGTTGTCTGAAGTGCAGCAGCTATTTCTACCACATGAAGCAGCCAGCATTTGCGGCATCCCACTGAGTATTAGACTCCCACCTGACCGTGTGATTTGGGGTCTTACCCCCTCTGGTATGTTCACAACTAAGAGTGCGTATAAGATGTTAGTATCTTGTGATTCAACTAATAATGCAGGTACTTCAACATTGGTGCGCCAAAAATGTTTCTGGAAAAGCCTCTGGCAGTTGCGAGTTCCTAACAAAATAAGGCACTTTGCATGGAGGGCCTGTTTGGAGTCATTGCCAACAATGACCAACTTGCAACATCGGAGCATAACAACGTCGTATACATGTGAAGCGTGTCAGACCCAACCAGAGGATAGTTTACATGCTTTGTGGTCTTGCCCGAAGCTTGGAGAAGTTTGGAATAATCTATCTTGGGCTCATCAATCGGTCATTGCTCAAACAGCCAGTTTTCAAGATCTTTTGGAATCATTCATGCAATTTGGCGAAGATTATAGGAAGGAAATATTCATCATCACTGCTTGGCTTTTGTGGAATCGACGCAACACATCCAGGCTTGGTCTACCCGTTCAACCCCTGCCCAATGGCTGGAAGCTTACTCCAGGAGTTCCTTGATGCTCAAGACCCGATCTCAGTCACTCAAGAACCATCTCTGACCCAGCAATGGTGTCCACCAGAAGCTCACACCTTCAAAGCTAACTTTGATGCAGCGGTTTTCAAGTCAGACAACTTGGCAGGCCTAGGCGTGGTGATCAGGGACTGGCGTGGTGAGGCTATTGGAGCATTATCCATGACAGTCCCCCTTGCTCAAACAGTGGTAGAGTTGGAAGCACTGGCTTGTCGACGAGCAATGCAGTTCGCCATGGAAATCGGTCTTGTGGAGGTTACCTTCGAAGGAGACTCAGCAACGGTAATTCAAGCCATATTGGAAGGAACTTCGGACTCTTCAGTGTTTGGTCACATTGTAGATGATATTCGCATGCTAGCAGAAACTTTTCAGTTCTCTCTTTTCACTTATGTGCCTAGAAATTGTAATGTTGTGGCTGATTCTTTAGCCAAAAAAGCTAAAACTATTCGGGGTACACAGGTCTGGTTGGAATCCTTACCAGAGGACATTGCCCCATTAGTTTCCTTTGATGTTCATTGATGTATTCCTTTCAGTTGAATAAAAGCCCAGGCTTAATAGTCTGGTTTCTCAAAAAAAAAAAAAAAAAAGAATGCATGCTTTCCTTTGCTAGCCACAGGTTGAATGACAATCCTACCGTTACTTATTTTATGTAATGAAAGATACGTAATCTGTAATCCTACTGTGTTTGGAAATCATATACACCTATCCTCTATTAATAATTATCGTAATTATCGAATTTCTTATATATAAAATTATACCTATATATTAGGGTTGAATTTGAATTTGGGCCTAAGGAAAATAAAACTTGGCCCCCCTCCACAATCTTGCTTAAACAACATTACAAACCAGACCAAAAAACCACATACCAGCCTAAACAAACATAGATCATTGGCCCAAAGTATTTAACAAAAAATTGTTACAAACAAACGAAATTGCAGACAATAAATGAATTATCTGGACTTAAAACTACAATTTTGGTATGGTATTGGATAGTTTTTGTTTCAATATTTTCTTCGAGAATTGTTTTATTGAAGTGCTTATTTGTTTTTGATATTTTCATGAAGGTGGGGCATGAGATCCGTTCTATGAATGTGCATGAGCAAATGCTTCAGATGTGTTGAAGAAACTTTGATGTAAAAATTATTCCGCAATCTAAACCGTATGCTAATGAAAAAACTCCTGAGTGAAAAACTTAATGAATTTGAAGCTAAAAGATATGGCTCAATGGCAGCTCTGACTTCTGCAAGATATCAAGATCCCTTAAATTTACAGGGTGTGCCTTTGTGCTGTCAACCAAAGGGGTACTTTGCCTTTCTATTTTTTTTCAAAATTACTATGCATATAACTTAATCTTTAAAAAAAATCAATTATTTTTTGGGTTTCTGTAAATTGTAGGTGTAGAATGGAATTTTTAAAGTTCTGAAGAAATCAGAGGTACGCGAGGAAGCACAACAGCAAGAGTATTGAGTCTGCCACTGAGGAAGAGTAGAGGAATGGACAAACACAGACAATTAGACATGAACTCGTTATTTGCGCTTAAGCCTTGATGCTGGAAAATAATGAGTATTTATATATTTTTTAATTTAAGAGATAAAATGAAATTAGATGAGGGATTGCTTTATAGGTTGGCCAAGAATGTTTTTTGAGGAGTTGAATTGTGGAATCCCGAATGGATTTCACGTGAGATTATAGGCATTTTGTATGGATGGTGATTTTAGTGATGAAAAATATATATTTAAAATTTACTCGGCAAGTTAGTGAGACCTGAATCTTATTTTTTTTAAATGTTTTTTTTTTATTTGTTTGTGAGGTGGATTATAGCTGCATAATGGAGCCAAGTTTAGATGGATAAAGTGACACTTTTGAAGTCACCTGTAAGCAGTGGCGGAGCCAGGATTTTAGTTTAGGAGGGCAAGATCGAAAGAGGGTAAAATTAATTTGAAAAAGTATTAATTGATATAAATAACAAAATAAATAAACAACTATATGCAAATGTAATTGTCATATACAATTAAAATTTGGGTTTGTAAAAAAACTTGGGTTTGAGACTGAAAAATGTTTGTGAAGAAAGAAAAAATTGCTATACATAATAGAGGTGCTATGAGTAGTTCTAGACTATAAATTGTTTCACAATGTTTTTGCCAAAACTTTGATATGACAAACTATGAGTGATTAACAAATACTAACACATAAATTCACAATTTTTTTTTCAACAATCACACTTTGCCATGCAAGTTTTGTGGTCCTCAACTTTTTTGAGATGCTATAATGACTAGTGAGTGAAAGTAGGTTTTTTTTTTTTTTTTTTTTTTTTTTTTTCATAATTCTATTCAACAAAATAGTGGTGGAGAAGTAGGCTATACAAGTAGTTTTATTTTATTATAATATTATTATAAGGTAGGACTGATTACTTTTTTAAAAAGAGTTGCAATGACCCCAATGTGAAATTGTTTTCCTACAATGAACTAATACATAGTACAAGTACAATATGTATGTAAAAAAGCTGATTGTCCTTGTGTATGCAAATAAGACATTGTACTATATATTACTTGAGAATTTTTGGAGCATTAAAGTGTAATTCACCCTTATATATGTATTATCTTGTTGCTAGAAAGAAAGGTAGCTTGTTGGGTGGTTGATTTTTTTTTTTTTTTGTTGGATTTAGGGGGGTTATCGGCTTGATTGGGAATGATCCTCAATCTAATGAGCAAAGAGAATATTTGGATTATTCACACTTAAAATTCTAGCATAGATCTTGCAATATCAAAAATTTGAAGCAACCCTTTACAAGATTATTAAGTGTCACTATCAACAAGGGGTGTAAATGGGTAAGATTGAAGTGTTTTCAATCCAACCTGACTTTGTCATGATGAAAATTCTTCAACCAAACCCAACCATGGCATTGTGTAGAAACCAACACCACCTTGGATTGAGTCTACAAGTTGTGTTTGTGCTTGAATGTTTATACCTTGTAAAAAAATGGGGTTTTAGAAATAATCTAAGAACCTTTTTGTCAATAAATTATTATGCTTCACATAATATCCCCAAATTATTTTCCAAATTTCCAGATTCATTAATATTAATTTTCAAAATATCAAAATAAATCAAACTAAATGCATTAAAATAAGGGTAATAATATAAAAATATATATGTTAGATTGGGTTAGACCAAGATTCATGATTGGTTTCGCTATTTTAGTGGGATGGATGCACACCCCTACAGTGGCGGAGCCACTTGATGGCCCCCCCAAAATTTTTGAAAATAATTAATTAATTTTTTTGAAAATATCTTAAATAATTTGATAATTTTCAAATAACCTTATTATTTTCGCCCCCCATACCTAATAATATACATACATATTTAAGAAAGTCTAAAAGTAAATATAATTTTCATTTAAATAAAATACAATCTATAAATACATTTGTAAACAAATTACAATAATTAAACATTCATTATCTTTAAAATGAACATATAAGTATTTTAACAATTATCTCAACAAATAAAAGGGAAAAAATTGAGTTATGAAGTATTGTATATTACTATTTTACATTTCATACACACACAAAAAAACAAAAACAAAAAAAAATTTATAAATAGCCCTCCCAAAGATAAATTCCTGACTCCGTCACTGCACCCTTAGTCATAGTGTCAACATTGCAAGGATGTGATCTCATGATCGCACTTAAATTAAACAACTAAGCAGCATGGAGTAGATAGTGCAAGCTAATCTATGAGGCGATGTAAACTTGAGAATAGGCAAAGTGAAAAGATGGATGAATTATGTAGAAGACTAACATATAAAAAGAACAAAAAAAATATATTATTACATCATCATTGGAATAAGGCAATAATTGTAAATGCCGAGAAGAGGAAGTTTTATGATTTATTACATTACACCATAGATTATTAGTAATAGGTGGTTGGAAATACGAGTTGAAGTAGGACGCAGTATTTAGGTAATATATGCTGTGTGGACCAATAACATGACTAATCCTTGGCAATCCAACATTCTTAGTACCTACCAGGACTTGGTTTTACATTCTCGGGGATAATGGAGGAGTAAGGAGGCAATATTGGTATTTTGGCTAACATCCCAAATTTCACCCTCTTAAAACGAGTCAAGCCTTTATTTTCATTCTCAACATGCACCAAGTTGTAAGGAGGCAATATTGGTATTTTGGCCAACATCCGAAATCTCACCCTCTTAAAAAGAGTCAGGCCTTTATTTTCATTCTGATCAACATGCACCAAGTTGGAAGAAGCCTTTGCTGAAAGCCTTCTAGCTTCTGTAGGAAAAGAAAAAGTTAGGACAAGCACAGCAAATGCAACCAAGAACAACATATTTTGACTAGCTATCACCATCTTGACAAGCTTTCAAGTTTTGGTGTACTACAAGTCTGATCAAGACCCCATATATATTTATATGTGACGAAACCATGAATCTACGTACATACCCTACATTAATTTCCTTATCTCATAGATATAGGTCATTGTGCAAACATGAATGCAAACTTTCCTTTGCCAGCCATAAGTTGAATGACAATCCTACATTTACTTTTTTTTATATAATAAAAGATACGCAATCCTACTGTGTTTGGAAATTATATACTCCTATCACCCAAGCTTTGCAAATGTCAAATTTTAAGGTCACATTAAAATGAAAGAGTTTCGTTTACAGCTGGCTTTGTAAATGCCACATTTCTTGATTTTTTTCTTTTTTCTTTTTTGGTTTCACTTGTTTATTTCTTTTTTCATTTTTGGTTTCACTTGTTTATTTCTTTTCTAAATTTAAGTGGTTTTGATTTGTGGATAGAAACCTTTTTGGGAAAGTTGGAGGTTTGAGACTTTACTAGTAACTAGCTTGTAACCCCATGCATATGCATGAATATACTTAAAAGATACATATTTAGATGCATAGTATAATAATCTTACATATATAATTTAAATATTATTGATAGTCATTCTTATTTTTTTTTAACTCTTTAATTAAAAAGTCTTGTAAGAATGTTATTAGGTAGAAAATGTAAATTCTCCATGTTTTAAATATTTTTATGTTCATTAATTCTAGACTTTTTGGTTTTTGTACACAATAACTCACTTGAATAGATATTTATGATATTGTCCCACATTTGATTTCAAAATTAAGAAATAAAACTCTCTCTAAAAATAAATAATTTAGAACACATGGCGCAAAATTGGACTTCAATTGTAGAATCTAATTGGATTTTTTCTAAACTTTACCTATTAATATATATGTATATATAATTTTTGTGCCAAATGAATTGTTTTTAGTTATAAAAAAAAAGGCTCATAAATATAAAATCATTCAAACTCTCTCTTCCTCTAATTTTATAAATAGTGTTATATATGTGATTATGTTTTTTATGATTTATTTATATTGGCTTCGTCGTTTTCTACTCTAAATTAACTTATTTAGCACAAAAATTAAAAAAACTTTGATTAGATGGAATACGTTCCGTAAAATTAAACTCTAATTAAAATCCAATTTTTACACTAACTAACTAACTTGGTTCAAAATTTTTAAAATTTTGATTAGATGGGACACGTGGCGCAAAATTAGACTCTAATTAAATTTCAATTTAAAATCTAATTAGATTTTCTCTCAGCTTTACTTATTAATATATATAGATGGCTTATAAACTTGAATTGTTTTTAGTTCTACAAAGAAAAAGGTTCATAAATATAAAATCATTCAAAAATTATGTTATGTAATATTGCATAGAGTTTATTTTTAAAAATAAAAATAAAAATATTGTGAAATCCGCTATTTAATCTTGACGTGAGTACTATTTTATTTATTTCTTTGTGGCTGGATGACGTGAGTCTTGACTAGCTGTGAGGAGAGTGAATATGTGATATGGCAAATAAATTTTAAAAAATTATTTTTAATGGGACCGTTGGTCATCTTCTTTTTGATGAACTGGAAAGATTTTCCCCTCTGGTCATCTTCTTTTGCGTAGGAAAAAAACGAAAATAATTATTGCATTTTTCTTTTGAGAAGTCTTCAGTCTTTAGTCTTCTTTCGAGCACACCACCACCACCCCTCTTCCGCCATCGCATCAATTACACACTCAAAATTACAATATGTTAAAGTATTATATTATGATTGGTGCATTTTTTTTTTTTTATTGTTTCCTCCCACAAGTATTTATGATGATCATTTGTGTAAGTACTGACATTTAATTATAAGTTTACATTAAAACATGTTGTGAACTTGGATGTGTCTATAAGAGGAGTACATTCTTTGTAAATGTCACACATACGTTTGATAGTTTAGTTTTCCTTTATTATTTGTTTTGTGTGTGTGTATGTTTCTGTTTCACTTGTTTATTTGTTTTATAATTTTTAAGTAGTCATTTTGATTTGTGGAAAGTAACCTTATTGGGAGGGTAGGAGGTTTGAGATTTTACTACTGATGTGTAATGTATGCACCATGTGCCTACATAATATTTTGTCATATAAGTTTTTAAGGTCTTACACATTAATATTTTTAGGACAAAATTTAGCTACAAAATTGGTTATAGCCTAAAACTACAATCTTACTCAATATCTTTTTATTTGTGGTAAATTTTAACAAATCCACCATCAAATCAGATTAATAACTATGTCATCAATAAATTGTTAAAATTGCAAGTTTTTATAGTTTAAAATTATACATAAAATATAAGTTTATAGATCATATAATAAATAATATCTAATTTACACAAAATTTGATATCTATATTAAGAGCGTAAAAAACATGCAATTCAACGGTTAGATTTTCAAAATATGTAGTAATATTTATTTTATTGAATAAGGTTATAGCCTAAGACTACAACCAATTTTGTAACTAAACTTTGTCCATATTTTAAAGGTCAGTTAAGTCAGGTTAGTGGGTTGGATAGTGTCAACGTTGCAGGTTGTGATCTCAAATTATTTTCTAAATGAAAGAATAAAACATCTAAGCAGCTTGAACCAGAAAGTGCACTGCTAATCTATAAGGCGATATAAATTATAAACATTAGGCCAAGCAAGGCGAAAAGAACAAACATAACACATATATTATAACGTCATACGCAATTGGAATGCAAATACCGAGAACAAGGTTTTTACTTTTTATTACTTCATAGAATTAGTAGTAGATAGGTGGTTGGAGTTGCAGTCTTGCAGATCAGTTTGAAGCTGCAAGAGGTGATATTTAGGTAATAGTTATGGTGTGGGCCAGTACATAAAAGTCCTAGTTCTCGGCGATCCAACATTAATTCTCAGTCCCTAGTTGATCCTCTCAGTCCTTGAAGGAGGTGGAGGAGGATCCGAAGTTCTGTGGCTAGGCCCAGATGGAGGAGTTTTATTAAGAATTTTGGGTATCATCCCAAAATTTACATTCTCAGGCCTATGTGGGGGTAATGGGGGGGTACCCGGAGACAATCCACGGCTAGGCCCAGCAGGAGGAACAATAGAACCTCTGGGTAACATCTCAAAATTGATCCTCTCAGATCTTACATTCTCAGGCCTAGGCCTATGTGGGGGTAATGGAGAAGTACCCAGAGACAATCCATGACTAGGCCCAGAGGGAGGAACAATAGCACCTTTGGGTAACATCCCAAAATTGAGCCCCTCAAAATTAGGACCTCGTTTTACTTTCACATTCTCATCAAGCATTCTAGAGGCCTCTGCAGGAAAAGCTAGTAGTATAACAATTAGCATAGCAAATAAGGCCGGCCACCACATCTTATTCTGACTAGCTAACTCCGTCTTTTTGCACAGGAATTCTTGAGTGATGGACACAATAGCCTGATCCAGAGACTTTATAGATAATAGTAATTTGTGTAGGTGTGAAGAAAAGCACGAACCTTAGCAACCCTTCAGTTACCTAATCAGATAGATCATTATGCAATGCATGCATGAAGCATGCTTTCCTTTGCTAGCCACTGGTTGAATGACAATCTTACAGTTACTTCACCTAATGAAAGACACGTAATCCTTCTTGGTGCGTTTGGAAATCATATATGATGCATGCTTTGCAAATGTCAAATGTTGAGGTCACATTCAAATGGAAGACATCCCTTAGCGTACATCTGGCTTTGTAAATGCCACAACACGTACATACCGATGACCTTTATTTTTTTTTTTTTTTTTATAACTTTCTTCTTCATTTTTTTGTTTTTGATTTTTTGTACCTTTGGCAGGTTTGATTTAATATTCCCTAATATAATGTTTTCAAACCCAAAAAAATTATCATCTTATAAAAATTATATATTTTTATTTCCAATTATAAATAATAAAAAATCCTATTATAGATTTCCCTCTTTTTTTTTTCCTTTTTGAGAATGGATTTCCCTCTTATTTTGTTTACCCATTTAAAACCTTGACCAAATCTCCTCATTTAATACCTTAACATCTTTTATACTTTCCATGTTTTATTTCCCATTTAAATTTGAATTAAACCTTAAAAGGAAATCTCTTGGCATTAATGGCCTAACTTATTTGAGAAAAAATTCAATTACTTATTATTTCTTAAAAACTTTCCCAATTGAAATGTCAACTTAAAATTTAATTAAAGAACTTAATTCCAATAGAAATCACCTCATTAAAGCCTCTGCATTTTACAATTATTTTTAGGATTCAAAATTTTTTATATACAAAATAGAAATTCTACTCTAACCTAATCTAAATATATATATATATATATATATATATATATATATATATATATATGTGAAGCTCCCTCCTGGAGACTTGAATTTCAGCCCTTACCCACACACCCTACAGGCACTTATACTTGTAGAGTGGCCATCACAGGATTCAAATTTGAAATCCAAACATTACTGACCCAATTTTATTTGAAAACACAATATGAAGTTACCAATTCACCCTCAGACCGCCCATCAAAGATAGCAGCTTCAGGACTTTAGCATGGATTATGCGAATTCAATTACAATGGCAGAACTGGTTTGCTAAGCAAGGGAATGAAGGTAGTTGTGTCCTGCAGCTGGATTTGTATCACTCTGCTTACATAATGATTTAATATACACCCACTACCAGCAGGCCCTACATTTGCCACACCGAGGTTTCTAGCAACCCAAATTATAGAGTCTCTGCGAACATAATTACTTATGTAAAAGATTAAATTTTAATTGAAGAATTATTAGGAATTTATATATATATATATATATATTAATAGCCGAAACTCAAGAAAAATCCAATTAAATTTTAATTGGATTCTCAATTTTGCACTATATGTCTTATTTGATTTTTAATTTTGTGCAAAGTGAATTATCGAGGGTAAAAATCAAAGAATTCAAATTCAATTATATTCAAAAAAAAAAAATAGATTTCAATAGGAGTCCAATTTTTTGCCATGTTTCCATCTAAGTTTTTAATTTCTATGGCAAGTGAATTATTGAGTGCAATTAAATTCTAAATCATATATATAATGAGAAACTATTACATATTTTAGAAATGTATGATTTAAAAAAAATGTTAGCTAATACCATGTATAATTTGAACATCTTCTAAAACAAATGGTATAATTTGAACCGTATGATTATAATTATTTTTAATTGTACCATGTATATGCACGGAGCTACACACTAGTTTTAATATAAATCACTAATCAAAATGCTCAACTTTAATTCCAAATTTGAATCCCATTTTGAATTTGGTCTTCCATGACAATTAGGAATTTGGCTAAACTAGATTACCAACATGCAAGTCAAACCTAAATTCATTAACTAATTAGAAAATTAAGCAATTTAAATATACTCTAATAATTTAAATCTATCCTAATAAGGATGTAATTGTATATGTTTATTTCCTTTTTTTAAAAATCGAAATTGAAGCTTTAATTAGTTCAATTGCTTTTTTGGAAACTTTGATTCTTTGGCAAAATGAATCGGTGATAAAATAAATTGTTTTAAAATCTCATCCATAATCTAGCCGTAAATTTAAATATTTTGAAATTTCATAGTATACTTTTTTAATTAAGGTTGATTCCACCCGATGTGGATTTGCCAATTCAAAGAGGCAAAATCTAAATGAAATGTGTTAGAATAGGAAGTTAACAAATGATATAATCAACATCTTCCTATTGAGGAGGGTTTTTCAATTTGAAATTTGATTGCTGATTTAGAGGAAAATAAATTAAGGAGATTATGAATTTTCCTAATGAAAATTAAATATCATTTTTCAAACAACTCATCAAAACCCTATATTTTCCTTATTGTTTTTGTAGATTCAAATACCCAAAACAAATGCCTAAGGAAAGAAACATGATATATTAACTACATTCAATAAGAAAAGAAAACATAATGAATTACACCCTAAAAAAATTAAAAATTAAAAAGAAGCTAACATAATTATTATGAAAAATATTTTTTGATAATAATTATCATAATAAATATCTATAAATGCATAATCATAATTGTAGGGTTAAGGGCCCAAATCATATATTAGGCCTTGGGGCTTGGGCCGAGAGCATGAATGGTCCGAGGAGGAGTAAACAGTTATGGGTGATTCCAGTTTAGAGTCTCATAAGTAAGGAATGAGTAGAAGGTGGTCCGAAGAGGAATTTCTCCTCGGGTATGATAAATACAGCTCGAATATGTGTTCCAACAATCAGGGTGACCTTCCAAGAAGCTCCAGCGATAGGGGCGTGCATCATGAACATACGAGAAGGAGGGGAACCCAAAAATATCTAAGGAAAAACTACTACCACCGCATTAAATGCACTGCAGCTAATTTTCTGGCCGCATTTATGTGAAGACTCCTGAACAGTGCTGCCTTGGCAACCACAACTCACAGAAAGCCAAAGAGGGTGTTTGATGGGACAGGCACTCAAGTAAGAGCTCAAATGATCAATTAGTGTAGAATCAGGATGGTCCAAAGGGAGCTATATAATGTAAGAAGCCCCCCATGAGGAGGGGATCGGAGAAGGAGAAAGAGAAAGAAAACACTGTAGCCATCAAAATTATACTTTGTAATCGGTTTAATTGATTTATATGGAAAATTACCTTCTCGGACAATAAGTTCATTCATATTAGTACCTCTTATTTATGCTTGATCATCCTCTAACTTCACACTAGCCGTTGTCCAATTCATTAGGGCCTAGTTCTTCGATCCACTCTCTACAAATTTATTATACTGGGCTCACTAGGCCAAGATCCCATACACTTTGGGCTTGGGCTTGGGCTGCAAACTGTGTCCCTACAATAATATACCTATTAATTATTAATAAATAATAACTACCATGATTATTAAATTTTTTATTTTTTATTTTTTATATGAAGAAAATCAAAATAAATGTTCATCAATAATTATCGTAATTATCAAATTTAATATATATATATATTTATATATAGACACACACACTATTAATAACAGGATTGCTTGTTTGGTTTTCAACATTTTGTGTACTAAAATATCCTCACACAAATTATTAAACTCTCTAAAATATCCCTATTCTTTAGTTAAATAATTTTAAACTAAAAAATACAAACTGGTTAAGAGAGTAATTTACAGTTCCTAAGTTTTAAGTTTTTTCCTTTATCTTTATTATTTGAATTACCACTTTTTATTTTAAATTTAAATTTTCAAACTTTAAACCACATACAAATAACTTTTTAAAAAAATTCACATGCTTTTTCCTTTATCTATACTATTAATAAGAGGATTCCCTATTTGAGTTTCAACATTTTGTGTACTAAAATACCCTCACACAAATTCTTAAACTCTCTAAAATACCCATATCTTTTAGTTAAATGATTTTAAATTTAAAAACACAAACTAGTTTAAAAAGTAATTTATTGTTCCTAAGTTTTAAGTTTTTTTCTTTATCTTCTCTATTCAGTCTAAAACTTAGGACACTATCTCTATCTCGTTTTTAAACATTATTCCACTTTACCTTACCTCTTTATTTTGAAAAAATAATAATAATACAAACGATTATTATATCATTTTTAAACATTATAACAATTAACAAAAAATATATAAATAAAAAGAGCATTATTGAGTCTAGTGTGTGTGTGTATATATATATATATATATATATATATACATACATACACACACTATTAATAACAGGATTCATTGTTTGGGTTTCAACATTTTGCGTACTAAAATATCGTTACACAAATTCTTAAACTCTCTAAAATACCACTATCTTTTAGTTGAATAATTTTAAATTTAAAAACACAAACGGATTAAAAGAGTAATTTACTATTTTTTTAAAAGTTCCTAAGTTTTAGACTTTTTCTTTTCTCTTCTCAAATTTGAATTATCACTTTTTATTTTAAATTCAAATTTTCAAACTTTTATCAACTAAAAATCCTAAAATTATGACGTTATCTTTATCTCACATTATGACACTAGACTCAAAATAAAAAAATAAAAAAGAGTCTCATCGCACATGCAAAGCACATGTGATGAGTCTAGTATATATATAAGTATATATATAGTTATATATATACTAGACTCATCATAATGCTCTATTTTATATTTTTTTTTTATTCGGTTTAGTGTTATAATTTTTAAAAGTGATATATAAATAACCATTTCATAATTTTTTTTTTTTTTTTTAAGAAAGAAGTAAGGTAACGTGGAATAATATTTTAAAATGAGATAGAAATAATGTCCTAAGTTTTAGTCTGGAGAAGATAAAGGAAAAAGACTAAAACTTAGGAACAATAATTAGTCTTTTAACCAGTTTGTCTTTTTTAATTTAAATTATTTAACTAAAAGATAAAGGTATTTTAGAAAGTTTAAGAATCTGTGGGAGAGTATTTTAGTTCACAAAATGTTGAAACTCAAACTAAAAATCCAGTTATTAATAGTATATATATTAGGGCTGAATTTGAATTTGGGCCTAAGGGAAAAGAAAAAAAAAAAAAAAAAAATTGGCCCCTTCCAAAATCATGCCAGTTTGGACCAAAAACTGGCTCAAACAACATTACAAATCAGACTAAAAAACCGCATACCAGCCTAAACAACCATAGATCTTTGGCCCAAAATATTTAACAAAAACTTATTACAAAAAAAAAAAAAAAAAAAAGAAATTGTAGACAATAACTGAATTATCAAGACCTAAAACTACGATTGTGGTATGGTATTGGATAGTTTTTGTTTTAATATTTTCTTTAAGAATCTTTTCATCGAAGTGCTAATTTGTTTTCGATATTTTTATGAATTTGGGGCATGAGATCCGTTCTCTGAATTTGCACCAGCAAATGCTTCAAATGTGGAGAAGAAACTCTGATGTTAAAATTTCTCCATAATCTAAGTCGTTTGCTTGTGAAAAAACTCCCAAATGAGAAACTTACACTCTATTTGAAGTAAAATATTTTTCAAGCGTAAAATATTTTGATTATTCACACATAAAATTCTATCATATATCCCACAATATCAGAAATTTGAAGAAACCCATTACACATGATAGTTAAGTGTCAACTGAACTATGAGTGAACATGGGTAAGATTGAAGCGTTTTCAATCTAACATGACTTTTTAATTTCATGATGAAAATTTCCCAACCCAAACTTGTTACCATTGCATGTGTAAAAACCATCAGCACCTCAGATTGAGTCGACGAGTTGTGCTTGTGCTTGAATGTTTATGTCTCGTAAAAATTTTGGCTTTTATAAATTATCTAAAAACTTTTTTTTAAATAAATTATTACGCTTCACATAATAAGCCTAAATTATTTTTCAGATTTCTAGATTAATTAAAACTAATTCTCAAAATATCAAAATAAACCAAACTAAACACATTAAAATAAGGGTAAAAGGTAAAATTATATATGTTAGATTGGGCTGGATTAGATGGGTTGAAAAAAAATCAACTTCAGCTTAATTCAATCAAAAACTCAAAATAAAAATCCAATCAACCCAAACAAACCCACAAAAACCCAATCAAAGTCATCGGGTTTAATTGGTTTCGCTGTTTTAGTGGGTTGGATGCACACTACTAGCGAACGTTGCAATATAAACATGAGGTAAGCCAAGTGAAAAGGTGGGCGAGTTTTGTATAAGACTAACCAATAAAAAGAACACATAAAATATATTATAAGATCATAGTTGGATTATTACAAGATCAAGAAATTAATTTATGATTTATTACATTACACCATAGAATAAAAAAGAGGTGGTTGGAATTACAAAGTTGAAGTAGGAGGTAGTGTGGGGTCAATAAAAGACATAGTTCTCAGCGATCCAACATTTTTGAGTCTCTACCTTGACTTCCTTTTTACAATATTCTCCGGTTTTTTTTTTTTTAGTAAGAGAATTTCAACCTATGGCAAATATTCTTATACCTATGTGAGAGTAACAGGGAGAGTACCACGAGACAATTGAATGGTTGGCCAGATGGAGGAATAGGATCATCTTTGGGCAACATCCTAAAATTAATCTTCTCAAAATTAGGACCGCGTTTTACATTCTTAGAACAACATATTTTGAACCGTTGCCACCATCTTATTGACAGGCTTTTCAGTTTTGGTGGACCACATGCCTGATCCAGACCCATATATATATTTGACGAAGCCATAAAGTTTAGCTACCCTTCTTCAGTTATCTGATAGATATAGATCATTATGAATACATATGCATGCATGCTTTTCTTGCCACCCACAGGTTGAACGACAATCCCTACAGTTACATACTTATCTAGTGAAAAAGACACGTAATCCTTCCCACTATGTTTGAATATATCACCCCCAAGCTTTGCAAATGTCAAATTTCAAGGCCACATTCAAATGGAAGAGATTCCTTATCATCTGCTTTTTGTAAAGAATAATGTTAGGGACACGTCAACTTAGTGGCGAATCAGGATTTTAATTTAGGGGGTCAAGATTAAGAGATATGATTAAATGTAAAACTAATCTTAAAATATTAATGTGTAATTACATAATATTTTGTCACTAATTTTTTAAGGTCTTCGTCAAGTTGGTGAGTTGGATGCAAATTCTTAGTCTCAACGTTGCAGGATGAGATCTCATGTTATTTTCTAAGTAAAAGTATAAAACAACTAAGCAACTTGAACCAGAAAGTGCACTGCTAATCTATATAAGGCGATATAAACATCAGGCGCAAGGCGAAAAGGTGGACAAGTTTAGTATAAAGGACTAACCAGTAAAAAGAACAAACATAAAAAAAATATATATATATATAAATATATATATATATATATTTATATATATATTATAACGTCATACACAATGGGAATGCAAATACCGAGATATAATAGATATAGGGGGTTGGAGATGCAGATCAGTTTGAAGCTGCAAGAGCTGGCATTTTATATCAGAATATGGAGAAGAAGGATGAAGAGCATGAGGAGCAAGGAATGAATCAAGCCTTGACAGAAGCAAGACCAAGTGAATCTGCAGAATTGAAAAACATAGTAAACGGCTAGTAGCTTAGGAACTAAAACTACATGTAGCTTTGTATTTAATTATTAATGAGTTAGTTACTACACGTGAGAAGGTTGATTATTTTACTGTTCACACGTGCCAAGTGTAGTTAGTTAGAGATAGATTTTTTACTCTATTTCGTATATAAGTTGTATAGCTGATTCTTCTAATAATTGAGAAGTATTTTCCCAAATTCCTTTTGATATGGTATCAGAGCAAATTCCCAAATTCTAGGGTTCTTAGGGTTTTTACTTTCTCTCAATTTTCTCTGAGAAAATCATTTTCTTTCTCTAAGAAAATTCTTTGTTGACAACAATGGCTTCCGCTGCAACTCAAGGTGCTATTGCATCAGAGAATGCTACGTCTTTGTCTTCACAAGATTCACCAATGGATGATCCCCTGTTCTTGCATCATGCAGAAAGCCCGAGTACAATTCTTGTCACTCAGCCTTTGATTGGTGGAGAGAACTACTCAGCGTGGGCTCGAGCTGTGAGGAAAGCATTACTCACCAAGAATAAACTGGGATTTATTAATGGTTCACTCACTTTATCATCTCCAATGGTGTCTACTCCTTCAGCTGTTCAGGCTTGGATTAGATGTGACAACATGGTTGGAACTTGGTTAACCAACTCAGTGTCACCAAAACTTCAAGCAAGTATCATATTGTTGACACCCCATTTTGCAACTTGCATTTAACCTCACGTGGAGGGTAAAAGGGTAATTTCGCCTTGAAAATATGCATCTTGATTCTAGCCATTAGATCCTTAATCTCATTTCATCAAAATGATCTTGATGTCGTAACGATCAAATCGACTGGTCATAAGCCCTAATCGGACCACCAGATTGAAAGTTATCATCAAATCAAGTTTTAATGGCTGAGATGCACTATCACAAATTGAGTCCGACTATATATGATTATGAACAATTGATTTCAATTGGTTATAAGTGTAATCAATTTGAGATCAATGACGTGTCATAATTTGATTGGTTAGGACTACATTTTATGGTGAGGTTGCATACACTTAATTAATTAGATAGTTAAACATTAATTATTCAATGAGTAATTTGTGCAATTATCTTTTAATTAGAGTAAATTTGGAACCATTTAAGTCTGAAATGAGAGTGATTGGAGCCATTTAATGTTAATTGGGAGCTAATTTGGGACCTATTAATGTTAATTGTGCTGAAACCATTTTCTAACAAATGACCTCTGCTCACTATTCCATCAATATCTTTCAGAATATTTTGAATCTGTGAATGAGGTTAATTTTCCCAGAAACTAGACATCCGGGGCTTCAATTTGAGTACAAGAATGGGACAATTCCGATCAAAATTGGGTCAGATATGATTTTTCGAAATTGGCTCTACAGGCTGTTACAGCAGCTACGGGAAAACCGAACTTTACTTGCTCCTCACTCTCATCAATCTCCATATTTAATACATCAAATTTCCCCAAAGGCTAAAATGAGGTCTAGATTCATGATTCTTTGTCAACCCTCATTAAATGGCCTTCCATTCATATTTCCTCCACCACTACTATATAAACCTCTTCTCTCCTTCATTTCAAAACACAAAAAAACCCCCCTCTCCTCTTCTCTTGAGTTCTAGTGAAGTTGAGTAGTCTTGTCATATCTTGGTCTTCCTGAGACTCAAGGTATTGAGTGAGACTCACTCTCCCTCTCCTAGCTCTTCTTTTCCTCCACCCTTAGGACCTCCATCAAGAGTCCGCTCCTCCACCATATGGATCTTGCATGAAGGTATAATTATCTTCCCTAACTGTTTGTTTATGTTGCCATGATGAGAATTTAAGAAAAGCATGATAATTTCATTGAATATGTTTGAATGTTTTTAATTGTTCTTATGTGTTCTTCACATGTTCTTAGTTGTTCATCACATGTTCATGCATATCACTAGATTTAATCTTAAATCCACATCAAAAATATGAAAAACATGTTTATTTAATAATTCTTTTCAAATCCTTGAATCTAGGTTATCACCATCCACACACATTCACTAGAATTTATTTTTCAATCCAAATGCAATGCTTAATAAATTGAATTAGGGTTTATCACATGCACACACATTAAATTCAACATATAAATTGATTGACATATTGGATGATATGATATGAATGTTGGCCACCATAGTCTAGAAGACCGGTTTCACCGGGCAAGGTGGGTGCCTAACACCTTCCCATCTTGTAACATAGCCTTCGAACTTAGATCAAGGGTTGATAGACCAATGTTTATCCTTGTAATTTTCAATTTTTAGATTGTAACTAGGAAATAAAGCTATGTACTTTATCTTAGATTGTATCTAGGACCAAAGCCATGTAATTTTCCTATGATCAATGTAAATTCAATCTCAAATTAATAAAATGAGGAACTTTTCAATTACGGTTTTCTTATTTTTCCAATAATTAAATAAGTGGCGACTTCATTGTAAAACCCCTAAATCTAAGGGGGGAAATATAGCAAGTCGAACCTCCATTTTGAGAGGCAATAACACGACTCCACCCATTCACGTGGGTTTGGCCCAACATCCTATAAAAGGGGGCCGGGGGCGCGGTCTCTCACACATATATGAGGACACGGCTTTGGAGTTTGGACTGATTTGAAGAATCGGTTTGCTCAGAGTAATGGACCAAGAATATACAATCTTCAGAAAGAAATTGCAGATTTACACCAAGGTGAAGTTCCCATAACTGATTTCTTTACTTGATTGAAAGTGCTTTGGGACCAATTGCAAAGTTTAAGTCCATTTCCTTCATGTACATGTGGAAAATGTGTGTGCAATGTGAATAAGAGGCTTAGTGATCTGCAAGTTAGAGAGTCAGTAATGAAATTTTTAATGGGCTTAAATGACTCTTTTTCACAAGTAAGGTCTCAAGTCTTGCTCATGGATCCTTTTCCTTCTGTTAGTAAAGTTTATGCTTTGTTGATTCAAGAAGAGATGCAGAGATCAGTTCCTAATCAATCTGGTGTAAAGGTTGATTCAACTGCTCTGGTTGCAAAGATGCAAAACTTCAATGCTGGTAATCCTTCTGGTGGTAATGGTGTCAAGGGCAAGAACAAACCTGTTTGTACCCATTGTGGCAAGACTGGCCATATAGCAGACAAGTGCTATAGATTACATGGCTTTCCACCTGGGTTCAAGTTCAAGAATAAGCTTTCAATGGCTCATCAAGTTTCAGCCATTCAGTCACAGGAGTTGATGTCTTGTCCAAGTCCCAACAGTTTAGCCTTTACTCCAGAGCAGTGTCAACAACTTCTTGCATTGATTAATTCTTGTTCTCCCCTTGCATCTGCTGTTCAAGGCAAGGATGTTCATGGCAAGGATGCTTCTTTCCCTTGTGTTCCTTCTAATTCCACTTCTGCCATGACAGGTATAGATGTTTCTCATTCTGTTTTCTCTGCTAAAATAGTTAACAGAAGGGCTTATACATCTGACACTTGGGTTATTGATACTGGAGCAACTGACCACATAGTTTGCTCAGTGAATATTTTGTCTTCTATTACAGCTATTGCTCAGTCTGTAGTTGAATTGCCCAATGGTGAAACTGCTTCTGTCACACATATTGGAACTATTAATCTTTCTTCTTCCCTCACACTTCATAATGTTTTATGTGTGCCTTCCTTCACTTTTAATCTTCTATCTGTTAGCACCATCACAAAATCTCACCCTTGCTGCCTTGTTTTTCTATCTGCCTTTTGTTTTATTCAGGACCTTACCTGTTGGAGAACGATTGGAGTGGGACAAGCAAGTGATGGTTTATATCTGTTACAATCTGGTAGCACTCAATCTTTAAGCTCTCTTGATGACTTTCTGGCATGTCATAATCTGAGTACAGTCTCCAATTCTTTCTCAGCTGCAACTTCAACCAATACACTTTCTTCTCTTTGGCATAGCAGATTAGGACATCCATCAGATTCTAGGTTACAAGCTTTAGTTCATCTTTTTCCCTTTCTGAAAAATTCTTGTAATAATACTTGTACCATATGTCCTTTGGCTAAACAAAAACGTTTGTCATTTCCTTTTAATAACAATCTCAGTACTTTTGCTTTTGATTTGTTGCATATGGATGTTTGGGGTCCATATTCCACTCCTACTTTAGATGGTTACAAGTACTTCTTGACTATTGTTGATGATGCAACTAGAGCTACCTAGATTTACTTAATGAAATCTAAATCTGATGTGAGGACTCTTATTGTTTCTTTCCATACCATGGTTCTTACTCAATTCAATGTCAAAATTAAACAAATAAGGACTGATAATGCTTTAGAATTTCACATACCAGATTTCTTTGCTTCCAATGGAATTGTCCATCAACACAGTTGTGTTTATACTCCACAACAAAATTCTGTTGTGGAGAGAAAACATCAACATCTTCTTTTAGTTGCTAGAGCTTTACAGTTTCAGTCCAATTTGCCTATTTCTTTTTGGGGTGACTGTGTGCTTACTGCTGCATACTTAATCAACAGACTTCCTTCTCCATTGTTAAACAATAAGACTCCCTTTGAACTTCTTTTTCATAAAACCCCTTCTTATGATCATTTGAGGGTTTTTGGCTGTGAGTGTTTTGCTTCCACAATTGCCAATACTAGGTCCAAGTTTGACCCTCGATCTAGGAGATGTGTGTTCATTGGCTACCCTTTTAATGTCAAGGGTTATAAGGTTTTTGATTTACACACTCATACTGTTTTCATTAGTAGGGATGTTATTTTTCATGAATCTGTTTTTCCCTTCCAATCACCTGCTTCACCCTCCAATACTGATCTTCCTATTCCTTTACCTTGCACTACCCCTCTTCCTTTTGATGACCTTTCTTCTTCATCATCTCATTTGGTTTCTCCATCTGCTTCTTCTATGGATGATACTATTCTTCAATTGCATCATGAGCTTGATGATGATTTTCTGCATGATGTTCCTAATGAACCTCCTGAGCCTCTTCTTGATCCTATTCCTTTAAGAAAGTCTTCTAAAGTTCATAAGAAGCCTTCTTAACTTCAAGCTTATCATTGTAACATGGTTACTTCCACACCCACTGCTGTTGTTCTCCACTCAGGTACATCTCATCCCTTAACCTCCCATCTTTCCTATGCTTCTCTTTCTCCTTCCTTCAGGACCTTTTGTTGTTCTATTTCTTCAATTGTTGAACCTTCCCACTATTATGAGGCAGTTTCTGATCCTAAGTGGCAGGAAGCTATGGCTGCTGAAATAGCTGCTTTAGAGGCTAATCACACTTGGACTTTAACTTCCTTACCTCCTAATAAGAAGCCTATAGGCTGCAAATGGGTCTATAAAGTCAAGTACAAGGCTGACGGGTCAATTGAGAGATACAAGGCTAGGCTGGTTGCCAAAGGCTTCACTCAGAAGGAGGGGATTGATTACACTGAGACTTTCTCTCCAGTTGCAAAAATGGTCTCTGTTAAGTGTCTTTTGGCTGTGGCAGCAGTTCAGGGCTGGTATCTTGAACAGTTGGATGTTTATAATGCATTCTTGCATGGGGATTTGTTTGAAGAGGTCTATATGGCTCTTCCACCAGGGTTTCATAGCTAGGGGGAGCACGTGTGTAAGCTAAATAAGTCACTTTATGGTCTCAAGCAAGCCTCAAGACAATGGTTTGCTAAGTTCTCAAGTACCTTGGTTCAAGATTTGGGTTTTGTGCAATTTAAAGCTGATTATTCTCTCTTCACTAGGCAGACGGGTCAATCCTTCTTAATTCTTTTGGTCTATGTGGATGATGTGTTATTGGCTAGCAACAATAAAGCAGAAGTAGATGAGTTTAAGGTGTTGTTGAATCAAAAATCCAAACTCAAAGATTTGGGGGATTTAAGGTATTTCCTTGGACTTGAGGTTGCTAGATCAGATCAAGGAATTGCCTTGTGTCAAAGAAAATATGCTCTTGAGGTGTTGAGTGATGCAGGATTCCTAGGATGCAAACCAGCCAAGACACCAATGGAACAAAATGTCAAGCTAAGCAAGTATGAGGGTGAAGAACTCAAGGATCCAGGAATGTATAGAAGAATGATTGGAAGGTTGCTTTACTTGACTATTACCAAGCCAGACATTACCTATGCAGTCCATAGGTTAAGTCAATACATGGCCAAGCCAAGAAAGCCTCACCTAGATGCTGTGTATAGAGTTTTGCAATACTTGAAGAATGAACCAGGGAAAGGGATATTGTTTTCATCAAAATCAGAACTTCATGTCAAAGGTTTTGCTGATTCAGATTGGACTTCATGCCCTCACACAAGGAGGTCTGTGACAGGTTTTAGTGTGTTCATTGGAGAGTCTCTAGTGTCATGGAAGTCAAAGAAGCAATGTACAGTGTCCAGATCATCTGCAGAAGCAGAATATAGAGCTATGGCTGTAGCTACTTGTGAAATTGTTTGGATATTGTATTTCCTTAGAGATATTGGGATTGAACATAAAAGGGAAGCTTTACTATTCTGTGACAGTCAGGTTGCCCTTCATATTGGGTCAAATCCAGTTTTTCATGAGAGGACCAAGCACATTGAGATAGATTGTCATGTAGTGAGGGACAAGATGCTTGAGAAAGTAATCAAGTTAATTCATGTGAGGACACACTGTCAACTTACTGATATGCTCACTAAAGCATTAGGATTTAATCAATTCTCTAATTTGGTTTGTAAGATGGGAATGGTTAATATCCATTCTACAGTTTCCCTTGAGGGGGAGTATTAGAATATGGAGAAGAAGGATGAAGAGCATGAGGAGCAAGGAATGAATCATGCCTTGACAGAAGCAAGACCAAGTGAATCTGCAAAATTGAAAAACAGAGTAAACGGCTAGTAGCTTAGGAACTAAAACTACATGTAGCTTTGTATTTAATTATTAATGAGTTAGTTACTACACGTGAGAAGGTTGATTATTTTACTGTTCACACGTGCCAAGTGTAGTTAGTTAGAGATAGATTTTTTACTCTATTTCGTATATAAGTTGTATAGCTGATTCTTCTAATAATTGAGAAGTATTTTCCCAAATTCCTTTTGATATTTATATAATAGTTATGGTGTGGGTAACAGAAAACAGAATTGGGAGAAAAGTAAATTAATTATTAATTGAATGGTACAAGCCTTATATACAGTATCGGGTTAAACCTAGAAGAGAGAAGAGCAAAACTATAACTAACCAACCAAAACAGAAAATTCTAACAAGCTCAGGCATGTGTGTACGTGTGAACACTTATGCAGAAAACTAAAGCTACATGTCGTATTTTACAAACTCAATAGCAAAGCCTAAACTACAGTCGTTTCTGATCTAACTCTTTTCCTCCTTATTAAATCTGCTACTGCTACATTCTGCAACTGATGCTTGAAGGTGTCTAACTAATTTGCAACTGCAGGGTGCAATTGCTGAAGCTTGTTCACTCTGCTCTGGTTCATGAACTTGCTTTGTATGTAAGCTATGTTGATGCACACTACCTTGATACTCCCCCTCAAGATGGACTGATGGTTGATAAATGTTAATCAGTCCCATCTTGGACAAGAGTTCTGAAAATTGCTTATGACTTAAAGCCTTAGTGAGTAAGTCAACTAACTGAGATTGAGTTCTAACATGAATCAGCTTGATGACCTTGGCCAACACCTTATCTCTCACAACATGACAGTCTATCTCAATATATTTTGTTCTTTCATGGAAAACAGGATTAGAACCTATATGTAGTGCTGCCTGACTATCACAAAACAAGAATGCCTCTCTGTCATGATTAACTTGAAGATCCTTCAATAAGTAAAGAATCCAAACAATTTCACAAGTTGAAATGGCCATGGCCCTATATTCTGCTTCAGCTGAGGATTGAGAAACAGTGGACTGTTTCTTTGATTTCCAAGAAACCAATGAATCCCCAATGAAAATGCAGTAACCAGTGACTGATCTCCTAGTGTCTAGAACTGATGCCCAGTCTGAATCCGTGAAACCTTTCACATGAAGCTCTAAATTTGCAGAAAAGAAAACACCCTTACTAGGTTCATTCTTCAAGTATTGCAAAACTTAAGTGTAGCCTCAAGATGTGGTTGTCTTGGTTTAGCCATAAATTGGCTCAACTTATGCACTGCATAAGTGATATTAGGCCTGGTGATGGTTAAGAACAACAATCTTCCTACCAACCTCCTGTACTTCCCTGGATCATCAAGTAATAAGCCCTCATACTTACTAAGTTTTAAATTATGTTCCATAGGAACCTTGACAAGCTTACAACCAAGAAGGCCTACATCCTCCAAAATCTCAAAGGCATACTTCCTTTGACATAAAGAAATACCTTTAGCTGTCCTGGCAACTTCCAACCCAAGAAAATACCTCAACTCACCTAAATCCTTCAATTTGAACTTCTGATCTAACAACACCTTAAACTGATCAACTTGCTGTTTATCATTGCTTGCTATGAGAACATCATTAACATACACCAATAAAACAATAAATGAAGCTCCTTGTTGTCTGGTAAAGAGGGAATAGTCTGCCTTGGATTGAATGAATCCAAGCTGAATCAATGTAGCTGAAAATTTAGAGAACCATTGTCTTGAAGCTTGCTTGAGACCATAGAGAGACTTATTAAGCCTGAATACAAGCTGCTCCCCATGCTCCCCCTTGCTATGAAAGCCTGGTGGAAGTGCCATGTAAACTTCTTCATGCAAATCACCACAAAGAAATGCATTGTTGACATCAAGTTGGCTGAGAAACCAACCTTTCACAATAGCCACTGCAAGCACACACTTGACAGAAGCCATTTTGGCAATAGTGCTGAAAGTCTCAATGTAATCCAAACCCTCCTTTTAAGTGAACCCTTTAGCAACTAATCTGGCCTTATACCTTTCAATGGACCCATCAACCTTGTACTTAATTCTATAGACCCACTTACACCCTATAGGATGTTTGTTAGGTGGTGGAGGAGTAATAGTCCAAGTATTATTGGCTTCCAAGGCTACAATCTCAGCATCCATGGCTTCTTGCCATTTGGGATCAGAAACTGCCTGTGAAAAGTGTGTTGGTTCTGTGGTAGTGCAGATAGAATAACAAAAATATTTGTAGGTAGGAGATAAGTTGGCATAGGAAAGATAAGAAGAGAGAGGATGAGAAGTACCTGAATGGGGCTGATTAGAAATGGTTGTAGATGACACTTGATTACAATGATAAGCCTTAAGATAAGAAGGAGGCTTAGAAATCCTAGTTGACCTTCTAGGAACATCAGATATAAGAGGAAGCTCAGAAATAGGATTTTCAAGAGCATCAGGAAGATCCTAAATGTCTTCATCAAAATCATGATGAAACTGAACAATGGAATCAGTAAAAACTGAAGAAGAAGGTGTAGGATCAAGAAAAATAGATGAAAAAGGAGGAATACTAGGTAAGGGAATCAATGTAGTAGAATCAGTGTGAGCATTTGAAGAAAAAGGGAAAACTCTTTCATGAAACACTACATCCCTAGATATGACTAAGGAGTGTGATTGAAGATCAAACAATTTATACCCTTTGATGCTAAAAGGATAACCTAAGAATACAGATTTCCTAACTCTTGGGGAAAACTTGTGTTTATTAGGACCAACATCAGTGGCAAAGCAAAGATAGCCAAAAGTTCTAAGATGAGAATAAGATGGAACCTGTTTAAACAGAACTTCATAAGGGGATTTGTTTTGCAGAAAGGGTGTAGGAAGCCTATTGATCAAATACACAACTATGAGAACACAATCACCCCAAAAAACAAGAGGATGACTAGATTGAATTTGCAATGCTCTAACAGTTGCAAGGATATGCTGATATTTCCTCTCCATAACTGAATTTTGTTGTGGAGTGTAAACACAGCTTTGTTGATGAATGATTCCCTTAGAATTATAAAATTTAACCATATGGAATTCCAAGGCATTGTCAGTACTGATGGACTTGATTTTAGTCTGAAATTGGGTTTAAACCATAATATAAAATGAGATAATCAAGGGCTTTACTTCTGATTTAGCCTTTAAAAGAAAGACCTAAGTGGCCCTTGATGCATCATCAACTCTAGTGAGAAAATACCTATGCTCATCAGTAGTAGAAACAGAAAATGGTCCTCAAACATCCATATGAACAAGATCAAAAGGATTAGCAGATATTTTATTATCAAAAGGAAATGGCAGCCTTTTTTGTTTGGCCAAAGGACAGATATTACAATCTTTAGTACAGCAGTTTTGAAGGAAAGGAAAAACATGACTTAATGAATGAATTTCATATCAACTGGATGTCCTAGTCTAGAAGGTCATAGTGAATACAAATTGGCATGTGAATCAGAAGAAGAAAAAGCAGTAAATGATTTGAGTTTATGCTTGAGAAGGAAATCATCAAGAGACTTAGTAGCTTTAGAGAGGCTTGAACCTTGTAACAAGTATAACCCATCATGTATTTGGCCCATTCCAATCGTGCTCCAGTAGGTAAGGTCCTGTATAAAGCAATAAGTGGAACGAAAAACAAGGCAAAGAGGCTAAGAATGAGTCAAGGCACTGACAGAGAGTAAGTTGAATGAAAAAGAAGGTACACAAAGGACATTTGTGAGGGTAATGTAGGATGAAAGTTTTATTCTACCAACATGAAGCCATAAAGTTTAGCTACCCTTCTTCAGTTATCTGGTAGATATAGATAATAGATCATTATGAATACACATGCATGCATGCTTTCTTTGCCACCCACAGGTTGAACGACAATGCCTACAGTTAGAACATCAGCAATGGTTTTTTTAAATTCTATCATATTTTACCATCCAAAAAGTTACTTTATCAATTTTATCATACCATTTTACAATACTCCAACATCCCAACTTTTATTTTACAATACAACACATTAAAATAATATAAATTATACAATAAAAAAATAATATAAAATTATCCCCTCTTTCCTTCCGGTCACTTTTCCTCACTGCCTCTTTCTCCCTCTCAGCCACACCGCCACCAACAACAGGCACCACCACACCAAAACCCATTATTTAATCACCAACAACCCAGCCAAGATTTTTATCAAAGGAAAAGAAAAGAAAAAACAAAAAAACAAAAAAACAAAAAAACAAAAAAAAACCTAGCCAAGAACATAGCAGCAAATCCACCAAATCACCCAAAAATTAATCACTGCCACTTCCATCAATCCAAACATAAACACTGCTTAGTGGGTTCGGCCATGGGTGGCTCTGGTGATGGTGTTCATGTGCATGGGTTTTGGGTTTGAAGAAAATGGGTTCTTTGAAAATGGGTTTGAAGAAAATGGGTTTCGGGTTTGAAGAAAATGAGTTTGAAGAAAATGGAGGCCGTGGAGCTCAATGGGTTGGAAGAAAATGGAGGCCGTGGAGCTCGAAGCTCTGGCCGTGGAGCTCGAAGCTCTGGCCATGGAGCTTCGCCTCAAGGGAGACCCACAACGCCGAACCCAAAAACCCACCACCGCCGATCTCGCCGATCTCCAGCTCAACTGTGCCACCATGCCGATCAAAGAGACGAAGAAGATGATGACTACTGGAGTTGCGTTTTCCATTGGGTTTATGAGAGTTTAGTGTAGAGCAGAGAGCAGATGAGAAAGAGAGAAGGAAGAGAGAGAAAAGAAAGAGAAATAATGAGAGAGGAGAGAGAAATTCCGGGTTAAAAAGGAGAGAGATAGTGTATTAAAAAAATATTTTTTTTTATACCATTAAGCTACAGTACCATCTTAAATTTAAGATGGTACTGTAGCACAATTGTATTTTTTTTTACAATAGTTGCATTTTACCACATCTAATGGAGTGACATTTTGGGCCTGAATTGTATAATAAGCTTAGATTTAAGATTTACCACATTCATTGCTGATGCTCTTACATACTTTATCTATAATGAAAGACACGTAATCCTTCCTACTATATGTGTTTGCATATATTACCCCTAGCTTTGCAAATATCAAATTTTAAGGGCCACATTCAAATGGAAGAGATTCCTTATCATCAAGTTTTTGTAAAGAATAAAGTTAGAGATACAGCAACTTAGTGGTGAGCCATGATATTAATTTAGGGAGCCTGAATATTACTACACATAATCTAATATATATATATATATATATATATCAACTTTAATTTATTTTTTCATACTTTCTAGAAGAAAAAATTTATACTTACTTTAATTTACTCAATTGTCGACGTAAACCCTTAATGAAAATCAAATTGAGAAATTATTTTGTATGCATATATAAAGTTTAAACTTGCAATTTGATTTCTTTAAATAAATTGAAAATGTATAGATAAAAGTGTTTTTTGACAAATACTGAAAAGGAAGAGAATATAGCAAAATAGCAAAAAATTTGTATGTGTTTCACAATCTTAAATGATTTTAAAAAATTCTGTAAAATTCAACTTTTCTTCTTTTATTCTTCTTAGTTGAAATTTGTGATTATAGCAAAATTCAATATTTGATACTGTGAAATGTGAAGAGATGGAAGAGAAAGAAAAGGTTAGTGGATGTTTTAACTTTTAAGGTTTCTTTTAGCAATAAGTATGGAGCCACAAAATTGTTTCCGACCATTGAAGAGACAAGTTGTAAATGGTATATGTCAGTGATAGATGCTAATAAAAATAAATAATAACTAATAAAATTATTATAAAATATTTTATACGTAATATTGCATAGAGTTTATTTTTAAAAATAAAAATAAAAATATTGTAAAACCCGCTATTTAATGCTTGTAAAACCTGCTATTTTAAAAAATTATTTTTAATGGAACACTTGGTCAGCTACTTTATCAATTATACCATACCATTTTACAACACAACCAACATCTCAACTTTTATTTTCCTATTCTGCTCATTAAAATAATACATATTACCCCATTCTCAAAATATATATATATATATATATTATCCACTAAAATAATATAATATATTACAATACAACTCTCTCTCTTTCTTCTCCCCATCTCTTTTCCACTTTATCAATTAAAATATATTATAATTTTTACTAAAGTGCTACAATGTCATCCTACATTTAGGATGGCATTGTAGCACAATTGCAAAAAAATTTGTAATTGTAAGATTTTACAAGTCCGGTTGTTGGGCTCTTTTTATGCCTTTGTGCTAAATTTTCCCTACATATTCCATTTACAATTGCCAATGGAAATGCTCTAATAGGCAAACTATTCTCTTAAACTCGTTTAAATACATTATTTTACAAAAATATTTACAATTGACACGCTAACGTTCACATTTTAAAAATTCAAAAATACTATTTTGGTTCTTATATTTCGATGTCACTTTTAATTTGATCTCTATATTTTAATAGCAGTTAATTTCGTCTCTATTATTTTCAATAAGTTATCAAGTTAGTCCCTACCATCGAGCAAAGGAAGAGTGTAGGCTAGTGAAATGACTCATTACTCAAATGCAAAACTAGATGTGCATTCAAGAGAAAATTTCAACATGATAGATATATACTATATTGTTTGGTTCTGCACCTTGTGATTTTTTTTTTTTTTTTTTTGTTGAGAGTTACACCTTGTGATATTATCGCTGAACTAACGTCATTTATCTTTATGTAATTTATGTATGAGTTCCTCCTGTTTTCTTCCATGACTCAAAAATTTGTGGGATATGATATGAAAGGAGGAAGAATGGCCTTATTAGTTAGGATTTGAAGCTGTTCGAAGGATTTTTTTTTTTCATTTTGTGGGGGGTTAAAATGTCAAATTGTCAAAACAAAAAGAACTATAAATATTGAGTAATGTTAATGGATTCCCTTAAGGAATTTGTTAATTATCCATTTTAAAAAAGTTTTAATACCACTCATTGAGAAATATAAAAAACTGTTAAAAAAAATCAATTACTTTTTTTTTTCCATAAACAGTTTCTTAAAATAATAGCTAAATCAATGCTCTTAGAGCAAATGAGATCCAATAAAAAATATTCAACGGTTCTGAACTGGAAAACATCCATCAATGGCTGGATGATAACTTCAACCATTTAGCCCACATGAATGATTTTAAATTGATTTTTTTTCCTCTTTAAGTTGCTCTTAAGTTGTTTGTTTGGCTTTTTTAATACACAAGCATGCCCTTTTAGCGTGTAGGGAAGTCAAATTTGTTTTAAACCCCCATAATTTGGTAATTATGATGATCCCACCACGGAATGAAAGAAAAAAGAAAGAGCCTATAGTACTATATTAATAATAATTTTATGGGTTAACACGTCTTTAAGGCATTTGTTAATGAACTATTTTAGAAAAACTTTGATACCACTAAAAATAAAATAAAAAATTATCAAAACAATTAGTAATTTTCTTTTCTTTTCACATAAAAAGTTTATAAAAATATTTTCTAAACTAATACCTTCAGGACATTCATTAACTTTTCCTATCTTATAAAATTAGTAAATTACCTCTTAATGGGGTAAATTACCTCTTAATGGGGATCCATCGTGGAAAGGACAGTCTAGCAAATAAATATCCTTTCGAAAGGCCTCTTTTACAATTGACTATTGTGTAAAGACTATAGAGTAGAGAGAGAATTTTCAAGGGACACGCTGTTTTAAGCTCATCAAATCAAACTAATTGCATTTTGAGTGCAGTAGTGCTGCATTACTAGCTAGTGCACTAAACCAGACCATGTAACATGCTATGTTATACCCTAATCAAATTATCTTACGCATTCTAACTTCAATTTCATGGGCTTCAACTTGGTCACAGTAAGATTGTGTGTGTGTGTGTGTGTGTGTGTGTGTGTGTGTGTGTGTAAGAGAAATCAAGCCACAAATGAAATTAATACTTCTCGAGTGCATTGTTTTCAGAAAGCAGACATGTCTGTATTAGAAGACATCATAAAAGAGAAAAAAGAATAATAATTGACCACAGTAAGGTCCAAATTATGGTGATAGTGATACTAGGCAAGGCAGTCTCATTTTCTCCCCTCCTCCAACAAAGCTAAGGTCTGACTAGAGGAGGAGAAAAAAGAACTAGAAAATAAATAAATAAACAAAGCAAAGACAATAAGAGAACCAAGCTACAATAGAGATCACAACTTTGTTGAGTCTCCATTTACTGCACCATAAGGGTGGAAGATGTCTCTAAAAGCAGCTGGATCTTCAGGAACATGCAAGTTAAACCAGATAACTAGATATGCTATAACTTCAGCTTCAAGTGCACTCCTTTCATATTTGAAGATCTACTTTCCAAGAATGGTCAGTAACCAAAAAGAATTTAGAAATTGTGATTGATCTCAACAAAGAGGCCAAGAAATGTATCAATTTGAAAGCTGTAATTTTGCATATGAGAAATCTTTAAAGAATGAATATCATAATAATTAAACAATCACACATACAATTATGCACCAGAAAATTTCAAATTCTATAGACTATCAATCTGAGAATGGTTGTATGTCATTTGCCGAAGTATTTGACTGCTATTGAAATGTGTTCTTGTGCTTGTGTCAGATATGTTGTTACTCACTATGGAGACTTGATCCATATAAATTCCAAAGTAAGAAATGAGCGGATCTGCCCGTGACTTGTTGATGACAAACCTCAAGTACTGAGATTTTACAGTTGGAAACTGCAACAGCCTCTGATATCCAACTGTAGTGCCATTGATCACATTCTTCCATTTCCCATTTTTGTTCAAGATCTCAAGGTGAAATTCAATAACCCGCTGTCCCATGTGAATTGGTTCTTGAACTTGCAGAACATTGAAAGACACTAATTCTTGAAGGTTTAAATATAAGACCCAATCAATTTGATTCTCCTCAGGGGCCCAATAGGTGTAAATATTTTCTTTCAGGACATTTTGGGGGTCAAAATGAGAATCATAAATGCCTCCTCGTGTACTGCTGGCATTAACAAAAGCATTGATAGCCAGATTATAGGAGAATATGGACCTTCGGAGGTCACTGAATTCTTGAAGCACTGTTATGTCTTCAGCTGATATAAGACCCGAAGAGTTTGGGGGCACATTTAGTAACAGCAGACAGTTTCTACCAATTGATTTGTAGTATATGTCAAGAAGATTTCTTGCAGATTTTGGAGCTTCCGATGCATGCCAAAACCAACCAGGCCTGATTGAGACATCACACTCAGCAGGTACCCAGTCACAACCGACTGGATCTCCTCCCCTTGAGTATCTGTTAGACATATCAAACATATCTGAATGGAATGGAATGGAATACATTATTGCACTAGGAAAGGATGAGAGACATTAAAAGATAGTCTTCATGGGAAATAGCTATTTCTTAGTGTATCTCTTGTCCTGTCCTCTCATTCTTTCAGGGATCAAGTATGCATAGTGTTTCCAGAAAGCTAACACTTAATATTTAAATTAGCACTTTAAAAAAATTTGAGATACAATTATAAACAGATAAAAGTAATTGTAAACAAGGGCTGAAACAAGCATACTTTATTAAATGAGACTGAGAACTCATAGCAATGAGATCTCTAATTAATAACTAGTATAAAAAGTTCCCACTAAGTTAATGGAGTATGCAGTTCACGGTATAGGTACATTGCAGGATCACATCCATGTACTGCACTGTAGTATTAGATCAATTTTATTACTGAAGTATGAACATGAGAATTATTATTTAGGGATTAGAAAATTCTGCCAAAGAGCACTTATCTGCCAAGTGCATCAGCGCATACCACATGATCTATGAATGATGCAGGGAAAAATGAGGGCAGAGCAATTGGTATTGAATGGTAATGGGACTATAAGTTGTAACCAAATAATTCATCTTGAACCAGGCAGAAACTTCAGAAGGCTTTTAATGAGCTGTGTGCGACTTAAGAAGTTGTTCTTAATAGTCTATTCCAAATGCTAGAAAACCTCAACCTATACCATCTTAAGCAATCAAATTCACTAATGGGAGTGAGGGACAAAAGTGAAACTCACTGAGTATCAGTGCCACCAATCTGGGCATCACTCCGGTTGAAAAGAGACCAGCAAGTAGACTCAGCAACACCAGCCTCATCCCCAATCCACCTGGTGTCTGGACCAGCATCAGAAAAAATGACAGCCCCGGGCTGGAGCTGATGAATGAGACTAAACCAACTGTCAAAGAAATACTCCATGTCCTTCTCTCCTTCCCCTTTTGCACCATCCAACCATACCTCCTTGATCTCTCCATACCTGGTCCAATTTGAAACATCATTACTATAATTCTCTGAAAGACTGAATCTCTAACCGTGGAACTCATAACACAAATTAGCAAATTACTAAAAAAGTTCAAATTCACCAAAAAGAAAGAGAATTAGCCAGTTGAACCAACACAAACAATCTAAATCTACCCCTTAACCAAAAACCAATCTTCAACAACTTCTTAAACCTAAACAATTAGGAAAAAAATCATACAGCTGATAATGTTAAATATCAACTCAACTAAACTCCACATGGCACAAAAAATGATTCATACGGAACAAGAATCCGATTTTTTTTTTTTTTTAAACAAATATATTGGAAAGAACCCAAGGCTCAATAACCGCTAAATCGAATAATGAACAATCCAATTAACAAACAAAGCAATGCATAGTCCATAACATGAATTCTCTGATAACATAAGAGATACATCAGCCTGAATTCTGAATAACATAAATTCTTCCACAATTGCTTAACAAAACTTAACCAACCCAGTTCACAAAAACTCATATATATAACTCAAAATTTCCAATCTTCCAGAATTTCTTGACAAAACTAAACCAACCCAGTTCACAAAAACTCACATAAAACTCAAAATTTCCAATCTTCCAGAATTTCTTAATAAAACTAAACCAACCCAGTTCACAAATACTCACATTTAACTTAAAAAGTAAAAACCCCAATGGGCCCAATCATAAATTACCCTGTGAGCAACTCGGTCATCTGGCCCATGTAGAACTCATTATACTCCAAAGTCTTGCCATACGACACGTCGTGTCGATCCCACGGCGAAAGATAAAGTCCCAATCCAATGCCTGCGTCCCTAGCAGCATTAGCTAGCTCCGCAACAACATCACCACTCCCATTTCTCCACAGGCTGGACTTCACGGAGTAGTCAGTGTACTCCGAAGGCCAAAGGCAGAACCCATCGTGGTGCTTAGTCGTGAGTATAACTCGTGAAAAGCCCGAGTCTTTGGCGACTCGGACCCACTGAGTCGGGTCAAAGTTTGTGGGGTTGAAGACAGAAGGGTCAGCATCGCCTGTGCCCCACTCGGAGTCTGTGAAGGTGTTGGGACCGAAGTGGAGGAAGAGGGCCATGTTGCCTAGTTGCCATTGGAGCTGTCGAGCTGAAGGGAGGGGCAAAATGGGAAGAGGTGGTGGAGGTTTGACTAGTAATGAATTTACACAAGAAAGAAGTGAGAGGAGGACTAGGAAGGTGATTTGGGAAATGGGTTTTGTGGGTTTGTGAGTTTGAGTTGTGGTGGTGGTCTTCTTCTTCTTCATGGTGAGAGAGATCATAGGACCGAGTCACACACAGTGACTCAGTGAATGTGAATCTCAGTGTCTGTGTGAGTGAGTCTCGGGGTTTTTTGGGAAGGTAGAGTTTGGTTTTGTTTGCTTTTGATTTGAGTTTGGATTGACCAAAAGTTTAAGGCAAGAGAAGTGCAAGTTGTTGTTATGTCGTTATTGTCTGGGTGATTATTATAGGATAAGGTCAACCGTATGGAGCTTCGAAGTGTATATGACAGTTTTTGGGGCTTTAAATAATACTAATAGAAATAGAATTCCATAGAGATTTAGGGGTTGATTCGATGACAAATCAAAAAGTAATAAGATTTGGGTTTGATTCTCCTTGAAAAAAAAAATTTGGTTTGATTCTCATTTACACCAAAAATCAATTAGTGTTTCTTAACCCAATAATAAAGAGCAATTATAAGAAGCCGACACTATAAGTTAAAACTTTAATATTAACTATAATTAGTTTAAAACTTCATGCATATGCATGAATACATTTTAAAATATGCAATTACATATATTTTATAATTCATACCATAAGCTAAATATGGTCATTTATTATATTTTGTTAACTCTTAAAAAGGTCTTGAAAGAATGTACTATAGTAGAAAATGCAAATTGTTCATACTTGTGTATTTTATTTTGGGAAAAGAAATATTATTTTACTTCTTAACCTAATTTTTCTTATTATGATGCAATAAATTACAATTTAAGTTTTTTAATTATAGTTTTAAAAATATTTTATTCTTGAATTATCTCACTTAATTTAAATTCAAAATAATATTCTCCCTTTGAAATGATCAGGTCGTTAAAAATAAAAAATAAAAGGTCTCGATTATTACAATCTATATATATATATATATATATAATTAAAACCAAAGTTGAGAGAAAATCTAATTATAATTTAAATTGGATTTCAATTGTTGTCTAATTTTGCGTCATGTGTCCTATCTAATTTTATTTTTAATTTTTGTTCTAGGTGAGTTAATGTTATGCAAAAGACGAAAAGTCTAATATAAATTAACCAAAAAAAACCCAATAAAAAAAAATAAGAAAGAGTAAATTCATGTTTACATCCAAAATAAAATAGAGAGAGAGAGAGAGAGAGAGAGAGGGAGAGAGTAAAATTCATTTATGAGTTAAAAAATATGTAACTCTTATACTAGGTATAATTTGAACTCATATATGTGTATAATTTTTGTTCTTTGGAGAAATTATGTGTGTAATTGTTAATGTTTTTAATTGCACATATCATGCATATACACTAGTTATATACTAATTAGTGATAAATACTTGTACCAAAATTAAGAATTTTATTTTTATTTTTTTTGAGAAACAATTAAGAAATTAATTTGATACATGGCATAAACTTAGACTTCAATTTTAGAATTTAATTTGATTTTCTTTGCCTATATATGATTGAAAAAAAAAATAGATAGTCATAGAGAGCTACAGATCTCATATGGAATATAAAATAGAGACAAATGGGCCTTCACAGACTTCAATTTTCAACTTCATAAATTGGCTTGGGCTTATGTCATGCTCTTGTTTGGTAATGGCTTCATGGGTTCTTCTTAGTTCTACCTCTTATCTATTTGCAAACAAAACCCAGCTTATCATCACTTAGCACTCAATCTTTTCTTAGAGAGATAATGAAGGGGTTTAGGCCCTTTAGGGTTTAAGGTTTGGATTTCGTTTCTATATATATTGATCCATAGATCATAGAGTCGGACTCAGATCTCCAATAGTCAATGATTTTGGGCTTTAACTAACTGTAAGCCTTTGCATTTTTAATTCTTTTAGAGTATTTTCATTAAGAATTGTAAGTGCTATAAATACTAAATTTTAACATCAAGTTTGTAAAAAGCATACTCCATCAAGAATTGTAAATCCTATTAATTTTGCAATCTAGCTACAGTGGGTTGCTATCTCTAGCAGCCCACTGTAGCAAGATTGTAAAAAAAAAAAAAAAAAAAATTGATTTGTTTAATAAAACATGTGTGTTTCATTTTCACTTTCCCTCTCACACGCTTCACCTTTCAGCCTTTACGCGCCTATCTCCTCTTGTTTTCCCTCATTTTTTTTTCTGGTTCTCTCATTCTCCCAAGCCTATGCCTCTACCTCCTCTCCTTTTTTTATTTTCTTCGTTCTCCCTCAACCCAAGCCGCGCCTCCCTTCCCTCAACCCACGTCGCCAAACCCATCTCCGCTTCACGAACCCACCATCACAAACACAGCCTCTGCTCTTCTTCCTCTGAGTGAACCCATAACAAACCCAAGCATTCTCTCCGTTGACCAAACCCACTCTTCTCTCCCTGACCAAACCCAAAAACCCAATCTTGAAACCCATATTCTCATCTCAAAACTAAAGATTCAAGGGAGGGGATTAGGCTTCCATTTGGGTCAGACTAAAGCTCCATGGTATAAACAATGGGTTATTGGGTTTTGTTTTGGATTAGGGATTTTGTGGGTCGTGTATTGCTGTCACAAGTTTGTCACAAGTTCATCACCGATTGGGGCAAAATTTCTAGCCGATTCAACTCCAAACAAGTTAGTTATATCTGTCAATCTTTCTATGATTTTAGTCTGAATCTTTTATGGAGCTTTGAAATGGTATTGTAATTCAGCGTGGAGTTTTCGTGTCAAAATATGATGTAAAAGGCAAAATTAACCCAAGATAGAAATGCACTCTCAGTTTACTTTAGCCTGACTTGTTGAATGTTCCAATTGTTGTGCATACTTTCCATTTTTTTATGATCTCCTTTGTTTTGTTGTTTTCATTTTGCTTGCAATTAGACATGTCTTATGATAAGTTCATTGGGACAACTAATCCCAAGTATGAAGCAATTGTGAAGGAATTTTACTCATGTGTTCTTGCCAATGGTGATGGGGTTATTGCATTATCTATAGTCAAGCATTTGATTAAAAGCAAGTTTCTTTTTTTCTTTTTTTTTGGGTGGGTGCTAGTATTTGTGTTGAAAATCTCCTTTGATATTTGCAAGAACTTGTCGAGATTACTCGTTGTGTGGAATTCCATTTTATTTTATTTTATATAGGTTCTTGCTGATTTCCATTTTCATATATGCACTGTCTTATTTGAACGAATGTGTTTATGTATTTGTTGTGATGTGATTGTTTTGTTTGAGAGGTTTTGTATTTATGTACCACAATAGTGTAATGTCTTTAGCTCTGTGAATCTGTTGGATGAGAAAGAATTGTTTTATAATTATTACCCTATACACCTGAAGCCGTGTGTTCTGTGGAAAGAGGATAATTACTTCTTTGCACTATCAAAATATAAAAATTTATTGGAAGAAACTTTGACACAAAATCCAAAATTTTTGCAACCTTTGTTCTGGTTAAATGAGGTGAGATAGTAGGTAATTTTGTAAAAACTTAGTCTAGTGTGTCCTAAATTGTGGTCCCTGAGTTTTACTGTAAAAATATTTTTCTTGGAGGGTTCTTTCAACATGATTAGGGTGCATTTGGGAAGCGCATTTACGTTTCCCACGTCTGCGTTTTGCGCAATTTCAGCCTTTTTTTTTTTTTTTTTTACCAGCGCCTGGTGCACTTTTCATGGGACATGAACAGCGCAATCAGGCCAATGAACAGTAAATTCATTAATGAACAGTAATCAAAATATATTTTTTTTATTTTTTTCATTTTTCAGCAAAATAAGCCGTATCCAAATGGACCCTTAGTTTCGTGCTAAGAGCCTGAACATGCTGATTACGAATGTTGGAAGCTTAATAGTTGTCATATTGTAGTAAATCTGTATTAGATATTGCTATAGTTATTGGTATATGGTAGAATGCGTTTGATAGTACTTACCATTCTAGATATTCTTTTTGAAGAGTAATTATGCTATGATTGCTAATATATTCCTTAAAAAGTTGTTGCACTGAACCAACAATACTTTGAATAAGACTTTTGGGTAAAGCTTTATTGGTGACATGCCCTATATTGATATTGCTTCTGCTGCTGAATGTCAATCATACTGGGCAAGGGAATCATTTTTTTTTTATAAATTTAATCTAAAATTGTATTGTCAAACTTCTTGTTCTTGTTATAGTTCATTGACTGTTATCACATACTTATTTACTCTAGTTGTAATTATTTACTCTTTTTATTGGTTCTAATTTTATATTGAACTTCAGTTGATTGTACATTATCTACTTATGGACCCACAACAATACATGCCGATTTACACTGATATCATACAAAGGCAAATTGATGTTAACTCTCCTTTGTTGGGTGTATCCCAAAATAACTCAATTTCTTTCCCTGAAGTTGAGATCACCACCTCCAATAAACTGCCGAGACGGGGTACCAACTTTAGTGTAGAGGAGGATAATATCCTTGTTTCGACATGGCTCAATACTAGTATTGATGTTGTACATGGTAATGAGTTGAAACAAGAAACATTCCGTGAAAAAATTTGGCAATACTTCTGCCAATCTAGCCCATCCAGCACCACACGTACTGCTGGCTCCCTATCAAGTCGATGGGGAACGATTAATAAGAAGACAAGTAGATTTTGTGAGTTCATAGCTGCACTTGAAGCAACCCCTCATAGTGGTACAACCGAACAAGACAAGGTATAATTATATTGGGCGTAAATACACTTTTGGTCCCTACATTTTGGATCATTTTTCAATTTGGTCCCTAAACCGATTTTGCTCCTAGGTCAGTCCCTGACTTTTTAAAATCATTTTTAAAATGGTCCCTCCCGTCAACCCAGTTACGGAAAAAGCTGAAGTGGCAAACGGTGTGTCCTACTTGCTGACATGGCGCCGATGTGGATATTAAAATATTATTAAAAAAACTTATTTAACATTTTTGAAATGCCACGTCAGATTTAAATTAATAAAAAATTAAAACAAAAATTTAGGTCAAAATTTTTAAAATAAATAAATAAATAAACATTAAATCCAAAAAAAAATTTAATTAATATTTATTTTCTTATCATTTTCTGTATCTTTCTTGTGCTTTGTTTAATTCCTTTCATTATTTTTTCTAAACATGTTCTTGTTTTCTGTGTTCTTCCCCATAATCAATCTCCAGAGCAAAGAACCAAACCCCAAACCCAGATCTCAACCAAACCCTAAACCCATATCTCCAGCAATCAAATCCATAAACCCAAGCAATCAGCAAAGCACCACCACCGAATCAAATCTTCCTAAATCTTCCAAAATTTCCCAGCAACCAGCAACCAGCAAAGCCTTAACATCAAATCCACAAAAATCCTAAGCTAAAAACTTCCAAATCAACCTTAGAAAGAGGAAAAGAGTGAGGGTGAGGTAGAGAGAGGTGTGAGAACCACTGATCTGGGCTTCACAACAACAAAAAACCACCACTGATCTGGGCCTACAAGCTAACTTTGGTCAGAATGGAAACCCGCGTGAACAACCACCACACAAAACATAGCAACTGCTGCCAAGCTAAATCCAACAACCACCACCAAGTTAAACCCAGCAACCACCGATCCCAACCCTCAACCCACCGATCGCAACCCATAACCCACCGATCCCAACCCTTAAAAACCCAATCCACTGCAACCACTGTACAAAACACCAATCGGAAGCCACGAACCCACCGTGATAGATCGGCCCTTTCTCTCCCTCTCCTATGTCAGATCGATGAAGAAGAAAGAATATTTATGTGAAGATAAAGGTGAAGATGAAAGAATAAAGAAAAGGGGAAATTAGAACAAGCAACTGGATGTTAGCGAAGATGAAGAAAGAAATTACGAAGAAGAAAGAAGAATGAAAATTTTGTGTTTGCTTCTGGGTTCCAACATAGAAGAAGAAAGAAGAAAGGAAGAAAGAAGAAGAAAATAAAGAAAAAGAAATGATTTTTGTGAGATGTAGTCTAACTTAATTTGCTAAGAATATGAATCATACTATGAGGAAGAACAAAAAAAACATGAGTATGTTCTTCTAGGGAAAAAAAAAAATAGATTTAAGATTAAATTGGGATAGGAACTCAATTTTTTAAACTGAAAAAGCTTTTTTTTTCTTAATTTAATTAAATTAATGTTTATTTATTTTAAAATTTTTGACCTGGATTTTTTATTTTTATTTTTTATTAATTTAAATCTGACGTGGCATTTCAAAAATGTTAAATAAGTTTTTTTAATAATATTTTAATATCCACATCAGCACCATGTCAGCAAGTAGGACACGCCGTTTGCCACCTCAACTTTTTCCGTAACTGGGTTGACGGTAGGGACCATTTTAAAAACGATTTTAAAAAGTCAGGGACTGACCTAGGAGCAAAATCAGTTTAGGGACCAAAAGTGTATTTACGCCATTATATTGCAATAGTTTCAAAATATATATTCACCAATAGTTTGAAGATACTAATTATTTGCATTTTATTTTTATTTTTTTAGATTGAAAATGCAAAGGCTATGTATAAAGAAAAAGTCAAAAAAGACTTTCCATTTGAACATTGTTGGCATGTGTTGAAGCACCAACCAAAATGAAGCATGCCTAAGGAATACTCAAGAGTAGTGCTACCTCCAACTCAAGATTCAATATCTATTGCCAATGGGGATGACGTGTCTTTAGTTGATGACACTACCAACTTCGAGAGACCAATAGGTAGGAAGGTCGAAAAGGCCAATCGAAAGAAAAAAGGCTAGTGGGAAAGATGTTGGAGAATACTTGGCAAAGAAAATGAAAGTTATTGAGTACTTACAAGAACAAGAAAAAGAGAGTCTCCGCATCAAAGCAGAAAGGGTTCGATTAGAAGAGTTGAGGGATAAGGAAAGAATTCGATTGCAAGAGTTGAGGGATAGGGATAGAGTTCGATTTGAAGAGAAAAGAATTCAAATGGAGGAGGAAAGACTTAGAATTGAAAGAGAAAAGTTTCGTATCAAAAGTATGATAGAGGATGAGAGAATTATGAGCTTGGACACAAGTGGCATGTCCAAAGCACTAAAACTTTTTTATGAACAACTCCAAGAGGGAATCCTTACAAGACAAGCGTCAAGTAAATAGTTTAGTAGTTGAAAGTTGAAACGTGTAAATGATGTCTTGGATGGAAGTATTTTGGTAGTAGTTAGATCAACCTTGTTATGTTAGAAAAATGGTTGAATGTATTTTGTTGAAGCCTAGATCAACTTTATTACATTCGGAAATGGTTGATTTCTTTGTTATTTTATACTATATATAAAAAAGGAATGTATTAGATCATTGTGTTCTTTGATATTTACTTGCTTCTCTTTAATTGAGCAATTTATCTAGCCTTTTCTATATCTCATATATCTGGCATTGTTAATTTTTGCATATTGTTGTTCTTGGTGTTATTGGTGTTACTTCATGCTTTTATTAGTGGTTTGACTCTTTCAAAAAAGAGTAATAGCACATATTCACCTTTTACTATTAAATTTGAGGGATTATACATACATATTCACCATTTACTTCTACCGTATTGTAGTAAATCTGCATTAAATAATAGTATTTTGTAAAGTTAATTGGACTTATGAAGTTGATGGCAAAGACAATAAATTTAGATTTGGAATGGGAGTTTATTTCAGAGTAATTATGAAAGTGTATGACTTTGTGATGTTCATTTATTGGTTGTGTATGAAGGTGTGCATATGTCTCTTGTTACATTATGTGCCTTGCTTTACAGGAAATAGGAGATTTAGCATAACTTTGGTGACTTCATATAGGAATTCATTTGAGAATTACTTACCCTATGTAGAAATAGTTGAGCTTGGACAGACAGAAGCTGTCTACAATTGCTTATACATGGGGCTTAGAGTTTGAAAACACTGTAGGCTTTTGTTTTGGGATTATAGACAAAGGGATTTAGGTATGGGGATAATTATGGTTTGAAAAAGATAGGATAAATTTTGTTAGAGAGGGGATGTTTGTCAAAAATAAGAGATTGTATGAATCTTTCTGGCAACAACAAAATTAAGCTTCTTATAATTTATTTTAATGGTTTATTTGGTGGTAAAAGCTATGGGAAACTATGGAATTTTTGTTTTATTATACGGTAAAATTAGAAGAAAGAAAATGTTTATGGGGCTGTTCTAGGCTTATAAATAGTAACCCGAGAACAATGAAGTGAAGCAAGAAGAATGGGAGATAGAAAAAGAAAAGAGGAATAAAATCACACTATGTAACTTGCTTTTAAAAAATGATTTTTTTTAGTACAATGAGACGAAACCTGCTTTAAAATATTTATTTGAGTACAATGAGACATATTCATAAAGGCTCTAGAATTTTACTTTTCATTGTAAGCAGCTCTTACTATGGGAAAATCATGTAAGAGAGGTAAGACTATTTTAAAGTTGTAGAAAAGACTCCTAAGGCTGTTAAGAAGAAAAATAATCCCCAGGGATATCTACGATTTTGAACCTACATGTTATAACAACTATAACTCTTAGACAAACCTGATGTGAAATTTATTCAAGTAGGAACAAGTTACTCTGCATTCTTTTGCCTTTGTTTCAGATCTTGTCTTTTTGGGATACCTTGCATCTTGGTTGAATTTTTTGTTTTCGCTTTCTTATTCTTTGTCTTGCTACTCCCTCATGTACTTGGGCCTTGTCCCATTTTATTTATAAATGAATTCCTTATTTTACTGATCAAAACTCTTAGACAAATGACCCAAGTAGGAACATGTTGTAGTTTTTCCCCAATTTGTTGCAACTTGCAAATTTGTTGTGCTTTATTTCCATTGATGCATTTGGATGATACATGAAAGTCAAAATGCTCCAGTTTCTCTGTCATACGTAAATAATGCAAATTTTTTGAAACCTAACTATAGTTATTCAACATAGTCGAATTACAGCAATCAATAACTCTAGGCATCATGATGGTTATGGTTTTTGTGCAACGGTTTGAATATTGAAATGGAATAATATATAGTTAGTTAGTTAGTTAGTTAGTTTTTATTACTTATCAAAAATATATTTTTGCTTTCCAATTTTGTCTTGAAGGTAATATTCATGGGTAGCTCTTTGTTTCGCAAATTGCTTATTTATGACTCCGATGAGGATGAAATAATCGAAGAAGTTGTCATGGATTCAACGTCACGAAAACATCGTTCCTATATTAGACGTAACTATTTGGCAGGCCATGAAAGGCTTTACCTACTTTGCCGACTCACTAGTTTATCTAGAGAAAGTATTTCGGAGGAGATTTTGGATGAGCCGTTCTCTTTTTCTCAATATTATTTCTAAGGTAGAAGCTCATGATCTGTACTTTGACCAAAAAAGAAATGGTGGCAAAAAGCTTAGGTTATCTTCCTTTCAAAAGATCACTACTACACTCAGGATGCTTGCGTATGGAGTAACAGATGATTTTATGGATGAGTATGTGCGGATTCGAGAAACCACTGCCTTACAGAGTTTGGAAAAATTTGTTACTGCTGTGGTTGATATTTTCTCTGAGGAATATTTGAGGAAGCCAAATAATGAAGACATTACTAGATTGTTAGTCCATGGCAAAAGGCGTGGATTTCCAGGTATGTTAGATTTAATTGATTGCATGCATTGGAAATAGAAAAATTGTCCATGTGCATGGAAAGGTCAATATTGTGGTCATATTCGTGAGCCAACTATTATTTTGGAAGCAGTGGCATCATATAATCTTTGGATATGGCATGCATTTTTTGGGTTACTTGGATCAAATAATGATATTAATGTGTTAGAATGGTCACCTATATTTTCCGAGCTAGCACAAAGACGTGCTCCTCCAGTTAATTACTCAATCAATGGTAATAACTACAACATGAGATATTATCTTGCTGATGGAATATATCCAAAGTGGGCAACATTTGTGAAGACAATTCCAGCTCCACAAGGAGAAAAAAGAAAATTATTTGCAAAAGCCCAAGAGGCGTATAGGAAGGATGTTGAGCGTGCATTTGGAGTACTACAGGCACGATTCGTAATTGTTCGTGGACCTGCACGATTTTTCTATCCTAAAATGCTCCAAAAAATCATGAAAGCGTGCATAATTCTCCATAACATGATTGTTGAAGATGAGCGAGATGAAAATGAAGTGGTAAACTTCGATTATGAACAAATTGATGAAGTGAATAATCCTCCTATACAAGTGTCACGTGAGCATGCAAATGGATTTATGGCATTCATCCAAAGTCATCAACGCATTAGAGACCAAGAAATCCATTATTAACTCCAATCGGACCTTATCAATCATTCATGGCAATTACATGGCGAGTCGTAGGAACTTCAAGTGTGTGAGTTTTTATTGTATTTTCATATGAGTTATGTATGTGAACTTTTATTAAACTACATTGCTAGTTTAGTGTTGCTAAAAACTATGTGTGCAAGGAATTTGTAAAAGCTTTCTTTTGCTTTTTATTTGTACTGGGACGGGTTTGAGTTTGTTTCCAGAGCTTTGTGTTCTTTGTTTTTGGGTTATTACTGTTGTTGCTGTTGTTGAAGATGTTGGTGGCAAATAGCTTTGATCGATGGCAGAATGACCTTTTTGTGCTGCCGAGGAGGTTTAGGAATCTAGATATGTATGTAGTTATTGGTTTTTGCCTTAATAGTGCCTCATAATTTGCATAAATTGTTGCACTTTTTTCATTGATTATGTTGTTGTTTTTCTGCAAGTTTGTTAGGGTTAGTGGTCTCAGGTTATATATATGTTCCATATATCTGCCCCTTTGGTTTTATTGATGTGGTATGGTCTATTTTTGGCTGGATTGGAAGTGCTTGAAAATGATATGCATTTCCATGTTACTGGGTACAGAAAACATGGTAGTTAATGATAGTTATTTGAAAACATAAAAAAAAAGAATAAAGAAAACATAAAAAAAGAATATTTAAATGAATTGCTAAAATAATAGAACCTTTGATGTTGGGTGTATTGTAAAGTGAGATGTTAAAATGAATAAAGTAACTTTTTGAGATGCTATATGCTAAAATTTTTACAATCTTTAATGAGAATGCTCTTACAGACGTTTTTTTGTAAGCCATCATTTTAAGGCCCTATGGCTATACTTTATGTTCAATAATGGGCTCATTTTTCTGTAGGCCCTCATTTTAATAAAACAATTTTAATGTACATTAACTTGAAATTTATGAAATCTACTGTTGAGTCTCATTTAGACTTAAAGAGGACAATATTAATCATTAGACCTAAAATTAAAAGATTAATAAACTTGAATTGACAGACTATATACCATGTTTTCTTCTAACCAAAAACAAAATCTAAACTTATATGAAAAAATATAGAATGTTGATTTATTTATATTGATTGATGGTGTAAGGTAAGTAGTGTTTTAAATTTCTTAATATTTTCAATATACATATACTAACAAGATGAAAATATTATTTACGATCACAACAAGTGACAAGCTTATGTTTTCATTTTAGGCTAAAATGCAAAACCTTTTAGAGTTTGGGTTAGTTGCAAAAACACCCCCTTTTGATTTCCAATTCTTCCCTATAACTCGCTATAAGGGTTTCCATATCCACCAAATTGACCCATGTGACTAACTTTTGTTAATTCTTATGGACCAAAAAAACCATGTGTTTATCACTTTACAACATTAAAAAGACTTACTAACTAATTTGTGCTACTAGTCACGTGATGTTCATGTGATTTTTTTTTTAATATATTTTTTTTAATGGTCATTCATGTGATTTTTCTTTCTATAAAAGATAACAAAAGTTAATTCTAGAGGTCAGTTTAGTGGATATTGAAACCTCATGGAGTTATAAGGAAGAATTGAAATCCTAGGAAGGGTATTTAACCTTAGAGAGTGTTGTTGCATTTAGGCATTCGTTTTTATTTGTATTAGACTATTAGTATTGGAATTGTAACATTTTGACGTCGAAGCTAGTGTGGTTCACTTAGAAGGTCGTGGGCTGAATGGACCACCAGCCCATAAAAGGCTGGACTTAGGAAGACATTAGAGCTGTTATTTAGGGGGTGGCCTTGACCCACTGGCTTGTCCAGCCCAACCCAATAGGAAAAATAGACAAATGGTAGGAAAATAGTCCCCTTGGACCAGGGTGGGCATAGTATTTTAGGGATTATATTTTGAGGAAATTATGTTTTTTAGTTTGAAAAAAAAGAAAATGAGAAGTTTGATAACCTGGTCCGATTACTTTATTTTATCAAAATTTATTTATTTTTTGAACGAATTATATATATAATTCTCCTTGATCTTGTGGTTCTACGAGATTGGCTTAAGGAGATTTGGACCTCCAAGAATATAAGGAGATTTTAGACAAATGCCTTCTAAAAGTTTTGAAAATATATTTGAAAAGTTATTTAAATTTCTTATATTATTTGAGTCTTTTTTTTTTTTACAAATTTAATCTCTTTATTTTATATTTTCATAAATGATTGAAAAAACATGCCATTATCATTATTTTATCTCTATTAAACTTTGGTTTGCCCTCAAATTCTTGAAACTCTCTATTTCTCAATTCTTTTTAGCAGTTTTGGATTTTATTTTTCTATTTTAGATAGGTAAATAGTGTGAGAGAGGGAAGTAAGGCTTGGACCACATACCATAATATTTGAATTTATGACATCCATTTTTTTAATAGAAAAAACATAGTTGTTCTTTTAACTTTTCTTGCTTTGGCCAAGACATTAATAAAGTCTTCTTCTTTTTTTGGGTGGGTGTAGGTTGAAAAGATCTTATCAATTAGGCCTTATTATTAGAGATTTAAGGTTCGAACTTTGCTTATATTAAAAGTTAATTGAATTTTTCTTATCCAAATAAATTAAACAAATTGACATCTTACACATGATGATAAAAAATAATCATTATAGAATCAACCTCATACACTGATCTCTAATAACCCCCACAAACCACAATTTACTGTTTTAAAACATTGACAATATCAAACCACGGGGCAAGAAAAGTTTAGTCACAGAACAGAACGGAAAAGAAACATAACAGAAATTTTCAAGATTCAAGAATATTAGTAATTAGTAAAAGTCAATTGAAATTTTCTTATCCAAATAAATTAAACAAATTGATATCTTAACATAATAATAAAAAATAATTATTATAGTATTAACCTCATACACTGATCTCTAATAGTCCCACAAACCACAATGCACTCATTTAAAACATTGAAAATATCAAACCACGAGGCAAGAAAAGTTTAGTCATAGGCAAAAACGAAAAGAAACATAACAGAAATTTTCAAGATTCAAGAATGCTAGTAATAATTATGCAGCCCCAACAATTGACAAACAAAAGTATTGAAAGTTTGAAAGTTCTTACCAGGTCTTAAAACCCAATACACTTTCTTAAAGTTAAACTAAACATCAATTCACTCAAAATTCAAGGCGGTAAACCACACTTCACCAACCAGATCGTAGGTAAAGAATTAAAACGGTTAGGAATATAATATTAATTAAAGGATAGGGTTAATGGGCACCATAAAAAAATTATTTTATATCAAATTTTTTACCAATTTTATAAAGTGTAGAGTTAATAAAGTCAATTTTTTTAGTTTAATTTATCACTTCAGTTGTATTTTCAACTTTTTTTTTGCTAACTGAATTCCACGATAACTCTTTCTTAAGAAACACATTACTGTCTTTGTTAATATTTTCCTTAATTAAAATATATTTTAGTGAAAAAGTAAGAAAACGAGCCATAAAATTTTGATTTGGTTCTCCAACTTTGAAACAAATGCAAAATTTTTCATTGAGGTGACTGATTGATTTGGTTTGGTTTCCTCTCTCCCTCACTCACAACACAGACACTCTCTGTCACTGTGTCTGAGCCCACACCATATATCTCAGCTCAGCTAACAAACCACTTTCAACTCCAACAATTTTATTTATAGCTCCCCAACTTGCAAAACTGAGAAACTCACTGAGATAGAGTTTCCACGTGTAGTCTAAAGGTGGCGAGTGTCAGACACGCGCGAGTGTGGGACATCGAAGCCGCCCCAGGTGTGGGAACCACCTTAAAGGTTTTGTTTTTTTTTTTGTTTGATGTGGGGAATGGGGACCACACGATAATCGTAGAAAAGTCCAAATGAGTTGCGAAGCTCGAGGATAGACAGGACTTGGGACACGTTTCGACGGTCCAGGATAGCACGAATCTTGAAAATGATATAATTTCGTCAATTACGCAACTTATGACATCACTTCGACAGCGAGACACACACACACACACTCTGTTTGTGCGTCGAATCTCAGTTAGGAGGTGTAGGACTTGTTTGACTTTTGTTGTGTGCTTCTTTGAATTTTTTTTAGTGGGAAGCCCCTTTGTTTTCCTTTTATTTTCTAAGTCTCCCACAACTCTTTGATATTAATATTTGTTGCTGTAATTTGTGTTTTGTATTTTGGGAAATGTTAACGGATGATGTCCTAGGAGCATTTTGTTTTTATGAAAAAATAAAATAAGTAATTAATATTTTGATAGCATTTTTTATTTTCCAAAAAAAAGTGTCAAATTTTTTTTAAAATGGTTTGTTAACAATTGGGCACCCGTTTATCAAACCCTTCCCAAGTCGTCACGAGGGCCGAGGCTAGGGATGTATACAATTTAGAGGACCTACCAGAAGTTAGTAAAGCTAAAGATTTCCTCAGATGCTGACTATCTTGCGAATCCTTCCATGATAAAGAAATCAGTTGAGACTAAAGTGGAGTATAACATTGTTACTAACGATAAACTTGGTGAAAGTTCATCAAAAGATCTCTTGAAGCAATTATACTGGCTTGGTAATATACTACTGTCACTCCAATGATTGAAAAGGTTTTAGGTTTACTTTGTCTTGAGCCCGACTCTCTATACTAATGGATACATTAAAGGCATTAGTTTAAAAAATATTTAGAAATTTTTTATGAAAAAAAAAAAAAAAAAAAACTGATTTTTTTATGACTTTTTATATTTCTCATAAAATTGGTATTAAAACTTTTTAAAAATTGTTTATTAACAAATATTTAAGGGCATCCGTTAATCGGACCCTTCTTTTTATATAGTATACTCAGCGATTATTTTTGCTAGTAAGGTTTTTATGATAAATGATAATATTCAAACCCTAGAAGGACTTGATTTGGAATGGTTTGAGATTCTATACTGCTACAAATCCATTTATAATAGAGTGATTAAGGCCATCATTCTAATGTAATCCTAATCTTTTTTCGAAGCTTAAAACCATTTTTGAATAAAATATATAATATTAAGTGTAAACAAAATTATAATTTTAAAATTCATAACAGGAAATATCATTAGTAAAAGAAAATATAGATACATATCAAACTTTTAACTTTGAATTTTTTGTATATTTTTTTTTTCTCTTTTTTTTTTTTTTTTTCTCTTTATTAGTTACACGCGAACATATAGATAAATTTGTTAAAGAAAAATTGAACTTCCAATCATTTGATGAAAACTACTAAAATGATACTAAAGTTATGGAGCCAAATGTAATTTACCCTATGACACTTTAAAATGATATTAAAGTTATGTCTCATATTTTCTGACTCAGAATCAAAGTGATGTTTTAATATATGTTCTAATATGGCATTGGAGTCAGGCTTTTGGCTTCCATTAATCCATATATTTATAATCACTAGAGATTAGGTTATTTCTTTAATCACTAATGCTAGTCACTCTACTATCTCATCCTAGTGTGTGTATGTGTGTATATATATATATATATATATATATATATATATATATATATATATATATATATATCCTATCATGGACAATGTCATGGTTCTATCCCCATCGATGACATCTATTTTGCATGCTCACCCTAATTTATTCCTTACTTTGGACAAACTTCTATACAATCTCATACGCATCTTTCTCGAAAACAATATTTTTGACAAGACAATCCTAGTGATTTTAACTACATTTAATGGACATATGCAACCTTCTTCTATGGAAAGTTCTCAAATTTTCCTTTGACCAAGTGTCCTCTTTCATCTTAGTTGAGTATTATGGGTCAAGTTAATCGGCAGTCTCCTCCACAGTTTTAAAAACCGGTATATCAATGAATCATTTTTGGTATTGGTTCTCAAATTTTTCCGATTTTTGACCAGTTTTAATTTAGGGGTTTTACCAGATCGAAATGGTGCATAGTTTTCATTGAACTGGCCAGTCCAACCTGATTTTTAAAAAGGAAGAAGATTAGCCTACTATAAATATTCTTCAATAAATTCGTTGTAATACACATGGTTTAATATTAAAGTTGTAGCCATTAAAGATTTTTTGGTGTGGATCTAAGACTTTAAGACCAAACCATGTTCGTTTCTTATGTTTTGCTCTTTTTTTTTCTTTCTCTCGATGACTTCTTTAATCATTTTCGTATTTTCTCATACGCTCTATCATGATATCAAACTTATGGTTTAAACCTATTGTGAACACAAATTTATAATAGTTCTAGCTGATAAGTGTTCTCTCACACATATACACACAAGTAGTGCTATTATGTATTTTACCTTTCTCCTTCTTCTTTTTTTAACGAGATTCTAATTTTGCCAGTGTATATTCTACGAGTATCAGAAAAGACGCACAAACTAATTCGAACTAGTTATAACTTATTAGAAAGGTACTCTAAAAAAAAACAAAAACCTATTACATAGATTGAAAAACAGGGATATAAGTGCAAAAGGAAAGTTGGCAAATTGCCCGACGTTGCTTCACATGCTATTAATACTTTTTAGTTATTAACTTATTATAATATAAAACGGAAAACGATTACAGCCTGCAAAAATTTCTAGCTTGGTTGCCAACCGTTGAGAAAATGAAAACAACATTAGTATGCATCTTTGTGCCCAAGAGTCAATGCAAACGACACTCGTCTCTTTGTTCTTTATTTACAACTTTATAAATATAAAGTCCATGTCTATAATCTTGATGGAGATATGAATCGGGGGGCCCTATATGTTTTTTAATGTGAAGATTCCACGAGCAAGATAAAATGCATAAAATAAAAACGATTCATTTCAAAGAAAGCTCAATTAAGTTTATTAAAAAAATCATTGCTTCTTTTGTTAAACGTCAAACAAATAATTTTTCCAATCTTCTATAGATTATCTTCTACGATATACCCTTTGCAAAGAGATTCATTTATAGGTTTTTCTTATTCATGCTTATAATTTATCTACCTATTTCAATTTGCATGCGTATATATAATTTATTTCTTTACATACATCTCCAACAGTCTATATGTTTGGAACTATTGGAGAAAAGCATTGACAAAGAGATGCGAAGACAATAATAGTGAGGAAAAAAAAAAGGGACATTAAATATTGAGGAATAGACAGTCCTATTATATTAATCATGGAAAAGAAGCCAACTATAATTGTTCATCTCAGTTCACTTCTATCACAATGACTAGCTGCCCTCTTGAACTTAAATGATTGGCTTCATGCACTGGACTAAGCAATATTCAGTATTTTAATGGCTGAGCTTTACAGCAATTTGCAATGAAGCATCTATGAATAGTTAAAGCATGCGTGCCAGAAGTATTTTACAGTAAATCTCAGAACCATATGTAAGAAATTAAGATATCTGAAACAATATAATAATTAACAATAATAGTAAATACCTATATATATAGCCATAGAACAAATGAATTAATACTACTAATTAAATTCAAGTACGTAATGTAGTTTATACTGCCACAATTGTCCAATGCAAGAGGTCTTTAAGATTGTACGAATTTCACTAGAGAATTGAAGAGTAAAAAGAATATGGTAATCAGTTCTCATTGCATCTGAAGCTATAAATCAATCCCCTAGAATGTTCTTGTCACTATAAAGTGTCATCTTTCAATAAGTGACACAGTACACAATTACAAATACTTGAATTGCACTTAAAGTACATATATATATGATATATATTACTTCAGATCAATTTAGAAGATAAAAATTCAATCATTTAAATACTAAAGATTGAACGCATAAGAATACAACATAATTCATCATTTTGTGCACGTGAATTTCAATGATTTTGGTTCTTAGACTCATAAAATTTTCAATTCGTAACAGTTTTAAAACTATATATAAAACATTTATGCAGTTAAACTTTAAAGTTTAACCTGAAAACAATATCAAACTATTTAGTTTATAAATTAGCACAAATTTTTATTATTTATATACAAATTTTTATGGATAAGTAAATTATTATATATGGAATTTGAGATTTTATCATCATTTTTGAGGTAATGGTAATGGTAATGTTCTTTCTTTTCTTTTTCTGTTCATTAAAACTCTTACCTCGATCTGCATAATTTTTTTTATCATGGTTATTCTTTTATAGGTTTTGACCTCCCGAACATTTATAAAATATAAAATATTTTCTTTCTATTTTGTAATAAAGCTTGACACATAAAGGAGACACTATTATTATGTACCAGTGCCAAATTATTTGACACAAAATTTTGACCTTATATCCAGTACTGAGAAATCAATAGTATAATAGGCTGACAGGCACTACAAAACACGCGGGTCTAGGCCTAAAAAGAAGTATATCAATATTCATACCTTTTTCTGATGATATGAAAGACGATAATCAGTTTACATACCTTCATGTACATATATTGTTTACTTTGCAGAAGACATATAGTGATTAAAGATTTTGGTTATTTTTAGTCAAAATGATATACTTGAAAATCTTACATAAAAGGGGTAAAATGGAAAAGACAAAATTGCAATCATAGGGGGAAAATATATACAAGTCAAAATGGTAAAAATAAAAAAGCATATTGTAGGATGGTGACCTGAAGAGTAAGGGTAGAGCTTATGGATAAAAGTTACTACTTATTAGTTATTACCTTTATATATATGGATAATTTTGTGAACACAATAAAATATTTATCGATTTTTCCTGGTACAAATAGTAAGATAATTAATATTTAATTCCAGAATGTTGAAATATCAAACAAATCAATTATCAAGGTGGCAAGTTGATATTGAATCATTAATAATTTAAAAAGTAAGATTAATTAATAATAGGTTCAAACAAGAATTTGTAAAAACTCGTCAACTCTATTATTATAAATATATTGTGAAATCCATTGTGTCTGTAATATTGCTTTTGAATATCTCTGAGAGTTCATATCTCCATATTCTGAAAAGGAGAAATAGTAAAATACTAGCTAGCTAGCTACAAGGCATGCATTTGGAAAGTTATTAATCAAATTTGGTTAGTTGGAAAGAGAGATTCTTGCAACACCTGGACATGTCCTATAATCTAAAAAACTATTTTTCTGATATAAGATTTAAAATAATATAAAAAATAATTTTGTGTAGTCTAGAACTGAAGAATATAAGAGAGTTTAAGGTCAGTGCTGCAAAGAAGGTTTATTATTTACTAAATGTGTAGAGTGGAATATACGTATACATTTAAAGAGTAATAGTAAGGAGAAGACTATTCTAAAATGGTTATGATCCATGAACCATTGCCATGGACCATATAGCTCGTCCTACACTGGATAAGACTGCTGGGACCCCTGTTCTTCTTTATAGGGTTTACAATTTAATAAGGTATGGTCTTTACAGAATCAAAGTTAGGTGATTATATTTATATGTAATTATGTTGTTGAATATTTATTTATAAAAACACTTATAGTAGTAGCATATATAGAGAATTTGCCTCGTAAGCTAACAATTTTCAGTGATTAATTATCTTCATCCAGCTTCATGATTATTGATGTTACGTTATGGTAAACCAAAATGTCAACCAAGTGAACCAACTGTTAAGAAAAAACAAAAAAATGGAAATGATTAATATCTTTGGTGGCACACAAATGATATATGTAATACGTATATGCCTGAAAATCTTACTCATCTAAAGGTCACAACCTATACACTTGCTCCCCAAGGAAATTAATTTATAACGACTTCTTTTACGTGCGCATGTAGAGAGAGAGATTGATATCTAGTAAATGCTTCTCACTAGAATAATAAAAAAAATATGTTCATTTGAGGCTATTATTGTGTGATTCAAATATCATTAATTTACAACAAGCATGAACGATTCAATTATGGAAAATATTAAAAATTATTAACGAACGTGTTGCCTTCAACAACTTGTTATTTCTTTGTAAATAATGTCATTGTTGTGAATGAACTTAGCTATTTAAGAAAAATTATTATTTCACATAGATTCGTACACATCACTCACAAATATGAACATTATAGCAGTCACTTTGTGAGTAATGTGTACGGAATATGAAAGTTGAGATATGAGATAATCATGGTCATTTTAGTAAAAGAAGTGCTAGAGGATTAGCAAAGCAAAGGACCAAATCGTCCACATGGATTGCTAGCTATGCATTCATTGAAAGTGTATATATATTTTATGATTTGTATTATAGGCATGATGTGTATAAATCCTCTAATTCCCTTCAATTGTTAGATAGATGAGTGACATGTGGTATTTTAAAAATTCAATAATTTTAAAAATTGTATGTAAATCACACAAGATAAAATAAATGTAATGTATCATAAATCTAATTAAAAACTAGAGAGAATCAAAGGATTTAAATCTATGTAACTCTCACTCAGTACATAAATAAAGAGTTTTGTGGCAAATGCAACGAGTAAATAGTTACCTAAAAAAACAATAGTTATCTAAAAGGTAGGGGATAAAAGGAAGTAGAAAAGAGTAGCATATTTATCCCAAGTGGCATAACTTTATTAAATACTTGACTACACAAATACTTCTTGTCGTAAAAAAGAGAAGCAAATTAGGTGGGTGAATATGTTTTACGAGAACTTTGCATGTAAAAAGGTAGTTTAGGTCACAATTATGATTGCATTGTAAAGTATGTGTCATAGGTCAACGAGAAAGGTTTTATTCTAAACAATCATTTGATAGTGAGAGACATATTAATGAGCAACAACGCATGTGTTTTAGGCAGATGAAGAGAATAAGAATATCATGCTTCACTTTGTTTCAATATCCTTGGTGATAATATTATGTTACTCTATTTCATGAACATCATCTTAAGCCGCCCTTAACATATATATACTTATATAACCAACGTGTGGTTCAATTTCATACTAGCCTTTCATTGGTTTTTGGGAAAAGAAAACCAATATCTTTAATACAAATTATACAATCCCAAAAATATATAGATAGGGCTATTACATAGGCTCCTACATCAGTACCAATATCAACCATTCATCCCTAGATATATACTATAAAAATTAAGAGATTCCCGATTGTATTGAGGGTAGTCCTTCTTAATATTATAATGACCCATTAATTATCCAGAAAAATTAGATAAAGAAAAATAATAACATATTAATCAGACCAGGTTCAGTGTTTGTTCTATGAAACTCATTTGTCTGTCTTTTTATCTCACATCACAGCCTTGGGCCTTGACTATATACCCTACCATACAAGCCACTAGTTTAAGCATAAATGTTACACATAGTCACAAACTGAGGGACATATCTAAATTAAGAAACTAATTGTATACAAAGGTGACCAAATTTAAAAACATAGCTTGCTTGTTTTTCCATGGGAATTAGAAATTACTGGACTGTTCATACTATGGTTGTTCGTTGTTGGTATGCAAACTATAGGTAGTGTATCACGTTGGCAATGACACAATCAAAGCTCATTAATGACGTTAAAATTGGGTCGACCCCATCAAGTTGATTATATTGTAGTAGAGCAATCATATGTTTGACTTATTAAAATGAATAATGATTTAATTTATTGTTAGACGTAGAACCCTCTTACTCATCAATGTCGTTAGAATAGTAGCATTTTTATTTTAATTGGTAACTATCATTTCATGGATTTATACATTTGTTTTTTCTTCTAATATTATATAAAACTTTGTCACTTCATGTCTATCATAATAACTATTCTCAAGCATGAAATTAGGTTATTCATTGATAAAAACATGTTTGTGGCATGAAATTGGTGTTTATAAACATAGATTTAGATTGAGTATATGGTACAATGGCCTAGTCATCTAGAACTAGCTCATGGGGGGGCGCAGTCAAACTGAGTGGTAGTTGAAAGAGGAGATGTATGAGCTCTGGTATCTAATCTACCCTAGTCTGAGTAGTAGTATTATTATATTGCAAGCAATCTGAAAGAAGAACTCACAAGCAAGAGTGATTGAAGTTTTTTGCTTTTGCCTCTATAATCTATTTTATGCCATACATACAAGTCTTCTTTGTTTAATATTTGATCGATGTACTATTTCCAATTACCAACATGGTAATATATATAAATATATATATATATATTTATATATATTTAAGCTTCCACGAAATTTCAACATATTGACTTATATGAGCTGAATGGATGTTACTTTAAAAAATTGTGATTAATCAAAAAGCCCTTTTGGGCCTTATAGGTTTTCAGAATTAAGCCATCCCATAAGACAAATTAAGTTTTGTCTCTTTCCGTAGGGGCATTTTCATTTGTAATTGTTAAAGTTTTGGGTTTTCTTAAGGACATGTTTGTAATTTGGGTTCCTCGGGTTACCCGTCGGCAATATTGCCACAATAGGTAGATAGGGTTGTGGTAATGTTTCACAATTATTGAAGATTTTAAAATTGAAGAGATATATCTATATATATATATATATATATATATATAAAACTCCATTCAGGAGTGGCGCCACCTTTAGTTCAGGAAATGAACCTCCTAAGATGGCCAATATTTTTATATTTTTGACCAAATATGTGACAAGAATGGCTAAATTTGAACGTACTTTAAATTTGTTATTTCTTGAGTGGGCATTGGGGGCATGGGTCAATCAATAGTGGGTAACAAATGTTAATACTAAAAGAGAATCAAACAATTAGATAGATGGTGATTCTTAAAAAAGAAAAGAAAAAAGAAAGTAGACCAGGGGTGTGGGATAGGAGATTGATTGGGTGAAGATAAAAGCAAATGTTAACACAACAAAAATTTCTTAATACAATTACAAAGACCAATTGTTATCAAAGTGAAGTTGGATTGTTAAATAAAATAATTGTAAGAGTATAGACATGAACTAATAAATAAAAACATTCTAAGCTTTAATAATTAAAATTCACTTAACAACAATACTTAACATGTTTATTGTATTTAGAAACAATAGATGATTTCCAATATTAAATCTTAGAAGTAATAATTAGTATGTTTATTGTATTAAGAAACAATATGCCTAAAGAACTTATAGTTTATCTTTTATTCTCTTACTATATTATGTACAAATTTGAATAAGGAAACCACGTAGACCGCAAGATATATCTCCTACCCAAGATACATCTTCTTATTGACCCCTCTAGAAAAAAATTCTAGAGCCACCACTGACCCCATTAAATATATTAACTGAAATATCTATTCTCCTCTAAAAAAATGCTTTCAAAATTAAATTATTAATTGAATCATATAATCATTAGTTTAACATCCTTTCACGTGTGGGTCTAGAGTGAGATTTCTAACTTTTTATACGAGTAATTAGAATGGAGATAAGATTCAAACTCAAGATTACCTACTTCCTTCTCAAAAAAATAAAAAAAAGATTACCTACTTTGATACCATAAAAAAAATATTATTTGTTCCAAAAGATTAAGTTATTAAAAAATGTTAGAATTCTACTATGTTTAAACATCTTACCCTTTAGGAGAATTGGTAAAGTATCATAGTATCAGAGTAAGTGATCATGTCACTTGTAAGTTTGAGTACACACATGAGAGGGAGTGTTAGAATTATAACCTTTCGGAGAATTGATAATTTATTAGAAAATTATAAATTTAATAATTTAACCAATATTCTAAAATTTCGGTGAACTTTTAGAGGTTGTAGCCTGTAGTCATTAGTTTATAAGTAGAAATAAAAATAAAAATCTATCTTTAATTAAATTAATTATTTAATCACCCTTTTAAGTAAATTTTGAAATCTAATACATGAATATAAGTTGGTTTTAATGATGTTATCCTAAAATTATACTAAATGGCACATTCATAGACTAGGGAATAGCCTCTTCCATTAAGGGGTACAGCTTGTTGAAATTAGGATTGGCGGTTCAATCATAGAATGCAAATTGATGGGAGGCTGGTAGGAATATTCACCCATAAACAAGGGACGTTTCTTTTTTTAGATAGCACTTTACACCATTAAGAAGTCAAGTTATAGCCTTGCTCTTCTATTTCCATATATTTATCTTTTTATAGGTAAGTTATTATATATATATAGGAACATGAGAAACCTATACTTTTTATTTTATGGCCTACAAAATCCAGTAGGGTCTGTCTCTCAACTTGGTTCTTTAGGCCTCTATTCATATGCGTCATTTAGAAAAACAAAGGCCGCCAGTAAGGAAATGCTATAATGTAGCAGGACCATCCCTAGAAATTTGTTTGCCCATTTTTACAAGTTGTGACAATGGCTATGATGTGTCAACAATTACTAAAGGGAGTGGCATTGATTAGTCAGTCCCAAGCACCTGATCAGATAAATTTAAGGGCAAAGAATCTGATTGATGGACCCATGTATGTATATGATCATTCTTATCACTTACCATGTGTATCTCATGCACAGTAGAGTATCAAACTCGTTTGAGTAATGATTCCTGGACCTTTAATGAAGGTGTTTCTGCTCATTCCATGCCAATTGAACAATTCTATCAAGTTTTGTGGATATAAATATGTGAGAGGGTAAATCAAATAAATTTGAAACTCTAATACGAATAGCTGGCCTGACACCAGATTCAAGAATCAATTAATGATAATGCTTTTGCGTACTCACACAAACATATATAAAACATCTTTTTGGGAAGAAAATGAATTTTTTTTTACTTTTATTTTCATTTTGCGTAAATTACACCAACCTTCCTAAAAGTTTCGCGATATAACACTCTCCTCATAAGTTTTAAGAAATGATTTGTAAAAGCGCAACAAATAAGTGTCCTTTTAGACTATGACCTTTCTAATAGAATATTCTATTTTTTTTAAATGATTCTTATCTATGAAGAACATGACACTCCCCCTTATTATCTGTGAATATTCTATTAAGAATCTTTTGTTCAACTTTTTGCTCTTTCAATCACAACTAAGGAAAATCAAATGAATATATTGCAAATTTTGATTGATGAAGTATAAAGTGAAACACAAAAATTTGGACTGAAGATTTGTATTCTCGTTTATACAATGTTTGAGACTTTAGAATGTTTTGATTCATTAATATATTTAGCCTTGCTATTTTGGCAAATCAATTTATATGAATGTTCAAGGAATCAAATTAAGGAAGTCTTAAGGAATTCCAATCATAATAAATTTTCTTAAGGTTAGTAAGTAATTTCTATATAGATTGTGTTTGGATGCAGCTTTTTTATGAAAGTTTTTTTTTTTTTTTTTTTTGAGAGAGTTTTAACCTATGCAGGCAGGGATTGAATCCCAGATCTCTTATTCAACCATCAAAAACTTTATTAGTTCAGCTAACTAGAACTATTTCTTTATTTTCTAAAAGTTAGTTTATGTTTTTTTTTTTTTTAATACATGTAATAGAATTTCATCCTATGACGTCTCATTTCATGACAATACTCTTTATTATCATACAAAGCATTAATTGATTTTTTTTTTGTAGGCGGAATTCATACCTCAAATTTGTTATTTGGCAACAAGAGAATTTACCGGATGAATTGATTGGAAACGAACATTAAAGTATAATTATACCTTAAAAAATAGCCTTTAAAGTTGTACTTAACCAATTAAGCTAAGAAATTTAAATAAAAATAATAATAAAAAAAATAATAAAAAAACAACAACAACAACAACAACAACAAAAACAAAACCTTGTTGCCAAAAGATAACATAATAGGCAGTAACCGATTAAGCTAAAAAATTTAAAAACAAAACCTGGTTGCCAAAGGATAACATAATAGGCAAAATAATACAAAGAAGTGAGACATACCTCAATATATATACAATTTCATTCATAGTCATTAAAAAAAATGTCCCATTTTTAGTGAAGAAAAAAAGTTATTATTACTAATTTGTTGTGTCAAATCAAATAGGAGAGATATCATGACATAGTCCAATTTTTTTTTTCTTACAGAATAATAAATAAATATAAGGTTGTACTTGTTTACTTAATTAAACATTATTAATTATCAAATTGCGCAGCCACTAATTATAATCTAGCTTCCCTTAAGTCTGCGGTTTGGAAAAAGTCACATTATGATGCCTGTGTAGCTATCAATTCAATTACCTGTTGTGTTTCCACATAACGATACTTTGGATGCTGTGGCTGTGAGAGAAGGAAGAAACTGAGTAAGGTTGATATGGGGTTAGAAATCTTTAAGATGGAAACTTCTATTACCTTTAGCCAATTAGCATATATAAGTTAGAAACTGATTCAACCGTGTCTATCATTTTGACTTATGTACCACTGAATTAATAAATATTTTTTTCCTATCCAAACCTCAAAATAAAGTCCCTTATTAATTATAAGGCAAAGGCATCATCCAAACCAAAGTTCATTTAGTAAGACCCTTGGTTCTTTAAAGAGGCTAGAGGATATCCAAGAGATCATAAGACTCCTTCACACAGAGAGACAGACACCCACAGAGAGTGAGAGTGAGAGAGAGAGAAAGAGAAAGAGAAAGAGAGTGATGGGGAGGGCTCCTTGTTGTGACAAGGCAAATGTCAAGAAAGGGCCATGGTCACCAGAAGAAGATTCAAAGCTTAAGGAGTACATAGAAAAATATGGAACTGGTGGGAATTGGATAGCACTTCCACAAAAAGCTGGTAAGATTTAACCTAAAGCAAAGATTAACCCATTTCATAGCTATGTTCAAATATTTGTCTCTCTTTCATGTTTTGAAGTTTTCCTTGTTTCTTGGTTGTTTGGCTTTTGTGGTGGATCAGGACTGAAGAGATGTGGGAAAAGTTGCAGATTGAGATGGCTTAACTATCTTAGGCCCAACATTAAACATGGCGAGTTCTCAGACGAGGAAGACAGAATAATCTGCACCTTATTTGCAAGCATTGGAAGCAGGTACTCTAATTTGTAATTTCCACTTAGTACTTTTCACCAAAATTTGCATTTTTTTTAACAAATATTTGGAAAAATTTCCCAAATTGTCATATGGGAGTCATTGTTATCCTTTTTTTCCTTAATTACCAACTATTGTCATGGAAGAATATTGAAGAAATTTATCCAAAAGGAGTAACAAAAGTAAATGAGAAAAAAGAGATATTTTAGGTTGTCTCTTTTATTAGGGGAAAAAAATAACTTGCATTTATCAAGAATCTCCTATTTTTGGATAATTCTTCTGCATGCATGCCAAGTTTAGATCTAAAATCAACACCCACTTGCAGCTATTAAGTGAAAGCTCAGAGCTTTCTTCTCATTGAACTAATTAATATGTTTAACAATTTCAGGTGGTCAATCATAGCTGCTCAATTGCCAGGCAGGACTGACAATGATATCAAGAATTACTGGAACACCAAGCTTAAGAAGAAGCTTATGGGAATGCTTCCTCCATCTCAGAGAAAACCTCCTCCATTCCCATCTTCTCACCAAGGCCCACCATTTCAATCTCAATCACTATCATATAAAGAATGCAGCTTATCTTATTATAGCCCAACAACAACTAAGTCTTTCTCAGGCCTTGAATCCATGTCAGTCCCATTGAATTTTTCAAACACCACCACTTCTTTGGCCACCAATAATCCTTCATCTCTTTTCCAAACCCAAGAGAGCTGGTTGAGTTCTATGCAGTATTATCCTGTGAAAGAGAACCTCCTCATGTTTGGAAGTGAAGGAAGTACTTGCAGTTCATCTGATGGGAGCTGTACTCAGATCAGCTATGGCAGAGAGGTCAAACAAGAAGAAATGGGTTTTCAAAGCTACATCTCAAATGGGTTAGAAGAAAACCAAAAGTTCATGCTTAATTATGGCAGCAACAGTATTGGAGGGCAAAACGTCACAAATGGATATTTTGGAGAAATCCCATTAGACTATGGGATTGAAGATGTTAAGCAACTGATTAGTAGTAGTACTAATTGCTCTAACAGTCTGCTCAATAATATTGATGAAAACAAGACACAAGAGAAGGTCACGTACTTCTACTACTGAAAAAAAAAACTAATGTCTGAGTCTGACTGTAAGTAAAATCAGAAAGATTTGATGGGGTAAGGGCATGGTGGTAGTGGTGGGGTTGAGAGAGAGAGATTTAGAAAAGAAAAGAAAGCTTATGGGGGTTTGTGTTTAGATGAAATCAAACATTTCTTCTTTTGACAGTACATGGTAAAGCTTCTTTTTATTTTGTGCATTTCTTTTTGGGAGGATATGATGATGATGATGTTATGTTTGTTGTACGGCTCTCTCTCTCTGCTTTTGCTCTCTCTCTCTCTCTCTCTCTGAAACCCCCCAATCAGAAATAAATGTTATGAAAACTAGAAAAAAGAAGATGTTTTCCTCATTCAAGACCAAGAATCTAATGTCAAAATAAACCAAGCCAGAAGTACTGTTCCCTTTAGTTTCTCTCTTTCCAAGATTTTTAAAATTTATTTGGCTTTGAGCGTTGCCTAGTGAAAAGTCAGTTTATACATAAACTATATCACTGTTTTGTTTCTTGCAATAAAGGGTAATTTAGACCCTTTGGATATAGGTTGCACAGCTTTCAAAGAATATCTAAACTCCAGAATCTTTTTCTATGAACCAGGCCAGACCAAGGTGGGAAACTTGTTTACTCGAATTCAAAAACAAAAAAAGCACTGGAATTTTGGAGTTTTGCTTCAGGCCCAAGCTTTAAAATTTGACTTATAGTTAGTGATGATCTAATCTTAGTCTTAAAGTCCTCTCACATTATGACTTGAATATATACGATAGTTTAAAGGTTCTATCTCTCTTTCATTTTTTGGCTAAATGATTACTATAGTTTAAAGTTATCAAAAGCCACCAACTCTTTCATTATGTTAAACTGTATAGACTTGTTCGGGGAATCAGTAATATTCTAAGTTCTGGCAATATATTCTATAGCAAAAAAAAACTATAATCTTATTATGAAATGTCGCTTAGATGGTAGATAGGCAAGAAGCAACAAAGTCATAGCCAACAAGAATGCTATTGGCTTGGACATGGGAGGACTGTTATTTGAATTGAAAAACATTTGCCTTTTCTATACTAGCTGAAAGATCATTAGATCTCAAGTGGGTACTGACTGTTGATCTGCATTGAGAGGCAATATAATTAGGGTCTGTTTGGATACCGCTTATTGTTAAAAACTAAAAACACGGTAACAAAATAATTTTTAAATATAAATAGTGCCGTGTGGGACCTAATTTTAAAGTTTTTTTTTATTGAATTCCGTACTTGCGAGTCCCGTAAACAGTACACGAGACCCATGGAAAAACGCCCAACGCAGCTGAAATTTGTTTTCAGCTCTATCCAAACTTACACTTACATTAAAGATTGATCACAATTATTACAAAACAACCTTGCTCCTATTAGTAAAAGCTCTTCCTCAAAAGGTCTTGATTTTCTAAACTAATTATGAATAATTTGTATGTGATAAATGATAAATGGTCATACTAACGGGTCCTCTTTGAGCAATTGTTAATAAACTATTTTAAAAAAAAAATTGATACCATTTTCATAGAAAATATAAAAAGCTGTTAAAATAATTAATTTTTTTTTTTTTCCATAAAAAGTTTTTGAAAATATTTTCTAAATCAATATCTTTAAGGCATCTGTTAACTTTTCCTAATAATACAAGCCTCCAATATGAATTTATTAAGTGGAAGTCCTAAATTAAAGAGAATTTTTAATTTAAGTGTAATTGTTCAAATATTCACTTGCTAGTGATACAGTTAGTCAAGTATAACCAAAATTTTTCATTCATTAATAATAATAAGAGTAAGTGGCTAATATAATATTGTTAGGTTCATAGTGAACGAATTTTTCAATTAACAGGACATTCCAATGTATTACATGAAGCTCTAACAAAGAGATCTCAAATTGTTAATACTCAACCCTCACAAACCCAATATCCCAAAAAACTTGTAGTTTTAAGTAACTTTATACAATTAAAAATTAATACAGCTATTAACCAACACTTATCACTTAAATTCTTTTTTTTTTGAGGAAGAATCACTTAAATTCTTAATCACAATAAGTTGCTTGGCTAATTAATTTGGAGGTATAGTTCAGTATTAATATTAGAGTTTTTCTTGCCCCTTTTTTATGCACATAGAAAAATATGCAAGGCAAAATGGTTGGTTGTGTAGCATGTATGCGTGTCCGCAGTGTCCATATATATATATATATATATATATATATATATTAGGATTGTGACACAATAATTTTAAATAAAAAATAGGAAAAAAATTTTGTGGATTGGTTACCTTATGCGGGATAGTAATTCTAAAATAACATACCTTACCACTAACTTTTTTATAGACTATGGTTGGCTGCTTACCGCTTTTACATAGACTCACTATTTTTTCTGAGAAATTATTGTATACTTCTGGAGTACTATAAAAGCATACTCCCTCTCCTCACATGAATGGTGGGTCTCACTAATTAAATTCATGGTGGGACCCACAATTCATATGAAAATGGAGAGTACGCATTTATGGTACTCCGAAAATATTTAATAATTTTTCATTTTTTCTCCACCACTTACAACCTGCCATATCAGAATTGTGATAAAAAAAAAAAAAATTGTGTCCGTCATCTCTCTCTCTTTGCATTGCACCGATGCCAAACCCATCAACTACTTCTTGCCATTGATCTACTTTCTCTCTATCATATTGGCAACCCATCAACCCCATGGAAACTTGTCGCTCATCCATCTCAAAACTTTTTCTTCAACAAGTCAATCTTGATTGGTTTTAATATTTTTTTGTTATTATTATTTTTTTATAGGATTTTTTGTTATTATTATTGAAATGTGAGTATGTGATGGCTGATGGGTTTTAATGATTATGTTCTGGTTAGTATGTGATGCATTTTTTACTGTTATAAAGTATAAATTATTGTTAAGATTTTTTTTATAGAAGAGTTAAGATTTTTTTTAGAGAAGAGTCTGGTTTTTGTTAATAGTTTAAAAATAAGTTATTGTACTTTAAACATTGTTTTATGGGTGTTATTGTACTTCTCTGTTTTTTATTATTATTTTTAAAAATTTTGATGGTTATTAATTGTTGAAGGCCTAGCGAGTATAAAACAATATATGAAATATACCTAAAAGTTAATATTAATTAATTGATTATCATGTCATTTTTTTTTTTTTTTGGTTATATAAATATATTATTATTATGTTGTTATATTTGCATAGTGTGTGTCGTGTCCTTGTCCATATACAATGAATGATTCACGTTGAATGTAATTTATATGCTCAAATTGATTTTGTTTTGGTTAAAAATTAAGGACCCTCATAGCCTAATTGTAGGCTATACAATCCTCTCCTGTTTAGCTATTGATTTTTTTTCTTAACACTGAAAAATTGGGTTGCAGAAATTTATGCAATGAGACGTTTATTAATTAATAGAATAAAAGTTGATTGAACCAATTTATTATGACAAAGTGACAAGGAATCCCCATCGGGGGAAGCAGTAGTCTTAACTCGGGCTCCAAAATTAAATGATGCACAAGATCTTTGTCAGAGTCCACTATTTCAGGGCCTCCAGCCTTGTGTCTACTGTCTAGTAAAGCCTAGATTAAAAATTATAAAAAAAAAAAAATTGCAACCAATGAAGTTCTAATAATTAACAACTGAGTGAAATAATCAGTAATCCTTTCACCTAATTTTACATGCAAATCTACATCTATATTTGTTTGAATTTAAGATTAAGACAAGTCTCTGTTGCCAGCTAAATTGAAATTTTGTTTTGAGTTTCATTACTATTTTTTTAAGCAGTGTGGGAAAGCTTTTCTAGGAATGTCTTTTCTTGTGAAGTGTAAAAGTCCAAAAGTGTGGAACCTACTGACAGTCTGACACCAAATATTTTAAACTAATCTTTTGAACAGCCTTTTAGAGTGACATAAATCTATCAAAGAAAGATGATCTGTTGTCAACATAGAGGGATTAACATATTAGAGAGGCATGGAAGTTTGTATAGAGGGGAGGCATATTGTGTTACTGCTTTTATATATGGGAGTATCATTGTATTGTTAATCAGAGCTTTTATCCATACCCACATTTCAGACTTTCTCAGATCACAACCGTCCAATATGTAGACTTTGATTGATCCTTGTCTGTGACTGACCTCAACTAACTGGTTTTTTTGACCAGGCGGCTTGTTAAAAGTCCAATATTACACATCATGCCTGAGATGTTGATGATAATATTTGACTGGTATCACATCAATTACATAATAAATTATTTTTTTGAATATTTTTTTTGAATTTTAAAAGTTGATGTCTTTTTTTTATTAATAATAATATTATTTGATAGTAGGGAAGGAGGAAATTTTAACTCTAAATATTTTCGTTGAAAACTCTAAGAGGTGGTAACCAATTAAGCTATAAAACTCTTAACTAAAAGTTTGATTTGTCAATTTGTAAGATTTACCTATTATGATTTGACTACTATAATCCGTAGTCCAACAATTCAAAATTGAATCTTGTAACAACTAGGGATGGCAATTTTTGCCCGACCCGCGGGTACCCGGCCCGGCCCGACCCTAATGGGTCGGGTTTTACCCGGTCCTATTAGAAATAGGGTCGGGTATGGATTAAAAAAAAAAAACCCGAAACGGGTCCGGGTCAGGTCTGGGTTTTATAAAAAAAAAACCCAGACCCGACCCGAGACCCAATTTGTATAAAAACCCGGTACCCAAAATTACAAAAATACCCTAATATATATATATATATATATATATATATACCTATAATCTAACCCTAACTAATCCCTCATTTCTTCACTCTTCACTCTTCACTCTTCAGCAGCCTCCCTCCCTCTGTCCCTCAGTCTGATCCGACAGTCCCTCTCCGGCTTTCCCTCGTTTCAGCTCAGTCCTTCTCCCTCAGTCTGATCCGACAGTCCCTCGCTTCAGCAGCCTCACTCGGTCACTCCCACACTACGACACTTCCTCATGCCTCCCTCCCTCAGTCTGACCCTCCCTCTCCCTCAGCTCAGTCACTCCGACACTCCCTCTCCCTCACTCACACACTCCCTCAGTCACTGAGTCGAAGTCTCGAAGAGGAAGAGGATCAGCTTCAGCCTTCAGGTACCGTACCATTTAATAATCTCATTTTTTTTTTATATATATATTATTAGTTACTTCTTCAGTTCTTCTTCTTCTATTTAAGCAACAAATTAAGCTTTTTTCTATTCAAACCGCAATCTTCTTCTTCTTGCAGTCTGGGTATTCATCACCTACTCAAACCGCAATCACTGAGGATCTTGGACTTTCAGTTTCAGGGGTGTTTTAAGAGATTTAGCCTCATAAAGGACTAAATCTGAAAGTATCAAAGACTTCTAGGGTATTTTCTAAATCTATTTTTTATTTGTTTTGAGTTCATATTTGATTTTGTTTTGAGGGTTGGTTTTTATTTTGTTTTGAGTTAACCATGCTTGTGTTTGATTTTGCATCTAGGTTTTCTTTTTTCTTCACTCATGCTGTTTGATCTTGTCTCTATGAGGGTTTTTTTTTTTTTTTTTTTTTTTTTTTTTTTTTTTTTTTTTTTTTCGAGTTCACTCAGGCCTGTTATAGACTTAAAGTGTTGTTGAAAGGTTTGTTGTTTGATTTTTTTATTTTATAAGTAGGATTGCTGAATGATTTTTTTTTTTTTTTTTTGATGAGTAGATTTGCTGTTTAATTTTGTTTCTAGGGCTCAAAGATTGTATTTTTTTTTTTTCTTGATTATTCTATTGTAATTTTGTTCCTCTGCACTTTTATTGTCTCTAAGATAATTCTTTACCGTATATGATACCTGAGCATCTTAGCATCGCAAGTCCTAGGCTATACATTAATTGCATTTATGCTAAGTGCAGGATCATTGTTGCTGCTAGTACAGTTGAAAAGGAGAGGTCAAGAAGGCTTAGCACTTCCATATTAAATCAAGTCGAACAGGAATCACTAGCTTTATTGGGCACCTATTGTTTATTACTGCACTCAGGTAATGAAATATATATATTTTTGGTGGTACTCAGTGTACCATGGGTGTTTTGGTGCATTTTGTCAGTGATGCATTATCATAGTTTTTGAGAAAAGATTCAATTTAGTATATTCAGACCCATGAACTTTAATGTATTTTTGTCCGTGTATGTGTGTGTCTAAAACAGAAAGAGAAGAGAAAATAAAGGAATGGCTAGACAGATTAGTATATTCAGACCACCTCTTTCTATCACTCTTATTATCCAAACATGGTTGGCTAAAAAAATGATGCCATGTGATTTAAAACAGGTAAACAATTAATCAAAAGGACAAATTCAAGGCTAAGCGCTTAAACCCATGTTCTTCTTGACGATTCCTAGGCTCCTAGCAAATAAAACCAAACCCATTAGAGCTTTTCACAGAAATATTGGAATTGCAGTGTATTTAACATAATTAGGATATGTGAAGTTTTAATGTCTTATGTGTGGTGGTTCATTGAATTTGTTGTGATGATAATAATAATGTTTATTTGGGTTTTGGGTGGGTGAGGGTTTGGTTTATGGGTTAAGGTGTTTGTGATGTTATACTGTTATTGGGTTTGTTAACTATTGAGCTGTTGTATTCTGTGAGAGATTTTCAAATTAACTCTGTTAACTCTGTTTTTTGTGTTTGCTAGTTACAATTTGATGAAGTTTATTCCATTTTTTAATTTATTGTTGTTGTAAGTTCTTCAACTATATCTGGAGAGAGTACATTTCAATCCATTCTTGACGATGGGGAGCCAAATGAAGATGATGGGAGTTGTGCCACAATTGATGGGAGTTGTATCACAATTGATGAAGATTAAATATTTTGTATTAATTTAGTAGCTTTTTTAATTTCTTAGACTTGTTGGATTAATTTGTTGGTTTGTAATTATTCTAAACTTGTGGGATTTATTTTGTAGCTTTTTAATTTCTTGAACTCGTTGGACTTTTGATACTTATTTCTTGGACTTGTTGGATTTATTTTATTTTTATGTTTAGCTGGTGATTTTAGTTATGATTTTGTTGATTAATGATTAAATGGTTATCTTATCTAGGTAATTTATTGATTTAAAATCTTAGTTATGATTTATTGAATTATGATTATGATATTAGTTATGGTTTATTGATTTATAGATTTATATTTATTGATTTATGATTAGTAGCCTATGATTTGGCATTTGGGCCACGTTATCTAGGCTTGAATTAGAATATGCAGGCTTAATGTAGGCAAAAATAAATTTGGGCTTAAATTTTTTTTTGGTTAGGCCATGAATTGGGCCCAATTCCTAAACGGGGCCCGCGGGGCCCGGCTGGGGCGGGTCCGGGCCCCGGGAAAAAACCCGGTACCCTAAACGGGCCGGGTCTGGGTCACGGGCCTTGCCCCGCGGGTCGGGTCTGGGTCACGGGCCTTGCCCCGCGGGTCGGGTCCGGGTATGGAAAAATCCGGCCCGAACCCGACCCGTTGCCATTCCTAGTAACAACCAAAGAAAAAATACTAACCACATATGCGCTATACTATATTTAATGGGTATCACATCAATTACAAAATAAATTATTTTTTGAATATTTTTTTTGAATTTTAAAAGTTGATGTCTTTTTATTATTAATAATAATATTATTTGATAGTAGGGAAGGAGGAAATTTCAACTCTAAATATTTTCGCTGAAAACTCTAAGAGGTGCTAACCAATTAAGTACCCGTTTGTTTCAGCGTTTGAAGCCCAAAAGTTGCGTTTTCAAAAAGGTCAGCCCAAAAATAGTGTTTGGTAAGTATAAAACGCAACTTTTTGGAAAAAGTTGCGTTTTATATTTGTGAAGAGAACGCGCCCTAAACCCTAAACCCTATACGCGTTTTGAAGCTATCCGTTGGGCTCTTCCGAAAATTACCAAATTACCCTTGATAAATCATTAGTTCTCACGCTATCCCTCATTCCTCTCATCTCATCTCTCTGCTCTCCCAACAAATTTCCAAATCCAAACACAAAAAAATCTATAACAAATTCCCAAATCAGCTAAGGAAAAAAAAAAATCAATCCCTTGCAAATTAGGATTCCTCAAAATGCAAAACAAAAAAACATCAGAATGTAGCAAAATGATAGAATTACAGGATGAAATTGAAGGCGAATGCGTCAACAACACCGAGCTCTAGGTTCGATCAAATCGGCGAACCTCTCCCAATCAAACCCTCCGACTTTGACTCTAACTCCGACTTCGACCCCATTTTCGATCTCCAAGCCCTTCCCTCTCAGCCACTCGTCGTCTCCGAACTCCACCGCCTCATCTTCGTCGTCGCGCACTCCACCGTCTCATCTTCGTCGTCACGCACTCCACCGCCTCATCTTCGTCGTCGCGCACTGAGTGGGACGCTATCGATTCCGCCAAGAACCAACGGACGAAGTGCTAAGAGAAAAGGGAGAAAGGAAAAAAAAAAAAAAAAAAAAGACGAAGAAGGAGAGCTCTGAATGTTCTAGAGTTTGGAGGAATGGCTGAGAAAAAAAGGAGGAAAGAAGGATAAAAAAGAAAAGAGTAAGGGTACGTGTGTTGAGGAGAAAAAAAGAGGGAGAAAAAAAGGAAAAAAAAAAAAAGGAAAGAAATGCCGTGTGTGGAGGATAAAAAAAGGGGGAAAAAAAGGAAAAAAGAAGAATGAAATATTATCACAATTTTTTCACAATTAATTTTAAGGAGTAGGTTATTATTAGCCAATATTGGTGAGAAAAAAATAATTTTTTAAGAAAGAGAAAAAAATAATTTTAATAGTATGTTAAAATTAAAATTAGTATCAATTTTTATCACAATATTTTCACAATACTTTCACAATAAATCTTAAGTGGTAGGTTATTATTAGCTAATATTGGTGAGAAAAAAATAATTTTTTTAGAAAGAGAAAAATTGATTTAAGTATGATGAAGTAATTGATTTAAGTATGAACCAAACTCACATCCAAAAAAAAAAAAAAGTATGAAATAAACTCTCTTATATATACATTGTCCTTTTTGGTAATTTATCCCTCAAACTGCCACTTTTATAAGTGCTAGCCAAACACTCAGCTTTTTCAAAAAGCACTTTTTAATAGCTTTTACCAAACACTCAGCTTTTTAAAAATGCACTTTTTCATTATGCACTTTTTGAAAACTCAACTTTTTCATTATGCACTTTTACAAAAAGCTGAACCAAACTCACCCTAAGTTATAAGGCTCTTAGCTAAAAGTTGATTTGTCAATTTGTAAGAATTACATATTATGATTTGACTACTATAATCCTTAGTCCAACAATTCAAAATTGAATCTTGTAACAATCAAAGAAAAAATACTAACCACATATGCACTATATACCCCACTAAAACTAGTCTAGTCACAATCAAGGTTTCCTATAATTGTTTGAGACCCAAATCAACCCATGAATGCCTAATGTGAGACTTAGAACACACTGCACAACACACGCTAATAAATATTAAACCAATTTAAGGCATCACAAACCCTCCCACTTAAATCCCTGATGTCCTTGTCAAAGCCTATTTTGTGGGGTAGTGTCTATGAACTCAAATGAGATTACTAGGTTTGTTTTGATACTATTTGTAATGACATAAGGAAAAATGCTAATTACATCTGCGTTATACCCCCAAAAAGACTAGATTAAAACTTATATTTAATGGGTATCACATCAATTACATAATAAATTATTTTTTTGAATATTTGCAATGCTCTATATCTGTATTTTGAACCCTACTTCTCTCACTATCTACTTATCAAAACCTAATAAATAGATAAGAAACTGACAAGAAATCTCTTGAATCATTTTGAGACAAATAATGGCGAATAGCTTATGATGTCATGCCATTAAATTTGTGCAATATAGTTAAAATCATGATACTTTTATTACACATCATGCATGAGATGTTGATGATAATATTTAATGGGTATTACATCAATTACATAATAAATTATTTTTTTGAATATCTCTATATCTGTATTTTGAACCCTACTTCTCTCACTATCTACTTATTAAAACCTAATAAATAGATAAGAAATTGACAAGAAATCTCTTGAATCATTTTGAGACAAATAATGGCGAATAGCTTATGATGTCGTGCCATTAAATTTGAGTGATATAGTTAAAATCATGATACTTTTTATTATTATTATTATTATTATTATATATGGTAAAACTTAAATACAGTACTTAGGTGATGTTCCTTATATTCTCCTCTTAAAATTCAGTCATGTGGCGATACTTAACTAAAAATACACTTCCATCCATGAGAAAAAAGTCACATGGTTAAATTTTAAGAAGAGAACCTAAAGAATATCACCTAAGTACTGTACTTAAATTATGTCCTATATATAAATTCTATGGGATTTGAAACCTATAACATTAATTACATGATAATTAATCTTTACCATCAAACCAATATACTAATTGGTATATTTTCCTTATTTAAGGATAAAAAAAGCTTATAAATTAAATTAACTGAATCCCACTAAAATTATTACACTCTTCATTCTACAATATAGTGATATAAAAATTAAATGAGATATGATACATTATAAGTAATAGCACACTGTTCATCCTGAATTTGCACATTAGCACGCTGCTTATAGTCGAGCCAATATCTCAAATACTACCTACTTGGGTTAGCTATCTAAACTTCTAAAGCATATGATCTTCTATGGTACCTCTATTATTTTTTTGATAGAATTTTCACGTTATAGTTTAATGTTATACAAGCTATTAGCAAATTGTAACCCTTTTACTAACGGTCCAATATAACCAAAAATAAAATAAAATAAAAGGTTATCATGTGTCTTAATGAAACCTACTATCAAATTTGACATAAACACTACTTTATTAGACAAGGTCGAAACTGAAGTAACATGAAATATACATATTGTAGAATTTATCTAAATTTGCAATTATTTGTGGTGGTGGTGGGAAGATAATTTCATTCGAACTGCTCTATTTTATCAAATTTTCTACATCATCTACTTCCAGCTAGAAACAATCTTTTTTTTAAGGTCATAATTTAAGATATAAAAAATGGTCTCATAAATTTTTTAATCTTTTTCAAATTTATCATTGGGGTAATTGAGCCTTGCAGTTGATTCATCAACATCCCTTCCAAATTCTGGGACCAAAAGAATCCAATTCTTATTCAACATAAGTAGCCAAGAGAAGTTGAGATAGAACAAAAAAACAAACAGTACTTTCCAAATTTCCAACTAGCATTAAATTCCCTCAAAACAGTCCTCAGTGGCAAAGAAAAGACAAACACTTATTAAAAGGAAACAAGTACTTCCAGAAAATCTCATTTCTGAAGCAGACCATGAAAATATATACGACAAACAGATGAGATCATAAGGCCTGTGAAGTGTTCCACTCTTTCCTGCATTAGAACAAAATAACACCTATAAAATTTGCTTTACCTCAGAATCAGATAAATGTAATGTACAAGTAAAATAAAGTATCCACAGCTGCAAGTGAAACAAAACCCTGAAATGAAGGAAAGATAAGATAAAGTAATAGAAAATTAGACAGCCCAATAATAGAAATAATCTAAACCAATCAAGTTCAACATCAGTGGACTCATGCACATGCTGGAGATCCTAAAAACATCTGCCACAAAAGGAACTCAAAAACAATGCAGGTGGTCCAGCTGGATGGGATCAAACCTTATGTGTGAGATGTTTCTTATCATAATTAGGTAAGGCCTATGAAGCATTGTCATCAAGTCTGTGAACGAGGGGATTCCCCGGTCGTGTTTCTTTCTTTATTAGTAAGTAACACATGAACCTGGTGGGTTTTGAAACCCAAACCAAACCATCAACCTTGTACTTAAAGAAGAAAGAGATACCATTTAAACTAGAGCTTATTAGCCCAAGTAATATTTTAATTATCTACTATCTAAGCAAATATGACTACAAACATAAATACAGCACCATGCAAGACTCCAATTCCTCTATTGAGTGAAAGTGCATCTAGATGTTAGTTCATCAATTGTTGCCCTTGGACACAGCATTGCAATGCAAACCAATATATGCATTTATGCATGTCACAAATATTCACACACCAATATTATTTTTATGCACACAACACCTACGTAAACATCAATCAAGGTTTTCAGCACAAGTGCGTGTCTAGAACACAAGGCCACAACAGAAATGTAAAATTGCCCAATTTTAATATCTTTATATATGACTTCTATACCACATAGAATTGTCCAATTTTAATATCTTTATATATAACTTCTACACCACATAGAATGTCTGACAATAATGGTACTCGTATTTTGATATTTAATATAGGGACGTACTAAGAAAGCACATACTAAGAACGCGACATTATGACAAATCTACCAAAGTAATAATTTGCTTCAGCAGTCCTTGACATAAAACATTTGTGTCATTAGTAATGTCCAATAAATAGCCATATCTTACCCATGTTATGTCATGTTCAACATAGGCAGTTCACACATTTCCAAATACAAAGATAAACAAGAATGCTCAAAAACATTAACTAGGGAGATTTATTATTAGTTCTTTTATATGCAGTACTGCATCGTTCTTAACAACATACTGGGTGAAAAGAAAGCACATGCTAATTGATTCCAAATTCAAACATATGTATTTGTTATTGTATGAATTACACATATTTCTCAGGTTGTTTAAGATTCATATCATCTTGATTACATGATTTAGGCATGTTTACTGATTGACCTACATGCATTAAACAACAAAAGTAATGACATACGTACTCATCTTTGAAATTTGAAGCACTTCTAAATTAGTTTAACAAAAAAACCTTTTTAAATTTTATATTAAAAAATGGAATTAACTTGACCTTCAACACAATACAACCTGCACATATTGCAGCTCGATGTTGTTTTTTGTTCATAAACAGATTTCACCTATCCTGATGGAAACCAACCCAGAGGCAAATAGTCCAAATCTTGTATTTCATATAAAGATCTTTTCTTTTAAGTTTAAAGTAGTGAGTTTCTACCACTAGTCACGTTTGCACTACCAAAGGACTAGTCAAGTTATAGTTGGGACTATTGGTAATCACTTACATAGACTAGTTCAATCTAATAAACACCTTATGTAAGACTCAACACACACCCGCATAACACACACATACATATCCAATCCACATAATCCAGTGGATATCACAATCCACTTAAATTTTTGACGTCCTTGTTAGGTCCCACATTTTGTTGTAGTGTCCTTGAGCCACATTGCCGTTACCCCACTTGGCTATGATACCATTTTTCATGACTTAAGGAAAGCACCAGCTACCACATATACCCCAAAAATGACAGATCAAGTTCCAATCAAGGCTTATCTTAATCACCTATATAGCCTAGTTTGACCTAGTAAACATTCGGTGTGGAACTCAGCATATGCCCACATAACACACACTCATACAATCCAATTCACATGATTCAAGGTACCATAATCTCCCCACTTAAATTCCTAACATGCTAGTTAGATCCCACGTTGTGCTGCAATACCCTCGAGCCACATGACATTACTAAATTAGCTTTGATACCATTTGTCACAACTCAAAGAAGTGCTAATCACATTTATGCTATACCCTATAAGTATCTAGTAAGCATCTGAGGTAGGCTCAACACAAGTTGCACAACACATCTTAGCCTATCCAATCCAATCCACATAATCCAGGGTATCAAATTTAGACCCTAACTTAATTGGCTTTTATATGCATCAGGACTATTCATTCAAGTATTATTATTCTCCAACTTTGTTGCTTGCAATTTCCCTTTGCAATAAGTATAGGGATACAAATTTTTAACTGCTGACATGGCTTGTTTCGACTAGTGCATTATAAAAGTGGTGTCAAGGACTCAAGGGTAAGTCTTTGTGAAAGTGACGTTGCTCCAATTACAACTCGCTACCTTAGCAAGTTGTAAAAAAGGTTGTGTGATTGTGTCATTAGCATTGCTCTTCCCTTTGTGCCATCCTCCATAATTTGCTTCACAAGTATGATGGCATGCGTGCATCCACCACAATCATCATCTTGAGAGAGAGAGAGGAGGGTGGAGTGAAAAACTTAATTAGTTTGCAAATGCAAGCAAGGAATCAGAGAGATTGGACATACAATTTGCTCAGCATGCCATGCTAATGCATTGGCAGGAAATAACATGAGTATCACCTTTTACTTCCTGTGTACTTTGGCTATGCCATTTTTTTGATTCAATGAATAAAACTTGTCACCAAGAAAAAAGAAAAAAAAGAAGAGTATCACCTTTGACAGAAATTTGTCAAGGGCTTCCCCCCCACCCCCCCGCTTTTTTTTCTTTCTTTTCTGTAGTTCTGTTTAGAAGCATGTTGAACTATTATTCATAAAGACCATGTAACTAAATAAAACCCAATCCACATTCCAGGGACTTAAGTTGGCTCAATTTACCAACAGGTGCAAAGTCAAAATGAAATCCAGGAAAGATAATAATAACATTTGACAGATCTAACCAAAGAAACTCACAGAGCAATTAACAAAGTCTATGATGACTTCCACGAATGAAAAGAAAAAAAAGATCATAAAATTTGCACCATATTTTGAACATCAAGCAATCAAAATCAATTATCATGCCATTCTTGCACCAACATAGAACTAATTAGGTGGTGGACCAATCTTTCCATTTGATCCAAGTGCTGATATTTAATCCTCAAGTATAGTAGTTCTCCGCATGATTTTTGTTATAGTTTGAAGATATAAAGTTCCTACATGCTATCCACTGTAAGTTGCCATATGGATACACAATACATGTTATTTGTTGACTATAAAACTCACCCTAAATATTTTGGACTACTAGTGTATTATGGTAAATGCAACAGGAGATCCAAGTTTAATCAAATGTGCTTAGAAGAAAATCCTGAAATAATACCTGAAGTCAGGGTTCCACTAAACAACAGCAATGTTTCCAATAGTTTTAAGGTCAAAGATCTCAATCCAATAGCCATCAGGATCCTTAATAAATGCTATCCCTTTCATTTTTCCTGCACCCAGTTCCAATAGAACATATTTATGCATAATCAAAGTGAGAAATTTGAGGGAAAAAAATGAATCTCTTCATCCCTTTTTATAAAATTAATACTGCCCACAATAGAATCAGACAATATTTATGCATAATGAATAATAAATTTAAACAAACTTTTGCTACCTATGATTGAATATCAGTAAGCTCATATAGGCTAACATCTCCAGTAACATCTTTCTTTCACCCAAGGAACTAGAAGACTTTTATTTATCCTCACCAATTAACTCTTTTATTTTACATATTTAGTTTTTCTAAATTATTTTCTTAACTCGTAGAATACTTAAAACACTTCGAACTCTAGAAATATAAAACCCTATCAAAGGCTTTCAATATCCTGAGAAATGGTTGGAAACAGGGATATTTGGATCTCGTGGACTTTGGTAATGGAGGTACTCCCCTTAAAGATGCTATTTAGGAATGAAAAATCCAAGCTATATTTTTACATAGAGGAAAGGCTACACCAGTTTTATAAAGTAAACAATGACTCTTCTAAAGCTACACTCAAGTCAAAGCTATCCGGCTGTGAACAAGGGTTCTCAAGGAGGCATCATGCCATGCTTAATATATTTTCTCACCAGCAATCCCCACCCATAATTTGAACTTGAGATGATAATGTATATAAATAAGTCAACATACCATGCTTAATAACTTTAGTAGTATGATAGAGGTGTCTTACCATCATCCGGTTTCTTTACAAACTCCACTCCTAGACGTTCAAATCTTTCACATGCCTTGGATGTGTCATCAACAGTGATGCCAATATGTCCTAAAAAAAAAAAAGAAAGAACTTAAATTTGAATATCATCCACTATTGTTCCCCCAAAACTGGATAGATCTATATAAAAGAATATCATATTTTTCTAGAGTGTGCATGTGCGTGCATACACACACAAGTTGAACACCTTCAATGCACAAAAATTATTTGCATACACCCACGCTAACTGAATGCACCAAATAAATAAAAATTATTTGTGGCCACAGAAAAAATAATTATAAATGTTGTTCAAAAATACTCAAAACTATTTGCATATGCAACAGTAAGAGACTGATATGAGGACTTGTGGGCAAGAAAGATAATGATGACCCCCATATCCATGAACAGGCCCATCATATATATGTTTTTCCGTTTCTCTATGGCATCCATTAGTTCGGCAGATTAAATCAATGGGCTTAATTGACCTGACAACCCCACATATGCAACAGATAAAGGGAAAGATGAATTTGGCAAAGATGGGCTATAAGTCAACCTCCACAGGTAGGACAGGAAAAACATATTTATCACAATCACATGTAATCAAATTGAACTTTGAGTTACATACCAAAGCCACGAGGTTCTGAATTCCCATTGTGGTATCCTTTGAATTCAGGATCACTTTCAGTACCCCAATTGCTGTAAGAATTATTTGCAAGTTAAGACACTATCAAGGGATATCGGGTGCATAAAAGATGACATTGCACATAGTATTCTTACTGTGTTAGCTCAATTGTAGCCTTTTGACTGAAGGTCCAAACTGTTCTATCAACTGAGTTACTAGGAGCCGATGTTGGATCCTACAGCAGAAAAAATATATACATAAACTTCCAAATTTTTTAGTAAAGTGAGGAAATTATCTGAAATTGACCTCAAGTTTTTGACACTTAACAGACTAAATGGGAAAATACAAAAATATTTCTGAAAAAAAAAGGTGATAGAGAATTCAAATGACATGATAATCAGATCATTAACACAATTCGTAGTGAAACAAAAATTAGGTTTCAAACATGATAAGCTGTGTTGACGTTCCAGCAGCCATTAATGCATTAAGCAGAAAAATAACCTTAACAAATGCAATGTCATGTAATTTACCTCATAGCCCATAAAGTATAAGCTAAACTTCATTTCTGGAAAGTCCAATCTCTTAAGTAGCCTGAAATTTCCAAAAGTCATTATCAATTTCCAGTTTTGGATAACGTATGGTTACACAAATTTCTAGATCCACTCCAACATGCCAGAAATGAAATTTCCAGATGACTGAATTGGTAAATTGGTTTAAAAACTAAAGGTAATTATGTAGCTCAATAAAAGGCATCTTATGAAATATGATATGAACATTTATGTGTGCATTATCGTGAATCTAAACTCAAAGAAACTGCTAAGTATTTTAGAAACTGAGTAACCACAAATCAGCACCACCCATTAGACACTGTTCATTAGGAGTGAAAAGATAAAAATCAACCCCCTTTTCCTGCCCCAAAATTCATCCTAGGAAGTTGCCTAAATCATATAAGGTAACTTTATGTCTCATGGGTGGCACTATGTCTATGAGTTTCTCAAATTCCCAACCCACAGACATCAACAATGCTAGAAACACAAAACTTTTCACAGCTTGCTAAGGTGAAAATCAACTTAGTCTTACATGGGCCTACTGCTGGCAAGTGGCACCAATCACAACATGTCATGCCAGCATTTGGGAAAAAAATTGTAAGAAGATTTTGTATCACTAGATTTATTGCTGTATAATTCGATACTAGTCCCAAAAAAATATTGCAATGAAAGAACACAAGAAATGAAAGGACGTAATTGAATAGTCACTTTGGTTGATAGTTTGATACAAGCCCTCTAAAATATGCCTTGGCTGTTACTAGCCATTAGAGATTGAAAAGTCTCTTTTCCCACATTTTCCTGCCAAATTATGTAGAAATTGCACATTCTGTAACTGTCTTGCTTGAGCGACCATCGAGCAAGCCCTCGCTCAAGCTCACTTGACCTGCTTGCATTTCCCCTACCCTCGCTCAAGTGGGCTCGCTGAAGTATCATTTTAAAACCTTGGTTTAGCGTTCTGGAAATTCCATTTCCCAAACAACACTATGCTTGCATTTTGGCTTCGCTCAAGTGGGCCTTGAGCTAGTTTGAGCAAGCCACCAAAACTCAGTTTTCTATTTTATTTCTCTTAATTCTTTTTATTCCAAAGTAAGATTACCCATATATTATAACCTACATTTGTAGTTGTATATGATGTGGGCAGGTTATGCAAGGCCTTGGTCTCAATGAAAAGGGTGAGTTGCAAGACTACATGCCATTGGCTGGCAGCAACACTATCGGCTCTTATCACCTGATTGGCTCACAACTAACTACGCTCCTCGCTTATGCTTTAACTATCTTTGTTACAAATACAAGATTGCTAATTGTTAGAAAATCTAAATTCTAAAGTACTAGAATACACAAGGCAGCTAGCTCAGATGCACTGCATCAGTATATACCTTTATATACAACAAAAAATGTGGACTACATAGTAAAAGAGAAATTCGGTCAGCTTACAAAAAAGAAAATGGCATCAAACATGTCTAAAAATTGCAACATAACCCAACCAGGTTAGAATTACAAATAAGTGCAGCTTAGTCCCATAGACAAAGTATAAAATATACCATAACCAAAAGCCATATTTCAAATTACAGAAAAAGAAGAACAACTTACGACATGCCCAAGACGCGAGAATAGAAGTCTAGGCTCACTTTGGGATCCTTAATCCGATACATCTGCAATCAAAGTATAAACAAAAAAATACCCACAATTTTATAGTAAACATAGATTATCATGTACACGAGGAATCTTTTTTTTTTTTTTTTTTTTTTTTAAAAAAAAAAGCTTATAATTATAAATTACAGTTTGTTGCATGAAGTAGCTCTTGGTAGCTTCATCTGGGTTTGCCTGAAGGCCTGGATTGTTGGCAGGTGATTCTTTCGCTTCCGAAGCCATTGAGAACAATCGGTACCGATTCAGACCCTGCATTTTTATTACAGTAATTAATTAGAGAAAATCATCAAACATAGAAAATAGATAATAGGAATGGGAATGGGAATGGGAAAGGGAGGTGAAGATTCAAAATAGAAACTTGGGTTTGATTGGATTTGAACCTTATTGAATTTGGGGCTGAGCAAAAATGGGAGTGAAGAAGATTGTGAAAAAGAAAAAGTTATGGGTCTAATGGTTATGGTATTGGTGGTCAATCGGAGAAGAGAAAGGCGAGATACTATGCTCGTCGCTGAAGAACAGGCCATGGTTACTATATATATATATAATTACACTAATTTTATAGTGTGCGAGTGAGAGAATTTGAGAAACCAAAAAAAAAAAAAAAAAAAAGAGTGAGAGATTTTTACCTTTTTGTTTTCTAGGACTGGAGTGGATAGTGGATACTAAAAACTTTGTTTGGGTCTTATGTAATGTGTTTGTTGACACGTGGCTGAGTTCCAACACACTACTTTGCAATTTGCTATAAAAAAGAGAAAAGAAAAAAAGCATGTCTTTCTATCTTTTTCTTCAAGGCCCACTTGCCTCTCTCTGTCTTAATAGTGGGCTAGGCTAAAGGCTGGACCCAACACAGCCCAAGTTCCTCGTTGGGATATGCTAAAAGCTCAAGTTCACTTGATATCTTTTTACATTTTATGTGAATTTTGTTAAATTTACAATTAAATTACATTTTATTCTTATATTCTTAATGTTTGTAAAATTTTCAAAACAACCAAAGATTAATAACTATAACATCAATCAATTGTTTAAATTGCAAGTTTTTGTAATTTAAAATTATGCATAAAAAAATATGTTTATGGATCATATTGTAAATAACATCTGATTAACACAAAATTTTACATGTGTGTTAAAAGCTAAAGAACTTAAAATCCAATGATTAGATTTTCGAGTACTGTTAATTTTTTTAAAAGAAAGTTGTAGACTTAAGTTACAACTAAATTTGTAGTCAAACTTTGTCCTTTCATCTTTACTACTTCTTCTTATAAAAACTAGATAATACCACAAAACTACAAAAATTTTGATAAATACAATAGAATTTCGTCTCTCGGCCCACTTTCCTCTCTATGCTAAAGACCTTAGTCTAGCTTAGTTAGCCTTTCCATAATCCAATCTAATCTAATTTTGGTTTAGGAAATATTTATAGAAACTTTTTATTGGATTAAAAAAATAAAATTTTTTCATTAATGGGGTTATGCTAAAAACACATCACAAAAGGTTTGAGATCATTGATGGGGTTTCCCGTTCCCAAACCTTTTGAAAAATCAATATAAAATGCATATTTAGCAAGCTCCAATTGCTCCCTTGTTAGCTTCCGTTAAAGTGAGTTATTATTCACAGAGAGAAAATTCTTATTACTTAGGTGTGAGATCATTGGTGGGGGTTTCCCCTTTCCAGACCTTTTAAGTATCAATACAAAATGCCAAAGGCCTTGTAGCTGAATTGGCACCTTCACATGCACAAAGTGCTTGAGGGTCTAGGGAGGAAAGGGTTCGAGCTGCGGGGTTAGCAGCATGTTGTAATTATTTCTCACAAAAAAAAAAAAAAAGTATCAATACAAAATGCATATTTAACAAGCTTTATTGCTCCCTTGTTTAGCATTTGTCGAGGTGGGCTGTTATTTAAAGATTAAAAAAAAAAAAAAAAATTCCTTGCATACCATTGCATTTTAGAGCTAGTAATTCATATCAATTAAAAAAAAAAAAAAAAAAAACTGGTATTTCATAAAATAATTGTTGAGGTCCAAAATTTGCAACAAGAAGGTCTAGCCTATGGAGATAAAGAAGAACGTGGGCCTTAGAGAAGGGAGACCCAGTCCATGGAGTTGAAGAGGGATGTGTGCCTTGGAAGAATCAAAAGGCCCAACAAAAAGGGCCTTACAAGACAAAGAGAAGAAGAAAGTACAAGAAAAGATAGGATGGGAAGAGAAGGCCCCAAGAAAAGTGCAAATGACTTTAGATTAGCCTGAAAGCAAGTCCTTGGAAAAACCCACATTTATAACAAAGAGGCCCCAAAACTGGTGCAAATGACCCGAGATTAGTCTAAGAGTGGGTCATCTGCACCCTCGAAGAAAAAAGGCCACCAAAATCAAATTCCTCGATCAAAGAAGAAACATGAAATAAGAGGAAGGGTATTCGAGACTTTCCGAGTTCACCCATCATGAAGGAGAATCTATGTTATTTTTTAGGAAAATGCCCAATAAGGAAGAGTCAACATCAAGACCACAGAACCTTTGAAATGTCCATATTTAAGCCTTAGGAGAAGGTTTTGCCTCATTGACCTTAGAGGAGGAGCTGGCTTGCCTAAAGAGATGCCTTTTATGAGTGGAAAGCCAACCCTGACACTTTCAAACATGGGTTCCCAAGAGGTTGAAGTAAGAGATAATGAGGAAATGAACAGTCACCAAAGCTTTAGACAAAAGAGATCAACTCCATTACCAAGGAAATAGAGGGAGAAAATAGTAACTCCAAGTTTCCCAAGATCAGTATAAAAGGAAATGAAGGAAGCCATGAAGACAAGCCAAGAAGCACAGAAGAAGAAGAGAGTATACACACAATATAGACTTAGAATATTCAAAAGGGAGCTTTAGGATTTAACTTGAGTTCATTGAGCGAATAAAAGCATTGTAAGAGGTCCTTTATTAATATTTAGGGAGCTACTTAGATCCAACGGCTCAAATTTCACAAGTCTTGTGAACCCAAAGGGGATTAACCAAGCCTGTGACCTTGGAGGCTTATTGGGCTTTGTGGAGCACCCTTACAATATGAGACTAAATGTATTCCAATGCTTGACTTAGTTAATAAAGCCCCTTGAAGTACTTTGCACTTGTCTACATTACTGTTTATTTTATTTTCTTATTCATATGTTGTGTACTTGCTGATATATTTAGTCTATATATTTGCTTGTTGTAGAGTTCTTTTGACTTGCGCACAGATCGATTTGTATAACGGCCCAAAAAGATTGCGTGAGCCGAGCCCAGTTCACCCATCCAACACTAATATTTACTCCAGGCTCCCCCTTTCAATGACCCAGGGACTTTGTATTGGATTTGGGCCAAGAGAACTGTCCTAAAAAGGGCCCCACAATAATTAATCATAAAGAGCACTTAACGGTCAAATTACTAGTGAAAATAAACAGTATTATTAATATAAAAATTAAATTGAATATGAAAGAACTAAAATAAAAGTTTAAAATATAATTAAGCAAAATAAAAATAATTTCAAACTTGAAGGACCACTGTAAGTTTCTTTAAGACCTTCTCCTCTCTTCCCGTATGTGTGTTAAAAATATTTGGTATTCTCAAAAAAAAAAAAAAAAAAAAAAGATTAGTGTGAAACAAGTGCTGATTACCTATTGCATTTGCTCTTACTCCATGTGCAAGTTGTACAAACTACTAATTACAAACTCCAAAACCCATGTCATTATTCAAAACCACCTTCACTCTTACAACACCACACACATTGCGACATCAATGTCATAATCTGCTTTGTCCCATCATAGAAAATCCAAAATCATTGAAAATTGTTTCCTTCTACTCTTACCTAATGCTAATAGAATAACTATTTCTCAAAAAAAGAAAAAAAGAAAAAAAAAAGATTAGTGTGAAACAAGTGCTGATTACCTATCGCATTTGCTCTTACTCCATGTGCAAGTTGTACAAACTACTAACTACAAACTCCAAAACCCATGTCATTATTCAAAACCACCTTCACTCTTACAACACCACACACATTGCGACATCAATGTCATAATCTGCTTTGTCCCATCATAGAAAATCCAAAATCATTGAAAATTGTTTCCTTCTACTCTTACCTAATGCTCATAGAATAACCATTTCAAAAAAAAAAAAAAAAAAAAAAAAAGCTAATAGAATAATGATTATCATAGGCCCCCCCCCCCCCCCCCCCTTTTTTTTTGATGAATTTATCATATGCCTCCTTACACGTGTAAAATTGTGATTTTCCCATACTAACATACTAGTAAGTATTTATAGCAAAGTTGCTAAAAAATATAGTTTTTAGCAACTCAAAATACTACTTTATCTATTTTAACATCCCACTTTATAATACATCCAATATCAAAGTTTTTATTTTAGCATTCAACACGTTAAAATAATATAAACAATACAATAAAATAATATTCTCAACACAATAAACAACCACAATAAAATAAAGAGGAGAAATAATGAAATATTATACTTTTTTTTTATAGCTTTGGAGCTACAATAGAGTGTCAAAGATGACACTTTACTGCAGCTTGGTTGCTAAATTTTTTTAATTTAATAACCTTGATGTAGCTTTTTTTTTTTTAGTTGCTAAAATAAGTTTTAAATCATTTTAACATCTTTAGTATGAGTGCTCTAATATGTTACTTAGCAACACCCCATACTATAAGTGGGCCGGTTACACTTATTTCGAAATTTGAACTTTCTCTTTTATTTAAACTCTTGACAACATTTTGTAAACTTATACTTTACCAATTCCAAAACCTTAGAAATTCCACACAAACCATTAGTCATCACATGTTCTTATGAATAATTAATAACATTTTTATTTTCAAATATTTAGTTAACACTTCTTCTATAAATAATCTATATAATATTTAAAAGTTGAAGTGTAATATATTTTGTTACTACGTTTCTGTTGAGCTACATTAGCAGTCATATCATCATTTTTTATCCATCATTTCTTAAAAAAAAATGTATATAAATATTAATGTATGCAATAATGTATTATGCTTTTACTAATTCTCGAAACTAATTATAACTTATCAATCATGATAGGACTATCACTTTTCCACTACTATGATTTTACACATTCTTGAACCTATATGTAACTTATAATAGAAGATACATTTAATACAAAAACCTTAGACGGAGACACCATTTATTTATTTATAGTTTATATTCACCGAAAAAATCTCTTTTCACCACTTTATTCATATTTGTATTCTAATATGGTTTTCAAGGCCAAGTTGAAGGGTTCAATTCCACTCCTATTTAGTGTCCGTTTGGGAATAACTTATTTAATTTTTTGCTGAAATTTTTTTACTGAAAGTGTGTAAAAATATATTTGTACCTTGAAGAAGTGAGAAAATGCTGGAAAAATTGAGGTTTTAAAAAGCTATACATAAAAACTAAAAGCTAAAAGCTGAAGCTAATGCCAAACAGGCTCTTAGAGAACCATATGTCATTTTAATTAACCGAAGAGATAGAGATAATAAAGCTCTTAAGAAAGGATTTTTTTCCCCTTTCTTTTTCTTTTTGTAGAAAATGTTACATGCAAATGGTTTTCCTGATATATGTATATATACATATATATATATATATATTTGTTGTTGTTGTGATGTACCAACTTTCTCTATATGGTACCAAATTCAACTTGAATAAAACCTTCAACAACCACATAGAATCACAGACACATGCATAATAATTTGGTTACAAATATTAATGTGATAACAAATCCGATTGATGTTATTTCAACAACAAACCACTTCTATCACATTAGAATACATTACTTATCACATATTATAGTTTCACATCATTTTATTATTATAATGATTATTAATTTTTTGAGTTATGTTCACTAATTATGGTTTGGAATTCAGTCCACTTCGGTCCAATTCTGTCCAATTTGATCCAATTAGTCTATTTCGGTCCACTTTGGTCCACTTCAGTGTACTTAAGATTGTGAAAAACACAAGTTTGGGTTGAGAGTACTATGAAGTATTTGAGTAATATCAAGTTTAATTATATGATAAGTTTTTATTATCATGATAATCTCCTTAAGAGAATGGGAAATTTGAATAATGAATTTGAAACTTAAAAAATTTAGTTATACCAAAAGAAATTAGGAAAATATAATGCATAATAAAATAGTTAGAAGAATATGGACCACTTTGAGAAAGAATAATATCAATTAAAATGATAAAATTATATATATGTAAAAATAGATAGATAAAAATTACTTTTAAAAATTGTTTAATATTTTGGGAGGACAAATTATCTACTATAAAATTTAGAAAATAAATTATACATTATACCACATCTCAAAATAATTATATATTCTCATGCATCGTATGGGTCTACGACTAGATACATTAGAATGCAAATCCCAAGCTAATTGTTTTAAACAATTTTGCATGTTACAACTGGCTCTATTTGTTGCCATGGATAACATTTTGAGGAGTACACTATAAGGGAGCTTTTGACCTGAGTAAATAAAATAGTTGAATTTAAAACAAAAATTAAAAAGGAAAAGAGGAAAAACAAATTGTAAAAAGAGTTTAGTCAAGTAGGAAAACCCTCACCTAAAATGTGGTCCAATTATCTTATGAAAAAAAATTGACTAGCACTATTTTAATTTTGATTAAATACGTTGATGATGTGCAAAATTGGAATCATTTAGGGTTTTAAGAACTTCATAATTTCTATGATTTATACCAATTATACTCTTATATTTGTTTTTTTTACATCCATTTTCATACATTAAAATATGGACATACCCGCATCAATTATGGATATTGATGTAAAATAGTGAATTTAAACCAAAAAGAGAATTTGCCAAACACAACAAATTAGTAGTCCTCATAGGTCACAACTTACTAGTTATTACTACATGATACATTACACAAAAAGAGCCTTTGGTACTCACTTCTCTCATTCTAGAGGGAAATTTTTAACCCAATGATACAGTAAGTCAGTACCATATGACACTACAATTTTATGTTTTGAAGGCTTGGAGATAAAAATATGGCCAAAAAACAGAAAGCTTCAAGATAAATGACTTCCCATGCTTTTCACCCTTATCCCATGTCCATGTATTCTTTCATGGCACATTGACATTAATAATTTTGATAAGCCCTACAAAACTATGAAGATATAGAGCTATAGCTTTCTTTTAATCATCTCTTTCAGCATTAATCTAATCATGGCTTCTCTTTTGTATTTTATTCTATCTGTGATTATTTCTTCAATCAGTGCTAACTGCTCAGGGTCCACCCTCACCTAGCTACAGAGCCCAAGTTCCAACATTAATTCCATAACAATTGATCAAGGCTTTAGAAACCTCTGGGGGTCCAGCCCTTCATGCTTCTTTATTGTCTAACAATTGGTTTTGTCTTTGGTCCTTTTTTTTTTTTGATAATCTGGTTTTGTCTTGGTCTTTATTGTCTCAAGTATAAGCTCACTTTCTATCCAACTCTTTTTGTACAATGGAAAGGAAAAAAAGGGAAGGGCACTCTGGCTACAAGACAAGTTACTCTGGAACAAAAACAAATTTAAAATGACTAAACGTAATTAACAATAAGGCCAATCTCCTCAGTCTTCAACAATATAATACACCTCTCTGTCTGTGTCTCAATGTCACTGTTCGATCTTGAAACTTCAAATATTAGTTTCTTTTTTAATTATTTTGTTTTTTTGTTATTGTTTTTAATATTTCGTCTCCGTAGAGAAGAAAAAGAAGAACCAAAGGCAATAAGCCAGCAATAATAATAACTAATCTATATTCTATAGTAAGCAAAACTAAGCTCGCCTTGTCGTCCCCAATAGGCTATAGATTAGTCCTATGACAGTATCTCTTTCAATTACGCCACCACATTTGTCTGCATTTATTTCGACTTTGAAACCACATTCACTCTTTCCAATTAGCACCACACATCTCCACGTCATTATCATCATCCGTCTTATCCCCTTATAGAGAAAAGTCTCAAAACTCATTGAAATTTAATTCTAATTTAAATAAGGGTCATTTTCATATATTTTCATATATGCCCCCTAGAAATTTATTTTAAGAAAATTTTTATCGAAAATTTTCAATAAAAATTTTCCTAAAATAATTCTTATTATCATATGCTCCAAAGGCATATATTAGTAAAACTCTTTAAATAATTGTTTAATTTTCCTTTTATCTCTAATTATTTTATTTTACTTTATTTGACAACACGTTTATCTATATTTTTAGTTAAGAGCAGTTTTAGTGCTACAACCAAAGAGACAATTTATGCCACAACTCATCACATGTATGGTGAGTTGTCGCAAGTTGTGCCTTTTGTTCTGTCACCAGACTTTTTCTTTAGCTAATGGACCAGGATCAGCTTATTTGATGGATTAGCTCTGACCCTCACACCCAAAAAAACCCTAAGAACTTATATATATTGCCACTCCCAAAATTACCACTTCATAACCTTTCTTCCTAACAAGTTTTTTGATCTAAAATCAAATGGAGAAATCTGGGTATGGGAGAGATGGGATATACAGGTCAATGAGACCACCATTAGTGTTACCAAAAGACCCAAATCATTCTATGATCACATTTCTCTTCAGAAACGCATCCTCGTACCCAAACAAACCTGCTCTCATCGACGCAGAAACCTCCGAAACCTTAACCTTCTCGCAATTGAAATCCACAATCGCAAAAGTGTCACAAGGATTGCTCAGCCTAGGCATTACCAAAAACGACGTTGTCCTCCTCTTCGCTCCGAACTCGATCCGATACCCAATCTGCTTTCTCTCCATCGTCGCGATAGGTGCAATCGCCTCAACAACCAACCCTCTCTACACAACCCAAGAGCTCGCCAAACAGGTCAAGGACTCGAACCCAAAGTTAGTTATTACAGTTTCTGAATTGTTGGACAAAGTCAAAGGTTTCAACCTGCCAGCTGTCATTTTAGGACCAAACTCCAACACCAACAGCAACCTTAATTCAAACCCAAAAGTTATCCATTTCAACGATTTGCTAAACCTTAACCCATCATCATCAGATTCCGAGCTGAACATCAACAATGTGAAGCAAAACGACACCGCCGCGTTGCTGTACTCGTCGGGAACCACGGGTACGAGCAAAGGCGTGATTTTGAGCCATGGGAATTTCATCGCGGCGTCGCAGATGGTGACGATGGATCAAGAGGTGGCCGGGGAGAGACACAACGTGTACCTGTGCGTGTTGCCGATGTTTCACGTGTTTGGGCTGGCGGTGATTCTGTACGCGCAGCTGCAGGCTGGGAGTGCGCTGGTTTCGATGGAGAGGTTTGAGCTGGAGAAGGTGTTGGCGGCGGTGGAGAGGTATAGGATCAGCCATTTTTGGGTGGTGCCGCCGATAATATTGGCTCTGGCGAAACAGAGTGTGGTGAAGAAGTACGACTTGTCGTCGGTGAAGCATATTGGGTCTGGTGCTGCGCCTTTGGGCAAGGATTTGATGGAGGAGTGCAGTAGGAATGTCCCAAACGCTGTCGTTATGCAGGTACTTTACAACTTGTTTTAAACCACACATTATTATTTTTTATTGATAAACTTCTATTTTAAACTACTTTACAAGTTTATTAAATTAAAATATATGGTTTAAAATATAATTTTTCCTATGCAAAATATAACCACCACTTGTACCTTGTGTCAACTTTATAAAAAAAAAAAAAATTTATGTACCAATCAAGAGTTAACGTAAGGAAGTGTGATTCTTTTTAAACCATGCGTCCATGCCTAAGAATCTTTAAGAGAGAAACCGAGAGAGCAAAATAAAAGCAAGGATAATAGTTGAATATGATGTGTTTTGGATTTCTATTCTAGCTTTATGAATTGGTTATGGGTGTTAGTTGTCTGATGGAACGACTGTAACTTCTTATGTTTTACCAGTTAGCTTAACTGGTAAAATCTCTGATGGTTGTATAAGAGATCTGGGGTTCAATTCTCGCCTACACCAAAAACTGATTGGTGTCTTGGTCTGATGATAAAAAGCTATCATCAGGAGCGGACGCCATAGGTTGAAACTCTCTCTCCAAAAAAAAAAATTCTATTTGTTGATTTTTTTAGAAGTACATTTAATCAAGGCTTTAGAAATCTCTGGGGTTTCTTGGCATCGGCAAGACCAGGACTCTTTAACAATCTGGCTTCATAAATCATAATAGCTTAGGTCTTATAATTAGTCCTCACTTGATGGTGCCCATTTTTTCTTTTTGCAGCCCTTCATGCTTCTTTATTGTCTAGGAGCATTCATATAAGTTCATGCAAATTTTTTTGCCTATTTTAGTATAAGAATTTACTTTTTTTTATTTTACATTTTTACTTTTCAAAACACCCCACGTCATATTATCTATTTTACACTACATTTTATTAAAATATCAAATTTTCTGAATTTTTAAAATTGTTTCTCCTTTTTTACTCACAACAAGTACCATCCATTCTCTTTCTTCATTCTCAAGATATGTAAAGAAAGAATAAACAACTAAAGACAAAATGAATAGTATCAATATAAATTTACATAATTACTATAACAGACTTGTACATTTACATAATTATACATAACTGACATAGGTTAATTTTAGGTAAAACTGTGTAAATTCTTCACATTTTTTTATTATATATAGTCCATGTATAATAAAATACACCTCTATCTGTGTCTCAATGATCGTTGGAGTTTAGCAAGGTATCAAATTTTAAATCCAAATTAGTCACTGTTGGATCTTGAAACTTTAAATATTGGTTTTTGTTTATTTATTATTTTGTTTGTTTTTTATATTTCGTCTCTAGATAGGACAGTAGAAAAGAAAAAGAAAAAGAAAAACCAAAGGTAAGCATTCACAACAAGTTTGCTAAAAATTTTAATTTTTAGCAATTCAAAAAGCTGCTTCATCTATTTTACCACCTTACTTAACAATACATCCTACATCAAAGGTTTTATTTTAGTATATAACATATTAAAATAATATAAACAATTTCTACTCACAAACACCATTCCACAATCTCAAAACACCCACATCAAAACACTTACCCACAACCACATAACAGCCATACCCACAGCTAAACAACCATATTTCATGGCAAGCTACCAACCACAATTCTGTCCACATGGAATTACTTTGAAAACTCAAAAAAGTTCTAAGCAAGATACAATTCCCATACACCCTTTCATCTTTAACCTCAAAACACCCACTACAAATTTTCTTTTAATCGACACAAATGAAAATCTCATGAAAAACAAAGAAGCTTTTGAACCATATCATGGAGTTGAAGTTCACATCGATTCAAATCACTCAAATGCCAAGCTAAGAAATGCAAGAAGAAAGAGAAATCTAAGAAGTTGGAGATCAAGAAAGCCATGGAGAAAGGCAGCATTGATAGAGCTCAAATTTGCGCCGAGAATGCAATCCATAAATGCATCGAGCAGATGAACTATCTCCGCCTCGCTTCTCGCCTCGACACTGTCGTAGCTCATCTCAACACACAGGCAAAGATGTTGACGATCAACAAGTCCATGGGGAAGTTGGGTTCAGTTAGAGAGAGAAGAGGAGAAAGGTTGGGCGAGGCTGGGTTCGGTTAGGTGTGGCGAGGCTGCGTTTGGTTAGGCATGGGGGAAGGGGAGAGAGGGGTTGGTGAAGGGGAGAGAGAGGTTGGCGTGTTTGCGTGGGTGAGATAGAAAATTTTAGGAACCGTTAGAAGAGAAGACAGAGATGGGAGAGAGGCACCTTAGTTTCACAAATAAACTAAGATTATTCTGTTATAACATTCAACTACAGTGAGCTACTATAGATGGCAGTTCATTATAGGTAGGAATGGCAAAAATTGTCCAACTCACCGGTACCCGACTCGGACCGACCCTAATGGGGCGGGTTTTACCCAACCCATAAAGCAAATGAGGCGGGTTTGGGTTGGGCGCAGGTATTATGCATATCTGCCCTGAACCCAACCCGTATGCATATGTAATATTAAAAAATTTTAAAAACCCTTATAAATACTGCTCTTTCTCATTTCTCTATTTTCACTTCCCTAACCGTAATCACTCTCCCAGCCGCCCTCCCTCTCCCTCACTCTCACTCTCACTCTCACTTGTTGCCATTGCTCACTCCTCCACCGTGCCGCTCCCTCCTCCCTGCCTCCCCCCACTGTGCCACTCACTCCTCCATTTGGGTGGGGATGGGGGATATTCCTTTGTTTTACAGAAGGGAAGTTGCTGCAATATTGATGATATTGGATTTTGTTATAAAAGAAAATTTCCAATAGAATCTCAATTGAAGAATGACCCTAATCACCATTTTTGTGATGTATTCATTTGGCGAGGATTGGTACAGTTGCTTGTGGTGAGTCTCGTGGGGGTGTTGGATGATTACGATTTGGGTCTTTGTTGGAATGGGCTAAGCGGCGTTGTTTCGCAGAGACACATTATTTTAGGTCTACTGCGGTTCTGGTGGTTCTGGTTTGGCCTTAGTTGGAAAAATGAGGGAATTCTTTTTTTGGGTTTCCAAGTGTTTTGTGGTTCTATTTTTGGAGTGTTTTAGTGTTTTACATTTTATTTATTTATTATTTCATCTTGAAAAATATTTAGAAGTTCTGTATTTGGGTTTGTGATTTTGAAAGGGAAAATGAGAAATATGAAATTAAATTATTGTAGATTTGTGTGATATACTGATATTGATATCTATATATATATATATATATATATATATTTATTTATAGATTGGGCCAAGATTTAGGGTCTTCAAATTGGGCCTTGTGTTTGTGTTTGTGATTGTCATTTTGAAAGGGAAAATCATAAATCAGGAAAATAAAAAATTGATTTTTATTTTTAAACATTTGGTCATGGATTGGGCCACGGATTAGGGGCTTTAGATTAGGCCCTGAAGTGGCATGGCGGGGTGGGGCTTGCAGGGGCTTGACAGGGCGGGTTTGGGGGTTAAAAAAAAAATCATTTAGTTAACAGGGAGGGTGGCAGGTTGGGTTCGGGCATAAAGAAACTCGCCCCAAATCCAACCTAGTTTCCTAACTATAAGTTGTAGCTGAAACTCAAAATTTTTTAAGTTAGACACTTTTGATGTAGTGAGTGTTTTTAGTGTGTTTTGTACTAAATTAGCTTTTTAGTCATTTTAGTAACTTTAGTGAGAATACTCAATAATAACTAGTCTATAGTAAGCGTTCATTAAAAAAAAATAAAAAAAAAAGTTCATAAAAAAACTAGTCTATAGTAAGCAAAACTAAGCTCGCCTCGTCCCCGCTAGGCTATAGTATAGATTAGTCCTGTGACAGTAATTGTTTCAATTACGACGCCACATTTACTCTTTCAACACGACAGATCTCCACGTCATTATATCTATCATCATTTGTCTTGTGTCTCTTGTCCCCTTATAGGGAAAAGTTCAAACTCATTGAAAGTTTTTTTTTTTTGGTAAACAACTCATTGAAAGTTGATACTTAATAATTGTTTAATTTTCCCTCAACGTTATCTTCATTTTTAGCTTATCTAATGGATTGGATCAGACCCCATCTCACGCCGATAAGTCCAAATTTTCTGTCTCACTTTTCTTACTTTATTCTATACTCTATCAATAAAAGTTTGTCACGTATTCACCTAATTAATTAAATACTACCATTAATTAATAATGATAATATTAATAAGTTAATAATGATAGTATTTAATTAATTATATTAACACGTGACAAGTTTTTATTGGTGGAGTATAAAGTGAAACAGAAAAAGTGGGACATAAGATTTAGATTTCACACCGAAAACCCAAAAACTTGTATATAATACCACTCCCAAAATTCCCACTTCATAACCTTTTTGTTTATTGAGCTAAATAGTACAATACAAATGGAGAAATCTGGGTATGGGAGAGATGGGATATACGGGTCAATGAGACCACCGTTAGTGTTACCAAAAGACCCAAATTATTCAATGGTCACATTTCTCTTCAGAAACGCATCCTCGTACCCAAACAAACCTGCTCTCATAGACGCGGAAACCTCCGAAACCATAACCTTCTCACAATTAAAATCCACAATCGCAAAAGTGTCACAAGGATTGCTCAGCCTAGGCATCACCAAAAACGATGTTGTCCTCATCTTCGCTCCGAACTCAATCCAATTCCCAATCTGCTTTTTCTCCATCGTCGCAATAGGTGCCATCGCCTCAACAACCAACCCTCTCTACACAACCCAAGAACTCGCCAAACAAGTCAAGGACTCGAAACCAAAGTTGGTTATTACCGTTGCCGAATTGTACGACAAAGTCAAAGGTTTCAACCTGCCGGCTGTCATTTTAGGACCAAACTCCAACGTTACTTCAAACCCAAACGTTATCCATTTCAACGATTTGCTCAACCATAACCCATCATCATCTGAGTCCGAGCTGAACATCAACAACGTGAAGCAAAACGACACCGCCGCGTTGCTGTACTCGTCGGGAACCACGGGGACGAGCAAAGGCGTGGTTTTGAGTCATGGGAATTTCATCGCGGCGTCGCTGATGGTGACGATGGATCAAGAGGTGTCCGGAGAGAGACACCACGTGTTCCTGTGCGTGTTGCCGATGTTTCACGTGTTTGGGCTGGCGGTGATTATGTACGGGCAGTTGCAGATTGGGAATGCGTTGGTTTCGATGGAGAGGTTTGAGCTGGAGAAGGCGTTGGCGGCGGTGGAGAGGTATAGGGTCAGCCATCTTTGGGTGGTGCCGCCGATAATATTGGCTCTGGCGAAACAGAGTGTGTTGAAGAAGTACGACTTGTCGTCGTTGAAGCACATTGGGTCTGGTGCTGCGCCTTTGGGTAAGGATTTGATGGAGGAGTGTAGTAGGAATGTCCCAAACGCTGTCGTTGCTCAGGTACTTTACAACATGTTTATAAACCACAAATTATTAATTTTTTATTGATAAATTATCTAAGAGTCTATCAAATTAAAATATATGGTTTGAAATATAATTTTTTCCTATGCAAAAATTATGTATCAATCACGAGTTAATACTTAACACATAAGGAGGTGTGATTTTTTGTCAATCTCTATGATGATTATTGAATTTATGTATTGAAAATCTTACCAGTGATTACATATGTTTTTTTATTTATTCCTAACACGCACAATCAAATTAAATATTGACCAAATGTTATTTATTATTCAATGTGTAAAGTGTAAACCCTTATTTTGTGTATAATTTTAATTATAAAAAAAAAATGAAAGTGAATTTTTCATAAACAAGATATTATTTTTATATTTGATTATTTTGAAATTTTGTGAGGATAATGGGGAGTATATTGACACGATATAGTCCTGAAGTTTTTTCAAAATACACTTTGGATAAAAATGTTATTGAGTTGTGTAATATTAACAAACACTATACACATTACACTATATTTAATTTAAATTTCGGCCTATATTTATGTGTGTGTGCGCGCACAATCCATGCTTGGGAATCTTATATGAATGTGTGAGAGGAGTGCACAATCGATCTGGTACATGAAAGGAACAATTTTGGATTTCTATATTATGAATTGGTTGAGTGTTAGTTGTTTGATGGAACGTCTGTAACGCCTTATGTTTTTGAAAATTTCTATTTTTTGCTTATTTTAAGTACTTGCTCTTCTTAGAGCATTCTCATCAGCTGTTCTATAAAAAATGTCATTTTGACACACCAAAAGCCTACTTTATTATTTTACCACATCATTTTACAATATCCCCTTCATCAGATGATTTATTCTTCAATTCTATACATTTAAATAATATTTACAACACATTAAAATAATATATTAACTCCTCTCATCAACAACAACAACAACAATGGCACAGCCACCACTGCCGCAACAACGTCCACCAACAACAACCACGGCCACAACAAAAACACCGACAGCCACCGCCGGCACAAACCCACATCCAACAACGCCACCTTAAAAAAAAAAATCCACAACAACCCAAAAAATAACCACCACAGCCACCAATTTACCGCCACAACCATAGTACCACTGCCACAACTAACCCACAACCCACCATATTCACAAACCTCAAAACCCATCCCAAATCAAACAAACCCAACCTCCAATCCCTCTAGATAAACCTGAACCTCACAACCTACCGGCAACAACAAAAAAAGCCACCACCACAACCTATGAAAATCAACCAATAGCCACAACAATAAAACCCACGGCAACCAAAAAAAAAAAAAACCACCATTGGAAAACAAAAGAAAAGAAATGTCTCACACGGTGAGAGATCGGCGGTGTGGGGGGGGGGTGGATGGCACGGCAAGCTTGGCGGCGTGGCATGGCGGATGGTACGACAAGCTCAGTGGCACGGCGTGGCATGACGTGGTGGATGGCACGAAGCTCAGCGGCGCGGCGTGGTGGTCACTGTGGTGAGATCGGTGTGGCTGTGAAAGAGCAATAGAGAGGGCTAGACAAAGATAAGATTTGAGAGAGAGGACCAGACAGAGAGAGAGAGAACCAGATGAAGAGAGAGATATGTGTTGGAAGGAGAGAGAAAAAGTAAATAAAATAAGAATAAAATTTTTGACATTTTTGTCCGTACCATCTCATATTTCAGAGGATACTATAGCCGCATGCCAAAAATTTTGAAATTTGAGATATCTGATGAAGGTTGGTTTTTGGTGTTTGGTGTGTCAAATGCCAAATATTTGGCATTTGACACACCTGATGGTAATGCATATTTGGCATTTGACACACCTGATGGTAATGCTCTTAGAATGCACAATGATTGGAATAACAAATTAATTAAGTAGTCATGTTTACCTACAGTAAATTATATAAAAAAAAAATTATAGTTTAGCAGATGGCTTTAAGACTCCAATACAATAAACAAATAATGGTGTGATTTTTTGTCAACCATAGACTTGTGTAACCTTTTGTTAATCTCCATGATGATTATTGAATTTATGTATTGAAAATCTTAGTAGTGATTATGTGTCTATTTGGGAACAGCTTATTTAGCTGAAATTGAAAACTTTTTGCTGAAAGTATTGTAGATAAAACTAAAAGGTAGCTGAAATAATACAGTAAAACTCATGAATAGTAGCAAAAATAAGCTGAATAGTAAAAAAAACTGGCTTTTTTTAAGCCAATGCCAAACACACTTTACATATGTTTTTGTTATTCTTAACATGCACAATCAAATTAAATATTGACCAAATGTTATTTATTTATTTTTTTTGAGAAACCAATCTGTGAGCTAGATTGGGCTTTTATTAAAAACAAGAGGAAAAAGCATTAAGGGACATCAGAAAGGACCAAGGGAGCTATATCTCGAGGACAGTCTTCCAACCAAACATGAAAATCTAAACCAACACTTGCACGCTTAGCCAAAGCATCAGCTACTTTGTTATAGCGTCGATTGACATAACAAAAGTTTGAATAAGACAAAAGGGAAGATTGATTGATAATGTCACCAACAATGTGACCATATAGGGACTGATCTGCCGAACCATTTTTGAAAGCTTGAATTACCATTGCTGCATCACCTTCGAAAATCACATCAAGGAGGCCAATCTCGATAGCAAACTGAATTGCATGTTTACAAGCTAGTGCTTCTATTGCTGCTACGGACTGAGGGAGTGGAATACGCATCGCTAGTGCACCAATGACAGCACCTTTGTTATCGTGAATGATCACACCCAAGCCCGTCGAGTTAGTGCTCTTGAAAACTACTCCATCGAAATTGGCCTTGTACTGGCTTTGATCTGGAGGACTCCAATGAAGCTGGTTTGGGACCTAGGCAGTCACAGGATCTTCATCTTGACAGTTGAGGAAGTCTGTAGCATCCCAGTAGCTACGACAAAGACTTGGTTTAGTGGGCGAGTCAAATGTTCAAGTCGAATGGCATTCCTACGGTTCCAGATAAGCCAAGCAGTGAGTGCAAATATCTCCACTCTATAGTCTTCATGTACCTGCAAAAACCTTGAGAAAAGGCTAGTAAAATCCCCCGAAGGGGGGGAGGTCGATTGGTAAGCCTAACTAAGTGTGCTCCACATGCTTGCTACTTCTGTACAGCCCCAAACAACATGCAAAATGTTCTTGGGGTGGGTTTCGTAGATGTTGCAACAGTCAGATTGGACAATGGGACAACGAAACAGGTTGTCCATTGTTGGAAGAGAATTATTGCATGCACGCCAAATGAAATGCTTCACCTTGTTGGGGGTTCGTAGCATCCAAACACCTCTCCAAAGAGACTTCTGGGGGTGTGGATTAGAGCTACCTAGATTGCTAGCCGAAGCATCACTAGCCAGCAGTTTGTAAGCACTTCGGGTAGTAAAGACGGCGTTTTAGACCAAATTAGGCTGTCAGGGGGCAATCTAATACTCAAGTGAATACTCAATATTACCTTAGCATCATGAGGCAAGAACATTTGCCGTATATCATTAGCTTTCCATACCTCGGATTCAGCATCAATAAGGTTGCTCACCTTTGCATCAGGAGGGATGGAGGGAAGTGGTGAGCTGATCGACTTGTATACTTGGTGAGGGAGCCATTTGTCCTCTGTTAAGCACATTGACTTGCCATCCCCAATCCTCCACACCATTCCTCTCCTCACCACATCTTGGGCACTTAAAATGTTTTTCCATGTGTATGAGCCATTAGTCGAGTTTGTAGCTTCAAGAATAGAGCAATTGGGGAAGAATCTAGCTTTAAACACTTTGTGACACAAAGAGTTCGAATTTTTCAACATTCGTCATACTTGCTTGGCTAACAAAGCCTCATTGAATTTCTCAATCTCCTTAAAACCCATCCCCCTAAACTCGTTAGCTAGACAAAGGCGCTCCCACTTTACCCAGTGAACTTTCCTATTATCACTACTATATCCCCACCAAAACTTCTAGATCATAATCTCAATGTCTTTAATCAGACCTTTTGGGAGTCTAAAACAACTCATTGAGTATGTTGGAATGGCTTGGATCACAGATTTTATAAGAACCTCTCTGCCTTCTTGTGAAAGGAGTTTTTCCTTCCACCCCTAAAGCTTCTTCCATACACGCTCCTTTATATAGACCAAATGTTATTTATTATTCAATGTGTACCCCTATGTTTTGTATATAATTTTAATTATTAAAAAAATTGAAAGTAATTTTTTCTAGACAAGATAGTTATTTATAAATTTGATTATCTTGAAATTTTGTGAGGATGATGGGGGTATAGTGAGACAATATAATCCCGAAGATTTTTCAAAATACACTTCCGATAAAAATAAAAAAAGTTATTAAGTTGTGTAATATTGATAAACACTACACACATTACACTATTTAATTTAAAATTCAGTCAATATGTATGTGTATGTGTGCACAATCCATGCACAATCGATATGGCACATGGATTGTGCGCACATTTGTTCTCCATGTGGGATTTAACTCCATGTGAGAGGAGAGGAAACATGCCATCTGATGCATGGTATACCACCTCACACCAAGACCCAAAACTTATATATAATATATACCACTCCCAAAATTCCCACTTCATAACCTTTCTTCCTTTACAAGTTGTTTGAGCTAAATACAATACCAATACAAATGGAGAAATCTGGGTATGGGAGAGATGGGATATACAGGTCAATGAGACCACCACTAGTGTTACCAAAAGACCCAAATCATTCCATGGTCACATTTCTCTTCAGAAACGCATCCTCGTACCCAAACAAACCTGCTCTCATAGACGCAGAAACCTCCGAAACCTTAACCTTCTCGCAACTAAAATCCACAATCGCAGAAGTGTCACAAGGATTGCTCAGCCTAGGCATCACCAAAAACGATGTTGTCCTCATCTTCGCTCCGAACTCAATCCAATTCCCAATCTGCTTTCTCTCCATCGTCGCAATAGGTGCAATCGCCTCAACAACCAACCCTCTGTACACAACCCAAGAACTCTCCAAACAAGTCAAGGACTCGAACCCAAAGTTAGTTATTACCGTTGCGGAACTGTTCGACAAAGTCAAAAGTTTCAACCTCCCAGCTGTCATTTTAGGACCAAACACCAACCTTACTTCAAACCCGAACGTTATCCACTTCAACGATTTGCTAAACCTTAACCCATCATCATCATCATCAGATTCCGTGCTGAACATCAACCATGTGAAGCAAAACGACACTGCCGCGTTGCTATACTCGTCGGGAACCATGGGGACGAGCAAAGGCGTGGTTTTAAGTCATGGGAATTTCATCGCGACGTCGCTGATGGTGACGATGGATCAAGAGGTGTCCGGAGAGAGACACCACGTGTTCCTGTGCGTGTTGCCGATGTCTCACGTGGCTGGGTTGTCGGTGATTATGTACGGGCAGTTGCAGATTGGGAATGCGGTGGTTTCGATGGAGAGGTTTGGGCTGGAGAAGGTGTTGGCGGCGGTAGAGAGGTATAGGGTCAGTCATCTTTGGGTGGTGCCGCCGATCATATTGGCTCTGGCCAAACAGAGTGTGGTGAAGAAGTACAACTTGTCGTCGTTGAAGCAAATCTTGTCTGGTGCTGCGCCTTTGGGTAAGGATTTAATGGAGGAGTGTATTAGGAATGTCCCAAACGCTGTCGTTACGCAGGTACTTTACAACAGGATTAGAAACCACAATAATATATATATATATATATATATTTTTTTTATAAATTTTATTATTATTTATTATTGATAAAATTATCTAAGAGTTTATCAAATTAAAATAGGCAAATTATAACTTAAGCACTTATGGTTTGATTGAAATTTAAGTTGCCTACTTGTGATTTGAAATTTAACACTTTACTCACCTGAGGTTAGCTCGCTTAGAGTTTCATAACCCATCTCTGTAAAAAACAGGGCTAAATATGTAATTTTGCTTCAGTTTTATGTCTCTCTCCTCTAAAAATACAAAAAATATAAAAATACAAGATCAAATAAGATTAAAAATAATTTAGTAGAACACTTGTATCATGAGATTTCAAATCACAGGTAAACAACTTAAATTTCGATTAAACCTCAAGTGGGTAAAGTATCAAATTTCAAATCATAGGTAGACAACTTAAATTTCGGTTAAACTACATGTGGGTATGTTGGAATTTGCCCAATTAAAATATATGGTTAAAATATAAATCTTTTTCTATGCAAAGTATGGCTACCACTTGTACCTTGTGTCAACTTAAAAAAAAAAAAAATTATGTACCAATCAGGAGTTGACACATAAGGAGGTGTGATTCTTTGTCAACTATAGACTTGTGTAACTCTTTGTTGTCAATCTTACCAGTGATTACATATGTTTTCGTTATTCTTAACATGCACAATCAAACTAAATGTTAACCAATTGTTATTTATTATTTAATGTGTACATCCATGATCCATGCTTTGTGTATAATTTTAATTAATAAAAAAAAAAATTGAAAGTGAATTTTTCATAGACAAGATAGTTATTTATATATTTGATTATTTTGAAAATTTGTGAGGATGGTAGGGGGTATAGCGAGACGATATAATCCTGAAGATTTTTCAAAATACAATAAAAAAGTTATTGAGTTGTGTAATATTAACACACTACGCTATATTTAATTTAAATTTCTGCCAATATGTATGTGTGTGTGCGTGCGCGTGTGCACAATTCATGCCTAGGAATCTTATATGAATGCATGAGAGGAGCGCACAATCCATGCACAATCACAATCCATGCCTGGAAGTCTTATATGAATGTGTGAGAGAAACGCACGACCCATGCACACTCGATCTGGTAAATGATAGGAACAGTTTGGCACTACTTTAAGAGAGGAACTGAGAGAGCAAAATAAAAAGTAATGATAAATAGTTGAATATGATGTGTTTTGGATTTCTATATTAGCTTTATGAATTGGTTATGAGTGTTAGTTGTTTGATGGAATGTCTGTAACGCCTTATGTTTTTGAAAAGTTCTATTTGTTGCTTTTAAAAAAATGTACTTGCTGTCCCTAGAATGCACAATGATTGGAATAACAAATTACTTAAGTGGTCATGTTTACCTACAGTAAATTATAGAAAATAACAAATAATGATAGTTTAGCAGATGGCTTTAGACTCCAATACAATAAACATACTCATAGATATTATACTTTAAGGAGCAGTTTGTTATATGTATTGCAAATAGAATGAACTGTAACAATAACTACTATTTTTCTGTTTTGGGGGAAATGTCAATTTTTATATTTAACTATGTTCTGTTTAGTCCTGTCTCTCAAATGTCATGGATTTGAATTGATTTACTAGCTATTTTGTACCCTAATTTGAAAAAGAGAGAAGAAATAATAGTTTAATGAAGACTGCTAGAGTTATATTTCAACAGTTGAACTTATGAAGGAATCTCAGGATTGTTGACCAGAAAGACCATCTTTGTGACAACTGAGTTAGAGTATGCTGGGAATGCCTAAATGGCTCTAGTATGCAGTATATCTAGTTAGTGGCTTGTCGAATTCTTCAGTCTAGGCACTGAAAATTCGAGAATACTTCATTGAGATATTACACTTTTGCACTGCTGACATTCTGGGAAGGTTTTTTTTGGCAATTCATTGCCTGCCTTGGCTTTTGATTTTAAATATCTCTCTCTTCATGCTTTTCATTTTTGTTAGAGCAGCAGGTGATGGAAAAGTTCCATTTTTATTTAGAGCGCTTTTTTCTTTCAGGGCTATGGTATGACAGAAACTTGTGGAATTGTTTCCGTGGAGAATCCAAGAGTAGGAATTCGGAATACTGGTTCAGCCGGAATACTTGCTCCAGGAGTTGAATCCCAGATAGTCAGTGTAGATACATTGAAGCCTCTCCCTCCTACTCAGTTAGGGGAGATATGGGTTCGGGGGCCTAATATGATGCAAGGTAGAGTGCTTTTTATTTGTTTCAGTCCTGATCCTTGCATTCCTGGACCTGTTTACATGGGTATATTTGCTGCTTCATAGTAGAATATTCTGCTCTTTGGTTGAAAGGGAAAGCCAGGTAGCTCATCATTGACTGATTAAATTTTTTTTTTGATGTCCAACATATAGCTGTGGGAAAGTCAGACCATTGACTAATTAAAATATTTTTAGTTTTCCAGCATCATAGATGTGGCAATTTATTGTATTCAAATATGGAAACATGTTTGACAAGCATACCAAAGTTGTACTTCTGATGTCAGACAAATCCTATATCTTGGCGAGGAAGTGCTGGCCCAAATCCTGTTAGCATATGTTCTGAATGATAACAACTTGTGCAAATCTTTGAGATACCTTGGTCCTAGTTAGGGGTGTGCATCTATCCCACCAATCCCATGAAACCGACCCAATCCAATACCTTGGGTTGGTTTTCGTGGATTGGAAATTTATTTAAATTGATTTTTCATATGGTAGTGCCGTTTGTTATCAGACAAGTTGATGGAGCAACCATTGCATTTTAGGGAACAAATATCATCTTTCTTTGGGAGCCTAACATTGAGGCACCGTCCACAAAAAGTGCTTGTGGTAGTTAATTAGATAACTAATTTTTTATTTTATGTTTTGTTTGGTATTTCTATAGTCAAGGGTATTGTCATAATTCTGCAATTAATGGTTGTGGCTTGTAGGTTATAGATGTTGACCTTGGGTTTTATGTTATTAATATTAACAAGTCTTATTTAGTTTATTCGCTTTTATTGTGGACTGTAGATCAATTCAATTAGGCACATTTTAACTAGTCAAAGTAGGAGTTCTGGTGCTATTAGGAAAAATTAAGTTCTGGATTCTATATAAATGTGGGAATTTATGAAATACGGAGAGTTTGATTAATAGAAAATTTGGGAGTTACTGGATTTAAGGCATGTTGGTCTTAGTGTGATCTTTCCTACCTTTATCTTCTACTTTGGCATTCTATCATTATTTACGATACTGTTTATGGGTACTATTTATGTACACTGCTTGTGTTACTGTTCACATGCATGATTAATATTACCGTTCATAGCCTGTGAACAAATTCAATTTTTGTTTCTTTCCATCTCTTTTGTAATCCTAAATCAAATATTTCCCTTTCCTACCAAAACCTTAGTATCTATTTTGAACACTAACCCTTCTTCTGAAGTTGTAAACCTTACATGAAATTGTCCTAACAATAAGCCCACAATAAGTACCATTTATCCAACGTCATCAGTAAGATGATCTTGGGATAACATGTTATCTTACCATTCAGAATTGCAATTGTATTAGCTATTTTGATCAGAATTTTGTAATAATTCCAAGACTTTGACCAATTCAGTATCATATATAGATTTTTTTTTTTCTCTCTAGGATTGTTGTAACTTGTAACTGCATTTATCAGTCTGCTATTGGAATTTAAAAGAAGCGGGTGAGGTAGTCCAGTCTCATGCCAAATGATGGCAGGTGGGGTACTCTGTCAAATAAAGAGTATCCAGAAGTGTGGTTGCAAAGGGAATTTGAACATATACACATTGGTTCCCTGGCTTGCTTGTTATATTTGAAAAGCTGCCACTTTGATCCCCATGGCGTGCTTATTGAAGATACAACTTTAGCAGCCAAATCATGGCTGTTCAGCTCATCTCTATATGGAGGCAATGTTAGTGCTAATATGCTACCTACCATGAGCAATAAGGCCTCTTGTCCATATGATCGTATGCCTCTCTCTGAACTACCCTCTCTCTCGGTGCATATTTGACATTAAGTGTCTCTAATTGCTCTTAGGGTACCAAATCATATGCCATTGAAAGAAGGGCGACCTTTTGACTTGGTATAATCATTATAGTAAAGGCATTTTAGGAGAGTTACCAATCATGAGATTAAATAGTGGGAAGATACATTTTAAACATATTTTGATATGCCTTATAAACTTTGCTGCTATTCCACTTTCATGTCGAGGATGAGAATTAGTACTTTTCTCTGTACGACATGTTTAGTCATGCTGCTACATAAAAGTCATCAGTAACTGTTGCCTGCGATAGTGTCTGGCTTGTTTCTTCCATATAGTCGATCTTTGTACCGGAAGTGATACAACTTAACAAGTTTCAAATGCTATAGCCTTTCAATTCTTTTGCATGTGAGATCTGCATTTCTTTAACATGTTCTAGGCATTTTCTTACTTTATTCATTCAGAATATGTAACATTATCATTGAAGTTCTCATTTTCAGGTTATTACAACAATCCACAGGCCACCAAACTGACTATAGATAAAAAAGGTTGGGTACACACAGGAGATCTCGGATATTTTGATGGAGATGGGAATCTTTATGTTGTTGACCGAATTAAGGAGCTTATCAAGTACAAAGGTTTTCAGGTAACTTGGCTTGGCACAAATGTTTTAAATAGTTGGAAGGGGCCTTTGGTTCAGTATCATGATAAATATTGAACTATGGTTGAGCATTATCAACAAGTTTCCCATTCCTAAAACTGTGTTACGTTGTGTAGACTTGACATTTCTGTTAACAGAGAATGTTTGTACTAATATTTTTTAGGTCAAACTATCTGGTTTTTTCTTTGGTATGGTTTGCTTGATAAACTTTCCACCATTTTTTTTCCCTAGGTTGCACCAGCGGAGCTTGAAGGGTTGCTTGTTTCTCATCCTGAGATATTGGATGCTGTTGTCATTCCGTAAGTATAAGCCATGAAAAATATGCATTACTCACTCAGTCCATTAAAAAATGTATGTCAATTCCTATTTAATAAACACATTATTGAAAGTTGAGTCATTTCCACCCTGCAGATTTCCTGATGCTGAAGCTGGTGAAGTCCCAATCGCATATGTTGTACGCTCACCCAACAGTTCACTGACTGAAGAAGATGTTAAGAAATTCATTGCTAGTCAGGTAAGGGTCTGGGAAAAGGAAGTTTAGATTGAATTTCATATGATATGATATTGCTCTTCTGCAGAATGTGTGACATGCCAACATCGTTTGCATGCATCTGAAATCATCTATCTACTCATTGTTATAGGTTGCACCTTTCAAAAGATTAAGACGTGTGACATTCATAGATAAAGTCCCCAAGTCTTCTTCAGGAAAGATCCTCAGAAGAGAGCTCATTGAGAAAGTAAGGTCAAAAATGTGAAATTGAAGTCAGTTCTAAGTTAGAATCCAAATGTGTTGGTCTAAATTGTAGAACTTCTAACGAATAACAATGGCTGCAGTAATGTACCCCTTCCTGCCCTGCTCCTCCGTACAGAGGATACATTTCTTTTTAAACCAGATTGTGTTGGTCTTAAACTGTAGAAAATTTTCATTCAACAATAAAAAAAATAAAACATATATATGATTACCCTCTTTTTTTCTTCCTTTTCTTTTGTTGCAATGTAAGAATTTGAATACACTGTTCAGTTGATGATAGGAATTTCTTACCACCGTATTGAGAAATCTGTCCAATAAAGATGAAATCTAAAAGTTCAACAAAAGGAATTTTTTGTGACATACAAAGTTCAGAAGAAAATAGACAACAACAAAGAAGATTTGTGCACGTTATCCTCAAGTTTTACCTCCAAAGGAGATGGAATGGGTGTATACCTCAACACTCACGAAGCATTGAAGTTAAAAAATAATAATAATAATAATAATAATAATAATAATAATAATTGTTACAATTATACCGGGTCTTCTAACAAGTTAGTGAATAAATATTATGTGAGAGATAAACGAGCAATTCTTCATTAATTCTAATAAATGAATATAGAATTGAATTGCATGATATTCACTCATTGAATTATTACATTTAATTATTACATGGATAATTTGATAAAACATTTTTTATTAATAATTTGATAGTTACAATGGGAGGGGGATTTTAACCATGAGCGATTCTGTTTTTTAATCTAACCATTAACGATTTTATTCGAAATATTAAAATATATCAATTGAAATATAAAATTCTTGACAAATTTGATATAATTTTTATAAGAGATAATTTCTATGGTCTGTGTTCCAACGGGCTAAAAAAATGAGTACTCGTGAGTTCAACAAAATGTTGAACTCAAAGGAGCAGGCCCTTCATTGCATACCTTGCAGTTGTTTTCAAGCTGCTAATTTTGAAGTTGACTTTTGTTGGAGATAGTGTAATAAGTGTAAAACTTTATGTCAATAAAAAGTGAAAGGAATGCGAGATTGATATGATGGCATTCAGCATATAAAAGAATTTCTGAGCCCATGATATATTTTAGAGAGAAAATTTAGGAACACAACTTTTTTTTTTTTTGCTATAATTTTTTGACAATTTGACATGGTAGATTGAGAGTGGGAGAAAAAAAGAAGAAGATATATTCAAGTAAAAATAATAGTAGAAACTCACAATTTATCACATCAAAATTTTGACCATGATGGAAAAATATTTGTGATCCTAAATTTTAACATATGAAAAATAGAGGAGAATGAACATAGAGGACAACGTTACCCAAAAAAAAAAAAAAAGAACAAAGAGGACAAAAGCCGGCCGAAAAGAGATTTTGCTGTTTTTGGTGGGCTTGTTATCAGGCCCACTTGGAGATGGATAGCGACCATTGCACACATGCGACAAAATCACATGCGAGAGATAGTACTCTTGTCTTGTTATTATTGGCCGGCTTATTAGGACCCTTTAATTTTTTTTGTTTTTTTTTGTTTAAGTTTATAAATTGATTTATTTTATTTCAAGTTATTTTATGTAAAAGTTGTTTTCTTGATAGGTATGAAAATTTTTACAGAAAACAAAAAATTACTTCATATGTAAAGGACACAAAAAAGCCTAAAAAATTGCAACAAAAATAATTATATATAAAAAATGTAATGACTCTTGGAACGCCATAATGGAATTGCTATTCGTAAAACTCTATGCGTGAGCTCACTCATTTGACTAGTGAAGGTCGCTACCAACCGAATCCTAATACTTTCTACCTCTTGGATGGAAAGTGCACCAATTTTGTTTCTTCCATAGTTCACATCAAATATAAGGGAACAAGATTTCAAATATTGATTGTAAGTTGATAAGTCCATTGTTATGTTTTGGTCCATCTGTTTTTATCTTAGGGATGAGTTTTGTTACAAAATTGCTAAAGGGGGGTTTTAGAGTTGGAAAATTCTTTGGCGTGTAATATTGTTTGACATGTAATTTTCTCCTTTGTTTCTCATCTTTGATCTTGTGCTTCTCCTATCGACAAACTCAATTGTGTTACTCGATTGATACACGGAAATTCTATTTTTAGATGAGTTTAATCAAAGTTGGTTGTTGACTTGGTATGTGTGCCTCACATGATAAACTATATACGGGTTCACTAAAGTCGACTTAGAAATGAGGTTTTAAGAGTATTTTTGTGTGCTATCATTGAAGAAGCCCTAAGCCTCTATTTTCATTCTAACTCGTGTGTTCAAATTGAAAATCTCAAGACGATATTTCCAATAGGTGATCAAGGTTGAAGCAACAAAGTGAATCATAGTACTTGTTTGCTGTTGAGATTAAATCTTCAAGGCGGTCATTGGAGTCATAAATGTGGCTTGTGGAAGGATTTTAGATTACAAGAGTCTAAACGGCTTGGAGTAGATAGTGGGGTCACGTCTTTAAGTTGACTAGAATCAAGAGTATGATTCAATTTGTATAACTTCAATTCTAATAGTAAAATTCCTTCTTAGGGTTAGGGTTAGGGTTAACCTCGTGACTTTTTTTTCTCTTTTGAATGCGTCCATAGGTTTTTCATTTTGTCACCAATCGATTGTGTTTTTTACTAAACCACTTTATACATTATGTTTAGTGATGACCATAATATAGGATAATTAACTGACGATAATTGAAATTGCAGTTAATTTGTCAAAATTTAAAATCAACTAAAGAGTCTAAGTGCTTCTCAATATATAAGGTCTAAATTAAGTTCAGATAAAACATTGTCTACTGATCTACAATATCCAATAATCCATAATCCATTATGGTCTCTTATATGACCACCACAGCCTGCAAGGCCCGAATTACCTATAGAAGAACCATAAGAAATTAGTTTGAACATTTTATTTAATTGGAAATGGAGTTCTAGTTTGCAGATTGTGATGGGAGTCCACAAAATGAAAAAAATACAATAGCTCTGTTGAATGCAAACTTTAACTAAATCTTGTAATTTGTAAAGGATGATCTGGATCAAATACTTTGTTGTTATTTACAAATCTAATGGCTCCAAATGCTCATTTTGAAAGAATACTTCCATAGAATATGTCTAGAAAGGACTTGCCAACAAGGAAGATCACTTTCACAAGCACTCTAAAACAAAAAAAAGATTTTGCTAATGTGTGCCTTAAGGGTACACAATAATTTTTATTTTTGAAAAAAATTTTCTTGAGAATTAAAAGAGTATTGATAATTTTTTCAATTCTCGAAAAAATATTTACAAAAGTGAATAGATAAGGCACACATTAATCGGACCCAATAAAAAATGGTGAGCTGGTTGGTCCCAATGGCAATGAGATGTAACTAAAACCATACTGGAAATAAATGCAATTCAGTCCCGACCTAGGATAATCACACCAATTCTGGGCAAACAAAGGTCCTCTCAACTGTACTGGCAAGGAGGTTGAGGAGGCCCCATTGCCAAAGCAATAATCTCTCCTTTGATAGAGATACCGATAGAGAATATTTGTTAAAATATTAGTATATATTTCCATTCCAAAACTTTTGATCCTCCTTTATGCAATGTTCCAAGCTCAAAAGTTCCCCACTGTCACTGCCACTGCTACTGTCACTTTCTCATCTCTAAACATATCCAGCAGGTACAGGGTCCATTTCAAGTGGACTGTCAGATATAGAAGTGCACGTGGCATTAGGCGATTCGTGGGTCTACCAAATCCCACGTGTTGGGGGCGTGTGCATCACGTGGCTCTAGACCATTTGGTTGGTGGCTGCTGGCTGGGGCATACAATTCGAGTACTAATGTCTACTTTGCATTCAAAATCCTTATCCTCTAATAATTCCACTTGTAATGGCGACTTAGAGCATCTATGTTGGTAGGTTTATAAATTTAGCAATATGAACTCATAAAAAAGCTATTTTATTTATCTTATTTTTTTACTTTACAAAATACCTACCATCAAGTTTTATTTTAACTTTCAACCCAATAAAATAATATATTTAATATAATAAAATAATATATTCACTACAAAGCAGTGTAAATACATGAATAAAATAATATATTTAATATAAAGCAGTGTGAACACGCAATTTAATAATAATTTTATTTTTACCCCTAGCTACCGTGCACTGTGTACTGTAACTGTGGAGCCAAATTATTTGGCTTTGGCTCCACCAATATAGTCATAAATTTGTATTTAGTGGTACTAAGAATAACAACATAACTTTTTAGTACCAATAATATTAATGCTTTTAGGGTCCGTTTGGATAGAACTTATTTTGCTAAAACTGAAAACTGAAAACTAAAAATACTGTAGCAAAATAATTTTTAAATGTGTGAATAGTACGGTGAGACCCATTTTTAAGGAAAAAGTTGCTGAAAAGTGAGTTTTGTGGGTCTGTGAACAGTGCACGGACCCACTGATGTGCTAAAAGGGCTGAAAAAGTCAAATTGTGCGGCTACTGTTCATGAACAATATCCGTAACAGTAAAAATTGTCTCCTAAATGCGTGCCAAAAAAAAAAAAAAAAGGTGAGAGGGAAACGTGAAATAGAAAACGCGGACGCACAAATAATCTCTATCCAAACCGCACCTTAGTCTAAACAAATCACAAATTTCTCAATATTTAATGCATGTACTCTCCTTTTATAAAACTTTTTTATGGAGAGTTGAAAAAATTGTAAAAAATTATTTAGTTATTTTTTAAAATTTTTTAAAAATGGTTTATTAATGTATATCTTTAAAGTATACATTAGTAATTTTTTTAATATATATATATATATATGACAAAGTTTAGCTACAAAATTAGTTGTAATCTAAGGTTACAAACTTACTCAATATCTTTTTATTGGAGGTGAATTTTGACAAATCCACCATTGAATTACATCTTCTTCTTATTATCCTCCGTGCTTACAAAATTTCTAGAAAATTAAAGATCAATAGCTATGTTATCAATAAATTATTTAAATTGCAAGTTTTTGTAATTTAAAATTATACATAAAATATAGATTTATAGATCATATAATAAATAATATCCAATTGACACAATTTAATGTGTATTAAAAGTATAAAGAACATGCAATTCAACGATAAGTTTTTTAAAATATGTAGTAATATTTATTTTATTCAGTAAGATTGTAACCTTAGGTTACAATCCCACGTGTTGGGGCGTTTGCATCACGTGGCTCTGGACCATTTGGTTGGTGGCTGCTGGGGCATACAATTCTAGTACTAATGTCTACTTTGCATTCAAAATCCTTATCCTCTAATAATTCCACTTGTAATGGCGTCTTTAGTCTAAACAAACCACAAATTTCTCAATATTTAATGCATGTACTCGTCCTTTTCTAAAACTTTTTTATGGAGAGTTGAAAAAATTGTAAAAAAATATTTAGTTATTTTTTTTTAAATTTTTTTTCTTAAAATAGTTTATTAATGTATATTTTTAAAGCATATATTAGTAATTTTTTTTTAATATGTATATATAGGACAAATTTTAGCTATAAAATTAGTTGTAGTCTAAGGTTACAAACTCACTCAATATCTTTTTATTGGAGGTGAATTTTGACAAATCCACCATTAGATTACATCTTCTTCTTATATCCTTCGTGCTTACAAAATTTTTAGAAAATTAAAGATCAATAGCTATGTCATCAATAAATTGTTTAAATTGCAAGTTTTTGTAATTTAAAATTATGCATAAAATATAGACTTATAGATTATATAGTAAATAATATCAAATTAACACAAAATTTGATGTGTATTAAGAGCGTAAAGAACATAGCTATGTTATCAATAAATTGTTTAAATTGCAAATTTTTTTAGTTTAAAATTATGTATAAAATATAGACTTATAGATTATAAAGTAAATAATATCAAATTGACACAAAATTTGATGTGTATTAAGAGCGTAAAGAACATGCAATTTAATGGTTAGCTTTCCAAAATATGTAGTGATATTTATTTTATTGAAAAAAATTGTAATCTTAGACTATAATCAATTTTGTAACTAAATTTTGTCCATATATATAATTATTGGAATGACAAATTACGATTTGTACAAGACAATATTATTATATATATATATAGGTCGTAGTTCCAATAATGATGATAATTTCACTCTGAGAAAAATTTGACTTATATTTAGTGTATTGGAGTATTGGAAAAGATGTGAACATATTGCGCGTCTCATATTGAGCACGCGCTAGTCTCGGATTGGTCCAATATTCAAATGCAAGGATAAAGCTTATCTATTATAAAAATTGTTGTGTACCTGTCATCATTGCTTTAAGCTGTTTTCTATGTCGTTTCATTTTTTTTTTCTTTCTTTCCCTCATGTTGTTACTATTCCTTTCTCAAAAAAAAAAAAAAAAAATGTTGTTACTATTCCTTTTGAAATACATGAATCTGTGGTGTCCACTGTCCACACACATGATGCAAGAGGTCTCTTCAGTATTCAGTCTCACACTACCCCTCTTGTTTTCTATATAAATCTTCTTGTCATTTACAAATTAAGTTGTCCAGTGCTATACTTTCTTAGACTTTGGAGCCTGTGAGAGCGTATAGGCCAATATGTAGCCTTTATCTGCATTTGCACCTGCACCTACATACTTGTTTCTCTCATATATGACTTCAAAAACCAAAGCTAGCTTTAAAGCATGGCAAAATTGGGAGATGAACCAAGCAATAGGTGCAGGTACAGACGCAGGTGAATGCCATTTTGGCACTTGAAAGTTTAAACACACACAACAGTATGGCAGTACGTGCTTTTCATGATATTATTTACCTTTCTCTCTTTATATTTTTGGTTCCACCAAAAGGGTTTTCAAGGACCAAATTAAGATCCATCAGTACAGATTCTACAGAAGGGACCTGTTAAGGTAAGTATAGAGTCTATATCACTCATCATCATCTCTTTCTTTGTATTTGTGTCTCGAAAGGGTTCTCTGAGAATCTTTTGACCCAGCAAGATCCATCGATAATGGAGCTGCCCAGCTGATGAGGTAATGAAGACTCGCAAAAATAGGCTTTTGAAGGTAACAAACTCTCTCAGACACAGCACACTTTTGCACAGTTTTTAGAGTTCTAGAGTGCTTTGGACTTCTTTAAAATATAGTGAAAAATATAGATCTTGCTTCCTCTTGCTGAAAATTTTTACACACTAGAGCAAAGGAGAAATTCTTGAGGAAACTGTTACCACCTCTGGGCAAGAGGACCACGTTATTTTACAGGTTGAAAAAACAACATATAAAGAATATTTATCATTGAAATTGATTCAATTTAGAGAAATCTCCTTTGGTAAAAATGGAAGAATTAGTTAGTGTTAAGAGGTTTAATTAACTCAAGCATGAAAATGAATATTAGTATAAAAGAGAATTACAATAGAATTAAGCTCACGAAGAATAGAAAGAGAAGGTATAAAAGTACGTTATCGTGTCTACTGATAAATCAAAAGAACCAGAATATTTTACATGGTTGATAGTAAAACAAATAAAATGCAAACTTCAAGCAAGCTTTGATTCAAAATTTTCTGCAAAATAATCCCTCTCCTATTCCTTTAGAAGTAGCCAATTTCTTCAGAATATTTCGACTAACATATATAAGCCTAGAACTGCTGAATTTGAAGACACATATACTCCTCAAATTAATTAATACTCCTAATATTTATGCCTTTTTCCCCTTGTCAAGCAATAACTAAGGCTCTCCTTTTATTATTATTATTATTATTAAAAAGAAAAAAAAAAACTATTTGTATATATTCTGTTTGTTCTTCTTGTGGCCATTCTAGCTTTGTTAGTCTTGCACTTTGTATTGATTTCCACAAAATCTAATATAGAATTACAACAAAGCAACGAGAAATATACTCACACAGTCACACACCGCCTGATGACTAGGTTGAGCTCAGACAGATCATGATATCATGACATGACTTTGAAGAACTATGTTAGATTGTTAGTAACTAGCCTTGAATTAAATTTGTTTAGATTAGCCCCTACTCATCTTTTGATTTGGTGTGTACTTATCGTTGCTATATATATATATATATCCCCAAATTAAGAACATAATTATTTGGGAAAGTCCATCTGTAAATAACCCGGGGAAAAATCTCTCTAGGACCAGGCTTTTAATGATGGACATATACCTTTTGCAGTCCACATTGTCAGTGCATGGGTAAATATTGTTCATACCAGTGGGGTTGGATGCAGTTTCACATGTACAAACGTGTTTGGGACTGTGGCTTATAAGCTAATTTTTTGCATTTTATTTTTTACGTACAATTTTTTAAAACATTAATTTTTTTTTTGTAAGTACAAGTATATTTTAGCACATTTTCAACAAAATTTTTTTCAGAAAAAAGCTATATAAATTGTTCCAAATGACGGCAATTTTGTCTGGAAATAGAGGGTGTTAGGGTACAATTTTTTTTTTACACCTAATATTATTTAAGTATCACCTATTTATTTTCAAACATCACTAAAAAGTTATTGGGCTTTTACAAAATATTTTTTGCCCTATTATTATATTAACCACAAATATTTCATATCTTATTTGGGTCATGATGTAAGCTATTATAAAAGCTCAAAAAACTCATATCTTATTCAATTTTATTATTATTATTATTTAGTTAAGCGCAAAAAGGGCCCTATGAGCCAAATTCACACATCACATTCTTTTTTAAAGCCCAAGGCTACTTATACTTGGCAATATTTCAAAAGCTCAATTTTCATTGGTAATATCAAAAACTCAATTTTCATTGGCAATATTAAAAACCTAAGCTAGCTACTTGGCACTATTTTGTAAAAAACCCCAAAGTTATCAATACTTGGCAAAATACTATATCATAAGTATTTCACTTAAAGTCCAATGATTAACAATATTTTAAGTTCTTAAACCTATTACTAAAATATTACAAGCCTATGAAATCTATCTTATAAAACCTATGGTAACCATTTATGTTACGTGACACTATTCATTTTTCAAAACCCATGGCAAACATTCATCTAACCCATGGAGAATTATGAATTTGTGTTACTAATATAAAAACTCATGGAAAGTTATGATTTATTTTAAACCCATAATATTTATTTATTTCATACCATATTATAAACTCATGGTAACTATTTATGTTACGCAACACTATTCATTTTTCTAAAACCCATGGCAAACATATATCAAGCCCGTGGAGAATTATGAATTTGTGTTACTAATATAAAAACCCATGGAAAAATTATGATTATTTATTTTAGACCTATGACATTTATTTATTTCAAGCATAATATAAACCCATGGAATTTATATAAGAAAAACCTATGAGAATATCACATTATTCCATTATAGTGGTTGTTACCATATTTTATTTGAAACTCATGGATATTGCCTCTATTTAAAACCCATGGTAAATATTATTCTCTGATGGTAAAGTCTTTGATGGTTGTATAAGAGATCTGGGATTCAATCCTCGCCTACACCAAAAACTGATTAGTGTCTTGGTCTGATGATAAAAAGCTATTATCAGGAGCGGACGCCATAGATTGAAACTCTCTCTCAAAAAAAAAAAAAAAAAAAAAACCCATTGTAAATATTATTCTCAAGAAATATTGGAGGTCATTATTTAAAAGCCCCAAAGAAAATATCATTTACAAAAATAATCCATAGCAAAAATTATAAGAAACTATACAAGTTGTTATTTAAAGCCTATAGAAATTAATACCCAAAACCTATCATAAATATTTATTAAAACTCATGAATTCATTTTATTTCTACTAACAATTAAAGCCCATGTGGAATAAAAATTCATGGCAATATATGGTAGTTTTATCCATTTTGTAGGGCTCACAATGAGAAAGTAAAAGGATAGGCCCAAGTGGAGAGAACCACCAAGTCAGAGGCCCACCAAAATACTTAGCCCTCATGTCCAAGCTCAACATGAAATCTCAGCCAAAACAGCTCATGTGTGCAAACTGACCCCGTTAGAGAACTCCATTCAGTTCTGCCTTCTGCTGGAGGTCACCTCAAAAAACAACCAAGCTCCCAAACCAAATTAGGAGCTGGCCACCTATCTCACTGTCAACTCTGACGTGAATAGTACTAGAGGCTGACACCTAAAAGGCTAATGGGCAATAAATACCCTTATTTCCCAAGTTTTGGTCACAACTCATGGAAGCCAAAACCAAGACCTCTAAGCTCATGAAATCATCAACCAAATAGTTTATTTTATTACTAAAAATGTATGTAATTGGTTCATGAACCAAGCTCATGAATCCTAAAGGGAAAAATTAGGGAAAAGTGGTTTGGAGGACATAATGGGGTGTCTAGTATAAGCTTCCAGCAGAGGCATCAATGGTTGACACTTGGCTTGGAGTGTCAACCAACCCTCTTAAGTTTTGATCCTAATGGCAGCAAGCAAGATCTCTAGTCCTCATAATTACTATAATCCTATTGGGCGAAATTAATCTCCAAATCCCAGCATTTAATGCCTAGATTAAGAGCATCTCAGCCTCCAGTTGCATTACCCAAATAAGCAAAACACCCAAAAAGCAAGTCTTACCATTTTGGGCCAAATTTCAGAAAAGATATTCTAGGATTTTGCTGCTGTCAAACCTGGTCCTTTCTATATTTTGCTAATCAATCCCTTAAGCTTCACTATAAAAGGGAACTACCATCAACTCATGGTGGACAATAATCTTATCATAAAATTCCTCACCCATCATGCTATTTTCAACCCATAAGTCAATCTCTTAGTTCAGAAACTAGCCTTTAGTCCATAAACGCTCATATACACTTACCCATAAACATCACATTCCATCTTCTCAGAAAATCTCAGCACCTTAAAATAGTCATAAACAGCCCCTCTTTACACCATACCCGAATATGGCTAAACACCACTTCATCTCTCTTCCATACTTTCATATATTCACTCATACTTTCCATAAAGTCATTTTCATCACTTACTATACATATATATTCATCATTATGGGCATGATATGGCACATGGAGATCTTGTTTAAACATTTGTTGCACTAGATGGATACTCTCTCTCTCCCTTCATTCCATCCTATTGTTTCCTCTTTTACTTTTAATTATGAAGCCTTTAATCCTTGTTTATTGTTATTATGGTAGAAGCCATAATATTTTGGATACTATAGAAGTTTTTCCTTATGTTGACTTAATAATAATAAGGAAAACATATGATTTTTACCATGTAAACACACTTATTAACCTGTCAGACGTCTACCACTGAAGGTCTGTCACATTCACTGCTGGACCATTTTTCCTCTTGTATATTTGTTATAATGGGCCAACTTTTATATTAACCAACTATGGAGGAAATGCATAATTTTTACTATGCAAATACGTTTATTGGCTTTCCAAACATCTGCCGTTGGATGTTTCTCTTGCTTACTGCTAGACTATTATTTAAGCACTTGTTGTAGTGGGCCATCTTTTGTGCTAGCTTATCTTTGCAGGAGGTATTTTTGGGGCCTTATTATAATCTTTGTTGGATGCAACCTAGACCTTGAGCAAAATGGGCTTTTCACACTTCACCGATAGCCTTTGGGCCATGTTCCAAACCTAAAGTCGAGTTTCGGTCTTGACTCCCTGAACATCATATGGGTGACGAAAAACGCCCCCAACGTTGGGTTTGCAACTTTTTTTATTAGATGTTACCCTATGAAAACATAAAACTGTTGTGTTGGTTATATATTACCATTCAAGCAAGATATAAGATGTGACTGAGAGGGCACAGGTGGAGCTAGGGGGGTGCCAAGGGGGGCCATGGCCCCCCTAGCTTTTGAAATTATCCATTAATCTTCTTTTACATTTGGTAATAAATCTAAAAATTATACAAAAAAGTATTTACCGGCCTCCCTTGAGAAAATTTCTTGACTCCGCCACTATGAGAGGGTACATCAATATTATATGGTGTGACTGTGTGAGCATTCCTGATGCCTACAAATTAAATATCATTAGGAGGATAAAAAGTCAGAACTTAAAAAAGTTAAGTCTAAATTTCGTAAACTCAATCCATACCAAATTGTTGCCTATTGCATAGAGTTAAAAATTCTACCTTTACATATCCCTCTATAGTGGTTTGAAAAGCTTGAAACAGTCGTCACAACCTAATATAATCAAATGAGAAAAAGCAGTGCCGACATGACTGCATAACCATGTTAAAGAGACTAACTAAAAAGAGGATAGCTAAATGTCAAGGATCTATTTGTTTTAACTTAAAATCTATCTTCTTTTTTAGGTATAATTGTATTTTCATTCTGCTTGTTTTACAATAAATTATACAAACCAATGAAAATACATTAATCAAAGAAAAAACTTTGTTTTTTCTTATAATTCATTCTATTGTTAAAGGTTAAACAATGAGGAAAGAGGGAGTTTGAACCCTAGCTAGTAAAAGAGAGCAGTTAATATTATTAAACTATAAGACTCTTGCTAATCCAAGACAAGACTTTGGCATAAAAAAAAACACACACACACACACACAAAATAGTAAATCATTCCTGGTTGATCCTAGACAAATGACTAACCCATACCACACTTATTTTTGTATGTACTTTGGAAATATATTGATACAAGACAAGAGGGTAGACTTCAGCAGACATTGTAAAGTATAATAGATATGCTCTTATTGATCTTTGTTTTTTTAAGAGTATAAACATGTTAGTGTGAATGGTTAAACCCCAAATTAGGTAAAAGCCATAATAGTGATTGTTTGATATGGAAGCCTTGATCCCAATTAGTTAGGGTTGACAACTTTGTCATATCTTGTTTCAAAAGCTTGATAACAGTTTGTAAGTACTGATCCAATGAGATAGCAGTAAAAGTGTTAAAACACATTTGGGCTATATGATTATGTCAGATGGATACACTAATTTATAGACTTAACAAGCTGCCTTTTTTCATTTGAGTATCTGTTGTTATTTGATGGCTGAACAAGTTGAGAAAAGGGTGTGCTATAATACTCATTGGAACTGCCTTTTTAGTTTTTATGCAATTTTCTAACTGGTTAATTGCTTACAATTACTGTTGGTGAAAACTCAACACTATTTATTTGCCTTATCTCTAAAGCAAGGTTTATTTGCAAAAGCTTTCCCAAAGCACGCCTTTTGGAGCTTTTACAATAAGCTTAAAGCGATTTTTTTGAGAAATTTTTTAATTATTTATTAAAACTAAAACCAAATTAAATGTGAAATATAATTTTTTTAGATCTTCTTGTTGTTGATATACACCAGGAATTTGTTATACTTAAATCAATATTATGGTATGATATCATGCACCTAATTAAGCCCACCCTCCATGCTTTAACAAATTCTAAAAAGTAAAAAATCCATTCGATACCGCAATCCATATATTGCTCTTCCTCACAAAAGAAGACTCAAGGAAGAATGAGGTCACTAGCTAGGGAGGGCAACAAGTTCAAGATGACAAAATGCTCCTCATGAGAGAGTGACTACTAGTTTAGATGAAATAGATGATGAGGGTTACAAATTTAGTGATGACAATGATAATGGTCCTATGCTTAATGAGAATAATGATTATATACTTTTAGCATTGCATTGCTTTTGTCAAACATAGAAATCATTACTTGACATTTGAGTACTTTTTGACCTTTGTCTTTTGGATGTATATATTGTGATTTCATAGGCTCAATTACATGAAAGCCATGCACAAATTAATCATTCATGAAAGCATAGATCACATCCAATGAATAATATTGAGCTTTTTCAAAATTTTCCAATACAAGAGCATTAGTCATTGTACTTGCATGTAAGTGATTCTAACATCTTTACAGGCCCTCCTGAAAGTGTTTAGAGGCTTTTTTCCCCCTATTTTAAATATACTTAATTATTATAATTATGTTACTTCCTTCACCATTAAATTTGTATTTGAGTTGATCTGATGCAAGCAGAATGTATGCAAGTTGGTATTAACTTTATTTATTAACTAGCCCATACCTTTTAATTGATGATTCATTTCTATGCTTTAATTAATTTGGTTAATGGATTTGATTTGATTTTTTTTTTTTTTAATTTTAAAGAAGGCATTAGTAAATTTCCCATATCAAAATATCTTTCTTTTCTTTTCTTTTTTTTTTAGAAGAGATTAACGAAAGATCTTTATGTCATCAATTATATGTGTATTGGCATAGGTTAAGTATATGCATAATTTTCATGCACACAAAAAGTTGAAAGGAAAATGTAGTATGCGAAGCCATTAATCACAGATCTCACTAAAATCAGAAGTACCATTTCCTCATCAGAATTTTGGGTCAATGACTTCTTACAAATAAAAAAGGGATTTCAATTGTTAGTATTGAATTTATGTTTTTTTCCCCCAACTATATCATGACCAGTGTGAGCAAAACTTGATGATTCTCTCTTTGTTTATAGCTCTTAGCTTTCCACATACCTTTTCTTTATTTGTTTTCAAGGATATGTTACAACTAGATGTTTTTGAGCAACATTATCATCACCCTCCTATATATATTCAGTGCATTACCTCTTATTCACTTGCAGAAATTTTCGTTCTTTTGTTTTCAACATGATTCAATTCATATGTTGAACAATATAATTTTATTATCGTGGTTCATGCAGATCACTGCGAGGTTCTATGCATATAGCCTATAGATAGCCTATTATATATTGATGAAATAGGGGTGGAAATTCTACGTACGCTAAGGTGTATTACTTTCACAACATGTTTACTGACATGTAAGTTTTTGTATTTTCGGCTTCCAACTCTATTTATAGTTATAGTCATCGTTGATCAGCCTTGACTGAATTCAATTTGTATTTGAAATCCTTATATAGTGTTTACTCTCTCTCTCTCTCTCTCTCTCTCTCTCTCTCTATATATATATATATTCAAAATTGAAGTTTTTGTTATACAAATGGGATGAAAATAAGAAGAATTAATTTGACATTGAGGCATGCATGTTGAATTATTGTCTTTAAGAAAATATTTGTCCCCACTCCAAAATAGTTTGTTAATAGATTACTGGCAAATCATCTCTCGGATATAACAAAGCCTATGAATCCTACATATAGTAATTTTGGAGAATTTTTAGGATTTTCCTTATGTTCTTGTTATATTTCAACAAATATTTATAAATGATGAAACGACAATTAAAAAGTGATGATTTTCAAAATGGAGTAAATAACTGTTATTAGTCTTTAAAGACAATTAATTTTGTTATAAAATGTGGCTTTTATTTTGAAAGTTAATGTTTAGACTTTAGACACGGCTTACTACCAATTTATTGATTTAGCAATTTAGAATCCAAGTAGTTTAATTAAACGGTTTCATGGATAATAAGAATACAATAATGAAACACTCTGGGGTTGCGGCCAATTCACCAAATTCATTAGGAAGATAGTTGCAACACAATACATATAACAAAACCTCTGGTATAAGTAATTGTACTAGTATATGAGCTCTCCGCTCTTGCCGTTACATGGTTGTATCAATCGGTTCTCATGAAAGCAATCAAATGATGCTAGTCAATCGCCAACTACAAATCCAATCTCTTGGACTCTTTAAGATTACTTTAAGATTTGTGATTGCCTATATGATTTTCAGCACTAATCCAATACGTACACTCAAGGATGATCAAGGTGTTTAGATGAAATCTTCTTTCAAGCTTAAGGATGTGTCAACTTACAGAGGGTGAAGATAGGGGGGGCTATAATGTTTTCTTTTAAGGGAATAGATGATTTTAAGGTTTTATTTTTGTTCACAGAGGTGTCACAATTGAGGCTTGATTGGCTACAGAAAATAACCAAGAAAAAATAAATCTAACTTTCCATAATAGTCTCACTCTACCGATTTTGGGGCGAAACCATTCTATATATAACTAATTATTCTTGCTCAACAACTTGCTTACCAAAGTGAATTTTGCTCGATTAAAATTCTTGTTGTAGCACTTTAAAGAATTTTATCTTGACTTAATCCTCATTGGCACTGCAATTGAAATTGAAATAAGTGGGTTCCAGTTAGCTCAACTAGTAAAGTCTCTGATGGTTGGATAAGAGATTTGGGGTTCAATCTCCGTCTACACAAAAAACTGACTGGTGTCTTGGTCTGATGATAAAGAGCATCATCAGGAGCGGACGCCATAGTTTGAAACTTTAAAAAAAAAAATTTGAATGGAAATATAATTACAATGATATTATGCATTACAACTAATTTTTTTTTTTTATACAGAATTGAGCCAACACTAAATATCCTAAGAAAAGAAAGAAAGAAAAGAAGAACAGAGGTTCATAGATTCACCTCAAGTGGAGTCCTATAGGAGAAAGCCCAATGGTCAGCCTTCTTTGTTTGTGGCAAAGAAATCCAACGCTAGCACAACTCTAATGGAATGCCTATAGAGAATGGGTTTCTCTTGACCCAATACACAAACACATAATAATCCTAATATCTTTAACAAGTTGGCCCATAATAGCATAATACCAATGAGGTGTGGCCGCTCTGCAATGCCTTTTCCACCGTGAGTCGGTGTTCAGTGGGCCGGTTTTGTCTTTTTATGGTTTCTCTCTTGAAGCACATCTTGTTTTAAGCTCAGCCCAAGAGTCCATTTCCTTTTAAGTTCGGCCCAAGTGAAATGGGCCCAAAATGATAACAAAATTGTAATCGGTCCAAAATCGTACTATCCTACTCATCCCAGTAATGGCATCATGAATTCTTAGGTCCTTATTTTATTGAGATTTTCATTTTCATCAGGGTTGCAATGTATAGCCTATATTATTAATTGTGGTTGCTAGCAGTGTGAAGTATTTTAGGTGGGGTTTTGCATTTTGGCAAGTGATTTAGATTTTAGATTATTAATAATCTTATTGATATATTGAAATCAATTTTGCTGTTTTTGGATACTTGTAAAGTACTAGTATTTACTTGTACAGTGTTGCCATAATCCTACTATCGTTTATCTCATAGGTTCTACTATTTTTGGTTACTGATTTACTTTTCTCTTTTTTTTTTTTTTTTTTTTTTTGCTGAATAAAAAAAGGGTTTCCGGTGTGGGCTTATCGACCTCACACCACGTTACGGTAATGAGTAATATCACTTATACTAATTTACTTTACTCTAATTATTTGGCAATATATATATATATATATATTTATATATATAGGGTTAGGTTCAAGTTACACTTAGTGTAACTCTAAGCAATGTTACACCACCCAATAACTTGTTATAAAATTCATATTTTGAAAATCTCACCGTTGAATTCCATGATCTATATGTTTTTAACATTCATGCCAATTTTCATATTAATTGGATGTTATTTACCGTTTGATCTATAAACTCATCTTTTATACATTATTTTAAACTACAAAAACTTGAATTTAAACAATTGATTGATGACATGACTATTAGTCTTTGATCACCTTGAAATTTTGCAAGCATGGAGAATATACGAAAATAATGTAATCTAATGGTGGGTTTGTCAAAATTCGCATCCAATTAAAAAATATTAAGTGGTGCAACATTTCTTAAAGTTACACCAGGTGTAACTTGAACCCAACTCTCCCCCACTCTCTCTCAAAAAAAAAAAAAAAAGCCCTCAAAATATTTTGCTGAGGCTACTTCAAAACTCCCAGCCAAGGTGAGTTAGAAGAAACAATCGAAAAAAAAAACCCTTCAATATTGTGTAGGATCAATTTATCAAATTATACATTAATGATGTCAGTGATAATAAAGCAAAACATAGATATTATGGGCAAACTTATGCTTTTGGGTTAAAATATCATGCTATCTGCTAGAGACTACTAGAAACTTGTTTTGTCCTTTACAATTAGGTTAAAAAAAATATCATTTCGGAGATCAAGATATATAAGAAACAAATATCCTTTAAACCTAAAACAATTGAGGAAGCAAAAAGCACTCTTAAGATGCTATGATAGGGTTAAGATGTAGACAAACACTTGCTAAGATGCTGATAATAGATGAGTTATATCATTCAAGTTTGTTGAAAATGAAGGATTTCACTACTTTAATTTGTAATATGATGTAACCCAACTTTCCTGTCCCATCGCAACCAAATTTTGCTAGAGATTGTATTAGACTTTACTAATTTGGGTTAGGAAAGGTTGAGGAAATTTTTTGATAGAACTTCTCAAAGGTTCTGTCTCACGATTGAGACATGGATTTCAGTGCAAACCCTTAATTACATGAGTGTTACTTCTCATTTCACAATGATTTGGACTTTCACAAGGGTGAGTCACTGGAAAGACCAAGGAGGCTTGTTTGCTTGAATGGGACATTGATATAATTTTTATTGTCATAATTGATAATGCCAATTGTAATAGTCCTACTATATGAGATGTCGTGCATACATTGTGAACCTTATATTGTGACAGAAGGTTTGAAAGATCTTAATATGGTAAGGTATGTGAAGTCCTCTCCTTCTAAGTATGAGAAATTTAAAACGTGTGGAGAAATAAAAAACTTCATAGTAAGGGTCTTGTATTGTGTGTCTTGATGTTCCCACTAGATGGAATGGAACTCAATGTTTATGATGTTAGATGTGGCAAAGAAATTTCATAGGGTAAATGTTTTCTAATTAAGTAACCCATACTCAAGTCCTTATTCTATTAAAATATCATCAACCTAATGACTTTCAATCAGTTTTGATGCCAACTAAATTTAGTGTTATCAATTTGATCTATCTCACTCTTATTACGCGTAATGACTTTCTACTTAATCAATTAATCATATCAAACGAAATTAGAAAGACAAACCAGGTACTATATCCTCATAACAATTGAGACAATTAAGTTAATTGTCTTATTAAAAAGTTTATGACATTCATTTTTCATGAAACAATAATAATTAATGTTGACAATTGCCATGGCTTTGAACTATTTTTAATTTGTTACGTACTCATGATTTTAACAAGGCTTTGGAGGGTCCAACAAATTAAGTAGACACAAAGATCTTTAACACATATTTGGATGGGATGAAAAAGGAGGGATGGAAAAGATGAGGAACGAATAGATTGGACTACGTTTCAATCGTTTAGTTGACATGAGAGAGGAAATTAGACTCAGGTGGGAGGAAACATTTTCCATGGAGCTCGGATTCTTGTTGTCATCTCAAATTGGATGGAAAGTGAAGGGAAGGGAGAGGGACTTTGAGGTGATTCTGACTTTTATATTATAAAATTGTTAATATTCCCTTATATTATTTCATACATGTCATATATTTAAAGATACAAAAATAACAGATTATCAAAAAAGATACAAAAATAACAGATTATCAAAAAAGATACAAAAATAACAACATTATATTTATTTTCATACATCCAAACACATACAGTGAAAAATATTTTCTTTGTTCCTTTCCCTGCTTACACTATCCCTTCCCTTTTTAGCCAAACACATTGTAAAGAGTGTTAGTGGGTAGAATCATTCAAGAAAGTTTTGTCCACTGAAATTTATAGATGTCCTACATTGGATTTGACTCATTCGGCTTCCTAGGAGTTAGAAACTCGCACGAGAATATGGTAGACCATTAGCGTACTCAGAGAGTGTTTGTGCATATACATGCATGCATTGATTGATACTTCCCAGCATGAAAGTTGACCACTGACCAGTAAAATGAAATGTAGTTCAACCACATATCCTAAATTCATGAATTATATTAATATATATATATATAATATATATATATGGGGTTGGGTTCAAGTTATACTTAGTGTAATTTTAAACAATATTACACCACCTAATAACTTGTTATTGATTTGAATCTATCACATACACACACATATAAGGTTGGGTTTAAGTTACGCCTGGTGTAACTTATTATCGAATTCATACTTTGAAAATCCAACAGTTAAATTACATGTTCTTAATATTCTTAACATGCATGTCAATTTTCATGTCAATCGGATGTAATTTACCATTTGATTCATAAACTCATCTTTTATGCATTATTTTAAACTACAAAAATTTGAATTTAAACAATTGATTAATGACATGGCTATTAATTTTTGATTATCTTCAAATTTTGTAAGCATTGAAAACATACGAGAATAATGTAATCTAGCGGTGGATTTATCAAAATTCACATATAATTACAAAAATATTGGATGGTGTAACTTGAACTTAGGGGTGGCAATTCGTATTCATGTGTCGGGTTCGTGTTGTGTCAACTCATGAGTATCTGACTATATGAGTCAACACTAACCCGACATGTTTATTAAACGAGTCAATATTCCTCAATTCTAACATAACTCATTTATTAAATGGGTCAGTCGTGTCAACCTGTTTATCAGATTTTATCAAAATGAAAAAAAGAATTATGACAAAACAAACAAATAAAATATTTTTAATATAAAATCCAGAACTAACGAGTAACTGCATCACAAATAATCATTCAAAATTAAAACATATCTCAATATCACAAATAATTAATCACAATATGTTAAAGAAAATAAATCACAACAACTAATAAGTTTATATACCTAAGGTTTGAAGGGTATATTGGTAAAATATCATTTAGTTAAATGGGTCAGGCGGGTCAAACAGGTTCCATTAGTTGAACACTAACCCAACCCGTTTATTAAATGGGTCAGTCGTGTCAAATTGAATATGACATAAACTCATTAAGCCTCAATCCATAATCTGCTAATTTTGTATCGTGTTGTATCGGGTTTGCGGGTCATGTCCAATTTTGCCACCCCTACTTGAACCCAGCCTATATATGTGTGCGTGACCGATTCAAATAGATTTGCAAAGTTTATTTGGTGCAAGCGTAAGAGAATTGAACAGGAAAATTTAGGAGCGGGAGTAGATATATTTTGAAAATTCTATATAGGAATCCCATCATGTTTTCTTTTCTTTCCTTTTTTTTTTTTTCCACGACAACAGATCTGAGAAATGACAATGTGACAAAAACAATACACATGCGTATTTTTGTCGACATTTCCAACAAAGGGTCCACCACTTAGATTGAAATGGATTGCTTGAATTTGGTAGTCTAACAAATCATATTCTCTACTGCAATCTGGTGACACATAACGAAACGCAGAGTGTGAACCAGCAACTTTTCTTGACCAACCTTAAACTTTTGTCATATACCAAGAAGAAAATTAGAACTAAGGTTTTTGTTTTTCTTGGTTATATTTTTCAACAGGTTAAATAGTCACTAATTGACTACAAGTGGTCTGTAATAGACTAATGAACCTGATGTTGCAGAGAGGAGCCCATGCTGGAATTCTGATATTAGTACTGTCGGCGTAGCCAGATATTAGACTTAAACATATCACTGTATCAATGACTCTAAGAACACTTCTTTCTCTTTCATACTTTTAAAATGGTTTGTGATCGGTATTTAATAAAAGTTGAAGCAGTGCTAGTAATGGACGATAATAAAATTAATAATTCTAAGAACACTTTTTTTTTATTTTATATAATTTTAAAATGGTTTGTGATCAGTACATAATAAAAGTAGTATCAGTGATGGACGATAATAAAAGTAAGATTGTTCTAATCACAACATATCATATTAACAGTTATAAAAAATGTTGTGTTCCTAGCTAATAACAGTATTTTAAACATATTCTCTTCTGAGGTATCTATCAAACAGAGTCACGCCAGATTGAGATGTGCCAAAATGCAAAATGTAGCTTAACTGAAATGGTTACCAGTATAAGCTATGTATGAAAAATAGAGCCTTACCATAACAAGTTAACAACATTTAACACTTTGTAAATAATTATTTCTCCATGCAAAATACTACATATCCATAGTCATCTATACGATGATTGCTCATTATCATCAGGTCCAAGACAGAAATTAATTTTTGATGTAAGTGGGAATCAAATTCCAAAATTTTTATTAAATCACACGAAATTTTATTAGTTGAGCTAATTGAAATCTACTACATCTTTGTAGTTTAGTGCTTTAACTATAGAATATGGCTTGAATTAGGAGTTCAACTCCTTGTTGGATTTGGATAAGGAAGGAATTTTATTCCTTTTGGGTTACTGTTGTTTGAAGTTATCAAGCTCTATTAGAAGTCTTGTTTACTACTTGATTTGAAATTCCTTTTGGAATAGGAGTGATTCTCCTTTTGTGCTTGGAAAAGAAGTCTAGTCCTTCTTGGTTTTGGATATACTAGCCGACTCAAGTCTCCTATATAAGATGAAAAATTTAAGAGAGAGTGAGAGAGAAAGAGATGAGAGGGTGTGAGAAAAAGAGGTTTTTTCTTGGTTTGATTATTTAATATTTGTGGGTTGCAATTTGGAATAGTGAGAGAGGTTTGTTACTGCTTGATTTTGGTTTTGCGGTTTGGTGATTTGCTCTCTCTTGGTGCGTTGCAACTTTTGGATTTGTTTTGTGGCTCTCTCTTTGGTTTGTGCACAATTGGTATTTGGTATTTGTGAACCTTTGGTTCTTGGGTTTATATTTGGTTCTTTGATTTTGTATTTGTGAGAGAGAGTTATTTGAGTGCCTTTATATCAATTTGTATTATCCCAAATTTGTTATAGTGAAATTTATTTGTCGTCACCTGTGGATGTAGGCTATTGCCGAATCACGTAATTCTTGGTGTTTTGTATCTATTTTCTTTTGGATAAATTTTCTTTGTTCCTATTGTTAATTTGAAATTCTTTCACAAGCCTAAAATATTTTCACAATCAATCTTGGTAATTTGAGCTTCCCCTATTTTACAACATTAACTACTTGAGGCATTTCGTGTACATTTTTCTTCGTAAAATCAACTTTCTATTATACTTCTGATATAGTATTATAATTTATAAACCTGTAGCGTTACTCTTTGCTCACATGAAGATATTTTCTTAACTCCCTTATGTATCACTATCCGAGCCAGATTAAAACTGGATTAAATTTGATTAATGATTGACGTAATTTGGAATCTGGGCCCCATAGCCGACCCATAGAACTCACTCTTAGTCCGGCCCATTGGTATGCTTTCCACAAACTGGGCTCCATCCCATATATAGGCTATTAGAGCAAAGCTTTTTTTTTTTTTGTGTGTGTGTGTGTGTGTGTGTGTGTGTGTGGGGCTATTAGAGCAAAGCTTAGTATACATTTGGGTCCCAAAAAATTTTGGGCTTGACTTTTAATTTAACAATAAGCATCACATAGACCTCTAAGCAGAAAAAGGATTTAAAATAAAAACAAGACAATGATCATTCAGGCATTCAGGATATTATCAAATTTCACTTTTGACCTACCATTTTGACCCAAGTTCTCATTTTTATTACAACATTTTACTTGATTTCGGAAAAACGATAAATTGTACTTAAATTATCTATTAGAAGCATCATATATTACTAATTAATTTTTTTTTCCACAACTGGTCCATCAAAAGGAGGGTGAGTTTGGTTCCGCATTTTGATTTTGGGCCTTTTGAAAAGTGGCGGTTTGAAATTGCTACTCTGGGATGCAACACGAAAATGCGCCTTTTCAGGTTTACAAAACTAAAAAGCACTATTTTAAAAGTGTACAAAATGCCTAAAAATGGCGATTTGAAACTACCAACGTGATTTTGGCTCCAAAATCTGTGTCCAAACGGGTACTGAAAATAAGTAAATTCCAATACAATATTGATCAAATATTTGATAGTTGGTGAGGTGACTCTTGATTGCTAAAAAATGGATAAAAGAGATGTAAAATACAGTACCTCATTTGCTTGCTTGGCTAAATGGACATTTTGCTTTGATATAAATAAATAAAAAAAGGGCTAGTTATTCCTCAGACAGTCAGACTTGATGCTCTCCATTAGGGATTAGGACGGGGCTTGAGTTTTTGTTTTGTTTGTTCTGTTGTTGTTGCATCCTTTCAGCCGAAAATAAATAATAAAAAAAATGCCTTGGCTCCGCCATATGAGACACAATTACTTGCTCTTTTTTTTCCATTGTTGAGTTTTTTAGGGAAACACATGAGGGTCATGTTTAGTTTGAGTTATTTTTTCCTTTTTCATGTGTATTTAAAACTGGTAATTGAAGTGTTAATTAAATGCAAATAAGTTAGCAGTGAAACTGCCAACATGATTTTGGCCCAGAAGCTCTGATCAAACGGGCACTGAAAATTAAATTCCAATACAATATTGATTGTTGATGCAGTGATAATAAGGCAGCCAAATACCAACAATATATATATTTATATATATATATATATATAATCTTTATTATCTGTCTGTCATCAGTCAGTATTTCACTGTATTTATCACTATTTTACAATGCCCGTACCTATTTATAGAAGAAAAGGGGAAGGAGAAAGCTCTAAAATTTCTACTCCTAATGAATAGCTCCTGCCTACCCTAAAGAATTAGGGAGTGTGTCTTACAAGCCGCCTATGTGTGTGTATATATATATATATCATTTTAAACTTTGGTTTTCTTTTAAGGTGAAAATAATAATGAACAATTGTCTATGTGATTAGTGAAAAATAAAGTAAAATACTAAAATTGATAAGATTTTTATTCATATTTGCTAACTTACTAGTAAGTTACTTCTTAAAATTAAAATTAAAAAAAAAAAAAAAAAAAACACCATTGATTTTTGTAGGGGGAAAAAAAAGGTAAGTTTTACCATAGGTAGGTGACCCTTATGTTTTTTAATGGTTTGTTATGCACTTGAAAAAAACAAAAAATTATAGAAGGAGAAATAAACAAAGAAACAAACAAATCCAAACGAGAACTTGATGGTGCGCACACAAAAACCAAGGGCCAGAGGATACCCAAAAAAAGATAAGCCCTCTTAGTCTTGAGGCCCCCACCACAAATCCCATCTTCCTATCACAAAATTACCCAGAAGTTTCTCAATCCTGCGTTCGCTTCTGCCCACTAAAACGACGTCGCACGTGTGCCGTACCCCCACAACACGTCTTAACAGTAACCTTAAGGCACAAGGTTTAGAATTTAGACCGACCAATCCCATATCATGTACATGCACGCACAATACATCATAGTACACACTGTTCACACACATACATACATGCAAAACATAGAAAACAATTTCAACATCATCATCATAATGACCAATCACTCAATGCCACGTCAGCATTTACCCTACTCTCTCTCTCGCTCTCTTTCTCTCACTCACCAACACACCATTTCCTTCTTCCTCTTTAAATACGGAGTTTGCCATACACGTTTTCCTTCCACGATTCGGACTCGGAGGAGAGCCAAAAAAAAAACCAAAAACCCAAAAACCGACTCTGCAATGGCCAAGGTGAGTCGGCTCTGTTTTTCCTTGCTATTACTACTATTTATGCATCATTTTTCCTTGTTTTTCTCTTTGATTTTTTTGGTTTGGTTCATGTGTGTGTTAGAATGGGGTTGAGTACTTTGTTCCATTTTGTGTTACAGAAGAAGAACAAGAACAAGAGCAACCCGAACCAGAACCCAAACCAGAACCAGAAGGCCAATGAGGCCGAGGCCAAGAGCGAGGAGGTGGTGACCGAGAAGGTGGTGGCGGCGGAGGAGAAGAAGGACAATGGCGGAGGAGAGAAGAAAAACAAGGACTCGAATTCACTCACGGCGGTTTACAAGATCGACATGCATTGCGAAGGCTGCGCCACCAAGATTAAGCGATGCGTCAGAGATTTCCAAGGTTTCGTATCAAATACCTCTCTCCGATTCCAACAAATCTTTGTTTAACATTCTATTGCGTCGTAGTTTCTTTTTTTGTCTAAAATTTGTTGGCAAAATTAGGAAGTAGATGTTTAAGTTTGTGTTTGTTTATCCAGAAAATTTTATTTTTTTCCTACTTAGATTTGACAAAATCGAATCTGGAAACCGTTTTTTCTTCAAAATACTCTTGAGAGTCCAAAATTTATTCTTTTTTTATTTAATATTCTGACTTTTTCCAAAACTACCCTTTAAAGGGTTTAACGATTTTGAGATTCCTTTGTACTGAAACAACGTTGGTGATTGATTCCTCCTTTTCAGGCGTGGAGGATGTAAAGGCGGAGATGGCGCTGAACAAGCTGACGGTGGTCGGAAAAGTAGACCCCACGAAACTGAGAGACAAGCTGTCTCAGAAAACGAAGAAGAATGTGGAGCTTGTCTCTCCTCTGCCTCCTAAGAAAGACAACAAAGCCGCCGCCGCCGACGACAGCAAACCTGAGAAGAAAGCCGAGGACAAAAAACCCAAAGAGGTATCTCTATCTGCTAACATGTGCCGCTCTCTCTCTCTCTCTCTCTTTTGTGTTGTACTGTAGTAGTAGTATTTTTTTTTAAGGTATTCACTAATATTATAATAATCCTCAGTCTCACTCCTCAGCCTTTGTTTTTTCAATAACGTTGCTGGGTTTTGCGCATCCGGCGCATGTTAGCACTGGTTTTCTTGTACTATTAATAGGCGCAGTTTAACCATTAATACGGTGCGCATGTTTGTGTCTCAAGCTTGTCATTCAAATTTATTTTGGATGTCCTTCAGAATTTATTAAAGTATCAGAGCCATAACTTTGGTTAACTTGCTATTTTAGTTTTTTGTGTCGGACTTTGGGATTCAATTTTAGTAGATTGGACCCAATAAATTCGTTACAATACAATTTTTGTTTTTTTTTTTTTTTTTTGAAAATAATAATAATTATTAATTTTGAGTTAAAAAAAAAATAATAATAACTTTTGTATGAATTTGAATGGTACAGGCTCCGGTGACGACGGCGGTTTTGAAGCTGTCACTGCACTGCCAGGGGTGCATTGGGAAGATTAACAGATTAGTCTTGAAGACCAAAGGTGAGGTTCCGTTACAGTAACGGTGAAACCTGAAGTTTTAATTAATTAATTAATTAATTAATACTTAATTAAGTTAATTAACTACTACTAATTTAATTAATGAAACTGATATAGATTAATTTGGATGGTGGTGCTTTGATTATTGTAGGTGTGCAAGAAATGACACTGGACAGAGAGAAGGAATTGGTGATTGTGAAGGGTACTATGGATGCAAAGGCTTTAGCTGAAAGCTTGAAGGAGAGGCTCAAGAGGCCAGTGGAAGTTGTGCCCCCAAAGAAAGAGAAAGAAGGCGGCGGTGGTGATGGTGACAAGAAGGATGGCGGCGGCGGCGGTGGGAAGAAGAAGGGTGGAGGAGATGGTGGGAAAGAGCAAGGTGCTGGTGGTGGCGGTGGTGGCAGTAATGTAATGATGGAGAATAGAATGGAGGTTTTGGGACATCCCGGGTTTGGATATTATGACAATGGATACGGGTATGGTAGCGGGTTTGTTAATGGGTATGGGCATGCTAATGGGAGTGAGTACGGATATGGGCATGGATATGGAGGACCTGTGGGTGGACCCATGGGTGTACCCGTGGGTGGACCCGTGGGCGTACCCGTGGGTGGGCACTTGCAACATGCACCAAATATGTTCAGTGATGAAAACCCAAATGCTTGCTCTATCATGTGAAGGAATGAAGGGAAAATAGTTTTTGAAGGCCATGGATATTATTACTACTAAGTTTCAGAAGAGAGATTTTGAGATATACCACTATGAAAAGAGAAATGTAAATAAGAGATTAGAAGAATAGTGGGTGATGGCTTTAATTGTTTTTGTTTTTATTTTTATTTTTCTGTACCAATACCTAGTTGGTTTATAGAAGTACTTTCTTACTTATTATTAAATTTCAGGATTTGTTTTGTTGTTAATTGGTAGTAATGATATTTGATTCCAATTACTTTAGATTTTTTTTGGTGCTTAACAAGTAGGCTTTATCGTTTTGCTTATATCTCTGTGTCACTGTTTTTTTTTTTTTTTTTTTTTTTTAAGCCTAAACCATCATTGGCCATGGTAGTTTGGCGGTAGTATTAATTGTGGGCCGTCGTTTTATCTCTCCGATCACCGTGACGACTCTAAACCACTTAGATATGGACGTGTCACTCAAGTCACATTCAGCAAGGTTATCAAAAAAGAAAAAAAAAAAAAAAAAAGTCACACTCAGCAATTCCATCGTGTCCAGTATGCCAACTAATATAGTCAATATTATATAATTGCATACATGATCTGGAAGATTCTCTATCTATGATTTTTTTTTTCTTTTCAAAATGGATAAGTTTTAAATTGATTGATTAATTAATCTCAGCTAACACACCCACCGGTCCATTGAAACTGAAGGTCCCAAAAAAAAGAAAACAAATTATTATTTGGGTCATACCAACGAGTGACTTTAAAATATTAGTTAATAATCTAGTTAAAAAAAAATTTTATGAAAAAAGAAAAAAAAAAATTAATATTTTGACAATTTTTTTCATTTCTCATAAAAATGATGTCAAAATTTTCTTAAAATGAATTGTTAACCAATGTCTTAAGTGCGCTGATTAGCATTTCTCTTAAAAATTAAACCTCAAGAGTCAATGTCGGCGTTGCTCCGGAGCTTGATTTTTTTTGTAAAAAGTGGATCTACCTCGGCAGAGCATAATGATGCCATTTGTCAAATCCTAAAGAATTATGTGATAATCAAGTAAAGTAAAATTGAATTCTCATGCCCCATGTCAAAGCTATGTGTGACTTATTGAACATTTTCATCTACCCTTATCTGAAGCATCTAATGCCAAATTATGCTACTCAAAATGGTACGAAAACCTTTTTTTTTTTTTTTTTTTTTTTTTTTTTTTTTAAGACGAAAACCATTTTTAGTAACATGTACATAGGCTTGTTTTTCATTAATATACTCTAGCCCACCCTCCCTTTTATTTTTGTTCTCACAAGTGCAAGAAAATACACTAATTTTCTAGCACACTTCAAACCACGTGTGATACCAAACTAACTATATACCCACCCTACAGCTAGCCTCCCCTAATGGCTAATGCGCTTTTGCTAACAATTACCAAGTGGTACCTATATAATACTTTGCCCGGAATAACTAATAACATTCTACCGTTAAAGATTTGTTGTGAGTGTTGTGAAAATAATGTGAATATTGCATTTCTTAATGCGATATGTTTCACTCTCTAGAATTGGAGCTACTAAAGCGATCAACAAACAAATATCAATAAATCTATGTCTCAAAACTCAACTAGAAAAATAAATTGAACATAATAGGGATTAGGGAATGTTAATATTGATTTCTTATTTCAACTTGTTTTGTTTAGTCTTTAAAAGCCTTATTCTTTTTAAAAATATATATAATTATATTTTTACAAATTGTAGTTAATATAAAATAAGAATCATATCAATAATAGAATCATATAAAAACTATCTACCTAACTCAGGGTCCGTTTGGATTGAACTTATTGCTGCTGAAACTGAAAACTGAAAACTGAAAACTAAAAATACTGTAGCAAAATAATTTTTAAATGTGTAAATAGTACCGTGGGACCCATTTTTAATATTTTTAAATACATGAACAGTACTGCTACAGTGCGTGAACAGTTCTGCTACAGTGATTTTTGTCTCTAAACAGTAAAATCATGTGATTTTACTGTTCATGCGCTGAAAAAAAAAAAAAAAAAAGTTAAAAACGCAAAACGTAGACTCAAAACTCTCTATCCAAACCGGCACTCACTCTAAAAATCAAACTTATCAATGAAAGGGCAAAGCTTGAATCTGTATTTAATTGTACTAGATCTATTATATGTTTACTTTTGGTTACGTGTCATGATTCCAAGATGCTTTTTTAGTGTCACATTCAGACCTATTTATCACCCATCAATTATTCACTTATTATTTAAGGCAATGAATCGACCCATGAACCTGCGAAACACGCACAACAAAATTCATAAGTGTCGTATGCTCGTATAGGGTGGCCTGAGGCGTTTTGTGCAGAGCTAAATGCTTTTCCTTCCTATTGTCCCTTTGTGCAGTCGCAGTACACTATGTACTAGCCATTAGGGGGGCAAGGGAGCATTTTGTGGAAAGTACATGGCTAGTGGAGTTTTAAGTTTTAAGTTTCAACACTATGCCACAGCATATTTAGGATATACATGATATATGAATTATTGAACTAGGACCACAAAAAATTATATACTTTTTACTAATTGGAACTCGCCACCTGAGCTTAAATGATTTATACTTTTATCATTTATAACTCATCATATAACGAATTGTGTGATAAAAATAGTGAAAATTTTTATAATCTTAACATTTTTCTGATCTATTTCCTATTACCTGCGTGACTCTTAGAAAAGACAGTTGCTTTTCTTTTTTTTCTCTGTCAAGTACATCTATAATGCCATATGGGTTGGCTGCTCCATCACCAATACTGGCAATACACACTACTCAGCTTCTTTTACCCACTAAAAGTGGAGAGAATAAAAAAGTACCATATTAATAATATTTTTAAGTACTCAACTTTTTCTCAAAACCCATCATGCAAGGAGCATGCATGTACGGCTGATAAATTTTCAGAGAAAGGAAAAAAAAAAAAAAATCAATACAATACAATACAGCATTATAGATTTTATTTATAAATTGAAATTCACACCACGACAACTTAGTATATAAGGTAGCTAGCTTGATTGCCGCTTAAAATACAAAGTTTATTATGGGGAATATGCTAAATTTTAGAATTGCGATAAATTAAAACTTAGAATAATGTACTTAATCACCAAAAAGAACTTTTGTATTCCAGTCATAGTTATGAATTTTCTTTAGCTTTGGTCAAATGTACAAGAACATTCCTCAAACCTTCTTGAATGTGGCTTTGATAAAATCCAAATTATTAGGATAGTTGCAATTGCAAAGAAAAAGTGGGCAAAGCTCTTTTTTCCTCTTTTTTTTTTTTTTTTTTTTTTCTTTAATTTGTGCTAACTTTTTTGTCTAGAACCTAGGACCTATAATTACAACCAAAGAGCTAAACGTCTCTGCTACAAAAGTTGCAAAAGAAAGACCTTAAAAATAAAAATAAAAATTAGAGAACGTGTGCAATCATCATGGAGTTGGTATGGATGTATATGGTGCACAATGATGCCACATGTCATGAACCCATATGAGCATGACATATTTCTCTGATTTTCCCTGTAATTTTGTCTACGTACCTTTGTGAAAGAAACATGAACCTTCATAAAAGGGTTTTGGGAGAAAAGGTACACAACCAAACAACCAAAACACTTTCTATGAATCACCCTAATATTTTGGCAATTAGCAAAAGCATATAATGGTGCTAGTAAATTCCAAAATTTTTTCACCGTTTGGTGAATGGGAAAGTGACATGTGTCAAAGAACAGAGAAAAATTAATACAGAGAATTAATACAAGAATATTCCCTGAACGACCTCATAAGTGGTCAACATCGATCATTGAACTCATCAAAAAAAAAAAAAAAAAAAAATCGATCATTGAATATAAATGTATATTCTCTAAAAAGAAAATTACTGTTTATAAGTGGGTGTTGTGGGTCTAATTTAAAAATATATGTATATTTTACAAAACAGGTAAATGAAAATGGAGATTCCAAATCCATGTGATCAAAGGGGTTTTTTTTTTTTTTAGGCCTTTGGCTTTTACTTTAGACGTGATGATTGCATGAGCTCAATCCCATGTGTGCAGGGGTAGGGGGCATGTCAAAAAAAGTGGATTAAAGTTTAAAAAAGGAATTTCATTTTCGGATGGAAAGTCCTTTTCCCTGGGCATTTGGAGACAATTATACTAACAAAAGTAAAAAATGTATGACTCAAGGGTTCTTCTCTATACTTATCTAAAAACTTTATTTTCTTATTTTCCGGAAAAGCTAAAATACATTTTGATTATGTTTGACAAATACTTGCAGCTTTTAGCTTTTTATTTATTTAATTTTTACATTTTTTTTTCAAAATTTAACAAAACTTATTACTTTTTTTTTTCAAAATTTAACAAAATTTTAAAAAATTAATAAAAAAAATACTAAGTTAGCTTTTAAGCCATTGTTATATGTTTAATATAAAAGTTATCAAAAATTATATATTTTGTACCATATTTAGCTAATAAACTATCAAAAATTACGAAATACACATAATTTATTATTATTATTATTATTAAAGAGGTAAAGTAGCAAATTTGAAAGTAATGATAAAATACATATCACAATAATATATATAACATAAGGGTTATGTTAACGAATGTCCTTATGACATTTGTTAATAGACCATTAAAAGAAAGTTTTAATATTACTTTTATGAGAAATATAAAAAGAGGTCAAAAAAATCTTTTACTTTTTTCTTTTCTCATATAAAGCTATATTCTAAACCAATGGCTCTAAGCTATCTATTAACACTTTCCATAATATAATTTGTTGCACTAGTTTTTGTGAGCAAATCAAGATCATGCATGCGTTGCTCATAATGATTGCTTGAGGGCAAGGCACAAACTCCTCGGCCTGTCAACATGTCGATCAAATGATGCATGATGAAGCTATATAATTTATCGGAGATAGTTCACATGTAAAAGAAAAGCATATGACAACTTTATATGATTCCTGATAGAGTCTGGGTCATAATTTTTCATATTGCACTAAGGATGTTGTCAGGTTTGATATATCAAATATGTAGTACGATGTTGGTTTGGTCCATGAACAATTATATGCTTAAGCAATCCACCTGCCAACTCTCCCACCACCAAAAAAAAGAAAAAAAAAATACAATTTGAAAAATATAGCTTAAGCTCTCGGATGAGAATGGAAAGAGGTGGGATTAGGTTGAGAATTTGAGATAGATATTCTGGTTGATGAAGGTAAGGATAGTGTAATAGGTGAATGGTATGTGGTAGGTATTAAAGTTCGGATTAGGAATTGATCTTATGTCATTCTGCCGTCATAGAAAACAATTGTATTAAGTAGTCCTATCAAGAGTTTTGTAGTTCAACTTACATATCTTAGCATTTTTATAGGAAACAATCATGATTCAAATCTTGTCTTTCCCATTATAACGGTTGAATTTATATATAAATAAATAAATAAAAGTACCCAACCTTAATATGCCACAAACCTAAATCAGTGCACGAAACTCCTAGGTAATTTAAAATTGATCTTTGATAAGTCTTTCTTTTAGAATGCATTCTATTTTTCTTCTGTCAATTAAATTTGACGATGTAATACTTTTTAGCCAAAAAAGAAAGATGATGATATATATAAAGTATTTAATAAGGAATTTTTATTGATCATCGTCTTTCTTTTTGGCTTACTTGTGTTTTTATCTCTTTGTCCAAAAAGAAAAAGGGAAAAGAAATCATCATATTGTCACCTTTAGGCTTCATCGATTTGCTATTGTAAACTTTTGCAATGGATCGCTGTCCACTCACTATCATCAGGTTTCTTTTTAGTCACATCGATCGCTTTGGTAAATTGAAATTTCACTAGAAAATATAGGTGAATTATGTGATGTACAATTGCAGATTCATAGGCAGAAAGTTACAAAATTTGAAAACTATTAGATGAATTTCACTTAAGCAAGTTGTTGCACAGGGTTGTTAGTGGTGATCTTTTGGAAAAGCAAAGCCATCAAAGGAGCTTTATCAAGAGGAAAAATTCCAATACCCATTGTCACTTTTCCTTTTCCATCATAGCTTGTCAAGAAAATCTATGGTGTTTTTTGCTTGATTGGATTAGACAGAAGCAACCTCAGCAAAAGTTTGAAGCCTCAGGACCACATGTTTTGCTACTATATTAAATTACACACTATTGTTCTAAAATTTGAAGACCTGGTGTGTCTCATTGTGATAAATTATGATAAATTACACTTTTTTTTGGGGGGGTTTTTTCTGAGTTCTATCATGGAACTTACAAGGAAAAATCAAAGTGCTAAAATATAACTATGGATCACCAAAGGTTCTGAATATTTTGGAGAACAAAATGTGGACATTACTGGTAGGTGAATAGGGAGAGCTTGATGGTAAAGAAGAGCAACAAGGTTAGGAAGTGGGTGGCAATCAGGAAACGTGGGCTACTTTTGAAGTCCCGTTGCTTTCTGATTTCACGTGTGGACTTTGATTCCAATCAACTTCTGCTGCATTACGAATGGGCCTACATTTATCGTATTGAAGATGTCATCAGGTTTTCTGATGAAGGCCTTTTAAGGAAAAGCAAAAACAAAATATCTTTATTTTCTTTGTTTTAGGTTAAATAATGGTAAAATTTTAATTAGTTATTAAAAAATATATTGGATGAAAATGAGATTAAAGGTAAGATGAAAATTATTGCTGTTTCCCACTAAGCTTTGAATGTAATAGCTTTTTTTTTTGGGTAACTAGCTTCCAGTTTCTCTCAAAGGAAAAAAAAAAAAAAAAAAAAAAAAAAGCTTCCAGTTAGTGGTTTAAATTGTTTAATTGCATAACATTTTTTGGTCCTATTAACAGGTGTCTTTAATGCAATTTTTATTAGTTCATTTTTAAAAAGTTTTGACCCAAACTTTTCGGGAAACATAAAAAACCATCAAAAAAATTTATTGCTTTTTTTCTTTTCCTATAAAACTTTTTCTTTATTTTAATGGGAAATTGTTCTTGTACACTCACTTTCATATAATATGTTCACATTTTTTAATAATATCCACGTTTAACACCTGAGTCTTAAAGCATTTGCATCGGCACATGCAAAGATTTTTGTCTATTTTAGCATAAAAATCTATTTTTATATTTTACACAACCAATTTTCAACAATATTTATATCAAATCATCTATTTTACATTACATTTCATTAAATTTTTTTTTTTATCAATTTTTTTATTACTGTATGTGTGTGTGAATTAAGATATACACAGTTATTGTTAGAGGTGTTCGCGGTGCGGTGCAGTTTTGGGTTATTTTTAACACCGCACTTTGCGGTGCGGTTTACCTAAAACCATAACTGCACCGCACTTTATTTTTGCGGTCACATGTGCGGTGCGGTTTAGAGTTTAGCTAAAACCATAACCGCACCGCACCTCATTTTTGCGGTCACATGTGCGATACTATGTATAAAATGCAGTTTGAAGTCGGAATATTTTTCAAATTTTGGGCTTTTTCTACTCAGCCCAAAACTAATTTTTCCCTTTTTTTTGGGCCAAGTTTTAAATTATTGAGCTAGTTTTTCCTTATTTTGGGTTGGCTTTTCTAGTCAACACTTGCTAAGGTTATTAAACTTTTTTTTTTTTTTTTTTGAAAACTAGGGTTATTAAACTATTAATAATATATTTAATATTAAAAATAAATAAATATATTAATATATAGAGAGGGTGCGGTGCGGTGCGGTTTGTACGGTTTTCTTATTATAAAACCGCAAACTGCATTGCACCATGCGGTGTGGTGCGGTGCGGTGCATTATTACTTGCGGTGCGGTACAGTTATGCTATTTTGTGGGCAGTTTTGATGCGGTTTGTGCGGTTTATGCGGTTTGGTGAACACCCCTAGTTATTGTAGTAACAATCTAAATTTACACAAGTTTACATGGTTGATGTGGGTGATTTTTGGAGTTGGATGTGCAAAATTAATTCATTAATTATGCTATTATACATGGACTGATATGAGTGCTCTAATTATCAAAAAAGAAAAAGAAAAAAGAAATGAGTGCTCTAATGGTGTGTACAAAAAATATATATTGGTGAATGTGTAATGATCAATGCTTTTTTAAACATGATAATGCATAACATGTAGGAGGAAATCGATAAATAAGATTAATCAATCTATTAGAAAAGGAAAAATAATGCAAAATACTAATGGCTAAAAAGTTACAAAACAAAAAAGGGCATGAGATATTGATTTTCAGGCACTTCCTTGGGTTAAGCTCCCAGCTGGTCCCAACTCCATAAATTGATTGAATTTAATCTCTAAGGCCTTCCGTTTCTTGGTTGGCAATTCCTAGAACGCATTGCAAGGAAATGTTATCAGTTAAAGAGCTTGTAAAATCATTAGCTTGATTTGGCACACTGGTCCATGATATCGACTCAGGCTTTGTTGCCTGGTTGGTGTGGTAATTGAATGTGCAATTGTGCATGTTGATGCATCATGCAATATTTATATATTGGATGGACCTACTCGTGCAAGGATGGCCATGAGCCTTGTATCACTTTATTCTTTATCTGTATGCAATACTCTTTCAGTAATTTTTCATGTTTTGAATGAATGATAAATCTATCATCTTGTTCTGTGTACAAACTCTGAAAATACGTACGCCTTTAATAGACCTAGTTCTTTATCATCTCTAAAACCTAGACATGGAAAAACAGGTCAAAATTTTCTGACCTAACCCGAAAAATACCCGATCTGAACCCAATTTTTTGACCCGAAGCAAAAACGGGTTGACCCATGACCCGACCCGTGTTTTTTGCTGGTTAACCCGACCCGACCCGACCTGCGACCCGTCCGAACCCGAACCCGAACCATTTTTTTAAAACTTTTTTTTTTGGTAAAAAAAAAAAAGTAAAATTAAGACAATATTGGTTTAATTGTTTATTGTGAACTTTAAGGAAACAATTAATACATTTACATAACTGTATGCAAATTAATTGAAAGATAAATGCATGTGGTTGAGCATTCTGTAATGAATAAAGATTTTTAGATATCAAATAGCAAAGTACATGCCAAGATAATCTGTAGAGTTAAAAATATAGATTTAAAATTTTAGACATGTGTGAGAAGCATTCACAAGTGTGAAAATAGTGAAGCCAAAGTATCAAATTAGCATAAATTATGAATGCTTAGACCTATTTTTTAACAATTTATGTCCAAAATAAACAGTTTTTCAAAATAAATTATGATATTTACTAGAGTATGTGTTGCTTAACAATGATATGATATTCATAAAAAAGACCATGTGTAAATAAGTAAGCAATCAAACTTTAATGTATATCTTAAATTGAAATAGAATGTCAACCACAATTGATAATAGATTATAAAATTAATTTTCAAGATTGCAAATTTCTTATATGTTTTTATTCTTTATTAAATGAGTTATCCAATAAGTCATTTGTAATTTTGTTTTATGTTTTGGGATGTTGATATTGTGTAAAAATAAAACTTATGTATTTGTTTCACTTATCTTTGTGTTATTTTGTTTTAGATAGCAATGTTAGGATTTGTATAATTTTAAAATTATTGAATAAGTATTGATAAGTTTAACTGAGTTCATTCTTGATATAAGTGGTGAATTCAAAATAATGCATTTTACATTAAGTAATTTGTTGCATAACTTTCTAAATAGCAAATACATGTTGTTTTCTTTAAAAAAAAAAAAAAAATTCATGTGAAAAATACGGGTCAACCCGACCCAACCTGACCCGACCCGAACCCGATTTTAACCCGCTTAAAATGACCCGTGACCCATTTGACCTGCAACCCGATTGACCCGACTCGACCCGCCCGTTTTGCCATGTCTACTAAAACCCTTATACATAAAGAATTACTCTATTTGCTTTCGTAGAAAATATTTTCCAAAAAATTACTCCTTTTCTACCAAAAATATTTTGAAAAATTGATTTGTTTTTTCTAAGTTTGTTAAAAGCCTTAAAAATCCCTAAAATATGTTCGTTTATCTAAGAATTTGTGATGGGTTTGTGTGTCATAAATGTTCTACCTTTTCATATGTGAGGGCAATCCTTCACCCTCATAATAACATTTTTTTAAGGCCTTTGTGCAACCCTCACAATTTTATTTTATTTTAAAAATAGATGAGCAAGAAATTAAAATAAGCATCAAGCAATAACAATACAATACAACAACTCAGCAGCAACTTTCAACTCAGTAAACACCTACATCAAGATTACTAGTCATAAACAGCATAAAGCACTGTTTTTTACGGACTTCCAGAATTTTCTAGCACTTCCAACTCTATTCTTTAATTCCCACCGTATCATTTTTAGATAGTCTACAGAGCAATGATTTCAAGCTTCCACCCTTTAGTCTAGATTCACCCCCATTGGAACTTTGGCATTCCAATCAAACACCATGACATTAAACATCTCCATTTTCTTCTCGAAAAGGAGCACTCAAAGAATAAGTGCTTCTCTCTTTCTGTTCTCATCTTGCACAACACACATTCAGTATACACAACAATACCCCAACCCATTAGTTGAGCCTTAGTTGTGAGTCTATTATGAATAGTCAGCCACCCAATAAAAGCATGTTTTGAAATTGCCTTAGGAAACCATAGTATTTTCCACCATCCTACCTCAAGAAGCTTATTTCTGATGTTATTACAGGTCTCTCTATAGGTGTATCTCCTTGATTTTGCAAAAGTCTAGATAGGTTTGTCTTCTTGTATAATTGCAATCAAACTTAACTTGCTTTTGAATACACATTAGGTCCTCTGATTTGACAGGAGGCCAAACCAAGTCTCTATATTAAGAAACACTAAATACTTTGGAATCTATTGAGCTGGCTGCATCATAGAGTGCCCGATATCCATATTTGAGGAATAGAATGCCAATTGGGTGCCACCAATCATGCAAAATATAGGGCCCATTTGGTCATAGAGTTCAAAAATTATTGTTTAAAAAGATGTGAAAACTGTAGTTTAAAAAGTGTTGTTGAAATACGTGTTTTTAGTGTTTATAAAACAAAAAAATGTGTTTGGCATCATGGTTTAAATAACATGTTTCAGTGTTCAAAAATATAAAATATGTGTTTGGTATGTGTGTGTTAGATTGTAAAAAAAAGCTGAGCAAAGTACAAATTAAATATTTTTTAAATCAGGAGAGAGAACGTGGGTGAGAGATGAGAGGAAGAGAGGAGACAATTCTTTCAAAAAAGCTGACCAACTGGGCCCATGAATAGTGTTCAACCTAATTATGAAAGTGCCACTGAACCATAGTTTTTGTTGTTAAAAGTCAGCTCCGAGGTGATTTTGAAAACCATTATTTTAAACATATGTTTTGAACCATGTTTTTCAAACAGTCCTGTTGCGGAATGGTCCACCAAACACAGTTTTTTGTTTTTGGACACTAATGTTCAGTGTTTAAACATTGAACACTTTATTTTGAAATCAGTGACCAAACGCCCTCATAATATCTGTAATATCATCTCTTGTAGAGGAGTTCCATCATTGAAATTGTGCCTAATGCCTAGTGCTTTAAGGGTGTGTTACCTTGTTTGTATATATCCGTGCATGTGTGTGTCTATGTTTATGTTTATGTCTATATGTTTGTACGACATTTCATAAATCTATGTAAAACTCATCATTCTTCCCCCCAAAATAGTGACAATTCATTTGAAATCTCTCTTTGAACAAACCACCTCAAGCCTTCTTCAATGTCTTCACCTTTTCAATGCTTCTTTAGATCCATGAAGCGATAGCTACAAAATGAGCTTTAAGCCAATTGAATCTAACATCTTATTTAGCAATGAACAATTACATAATAATAATAATAATAATAACACCCACTAAACCATTTATGCTTAAAAGGCTGTATTAATGTCTTCAAATCTTTTGAAGCAATCACTCCTTTAATCATTTGCTTCCATACATCTGTCCATGCCTTTTGAGAATAATAAATATAGTCTATATGTTTGCATGTATTTTTATCTTGTAAATGTGTAAAAACACTAAGGTGTTATATTTTTAAATTCTTAACTACCTTTTTTGCAAATGTTAGCCTTTGCCCTACAGTAACAGCTGGTTGAGTGCCATGTACATGCTAAAAGGTATATGCTTGAAGGACATTTGATTAATTAAGAAACAATGATGGGAGTATCTCCACTTATCCACAAATGACTGATGCTTTAATGAGAGATTGAGAACTCTAATGTGATATGATTCAGTAGAGAGAGAGAGAGAGAGAGAGAAATTTGTGAATAAAAATGAAAGAAAGAATATCATCAAACTATGATCTCTCACATAATGGGGGCGAAACACCCTACATTTCATAATCTTTGTTAAAGTGTATGAAGTTTGGTACAAGGGGTTTGTGGATGAATTTAGCAAAAATTTGATTGAAAATTTGTGATGTCATGCCTAATGCTATTGCTCTAAGGTTGTTTACCTTTTTTTTTTTTTTTTTCAATGGGTGTGTGTGTATATATTTTTATGTGTATGTGTATGTTTATATTTATGTTTGTTTTTTTGTATGGTGGCAATTCACCCAAAGTCTCTCCTTGTACAAACTACCCCAAACCTTATTTCAAAGGGTAATACTTGTTACACACAATTTGTTATACATAATTTTACATACTCCCCTTCTTTTTTTATTGTAATTGTGATTTTTTTTTGGGAGAAGAGCTGAAATCGCGACATGAAGTCACGATTTTCAAGTTCAAAATTGTGACTTCACGGTTTCAGTTCAAAATAAGTGTATGCATAAGACTGTGTAATAAAGACAACCCTATTTTGTATGCACAAATAACTATGATTTGATGACATCCATAGGGTATTAGGTGGCTCCAATGCTTCCACATAAAAATTTTTACTTTCTCAAACACTAATGGTATTATATAATATTGATAAAATCAAAATTGTCATTAAACTAATTTCTTCAAATTCATTGTCCAAAATTATTAGTGAAGTAGTTAATTAAAGTAAAAAAGGGGAGAGGGGGGGGGGGGGGTGGGGGTTGTCAATTTTAAGTGGTCTCGAAAAGACAAATATCTTGCTGGTATCTTTTGCATGCAATGCTGTAATAATACTGAGAAGTTTCATTTGGAAAACTTAGAAGTTAATATATCCTATATGAGTGCATGCAACTTCGATGTAACACCCTAGCTAGTAAGATATATAGCCTCGAATTTTCTTTTGGCCATTGATGAGATTAATAATTGTCTCTACATGTGAAAAAAAAATCACTCATAAAACATATAAGAGAACAAATAATCAGAACGCATTCATCATAATCCTCATCCTTTTGCCAGTGTAATGTTGTAATTTATTCAAGCAATCATGGACGCTCTGTTTTTCACTGTGTGAAAGTTTCACCAAGAGAGAAAAGTTTGGTTTGTGATTCTTATGAGAAATAAAAGTGTATTCATAGGCACCATTATAATTAGTTCGTAACAGATTGATCATGAGTCGCACACAAGCAACTTTTTGTACTGGGTATTAGTGAAATTGTGTGGAAAAGGAATAGCTATGAAAATGAAAGAAGTGTTTTTTAACGGCATTTTCCATTGCTCATTCTTGGACTTTTTCCCTTTCCATCATAGCAAGGTAAAGAAAGTCCAGTTGATTGCAAGACAGTTCGAAATTTCTTAGAAGGTGCATAAAAAGCAGACACAATTATGGGTGTGGTGGCAAACCCTTCTATAAGTTCGTGGCAGCTTTTAATTAGAATTATTTAAACTATAATTACTTATCATATTAGGACTAATGAGTATTCTTGTTGTCATTGATTGATTATTTTATTTGCATATATTGTTGACTGCACGAGTCCATATAAGCTAGCTAGAAGTCTGCTACTTCTTTTTTTGGTTGGATTCAGGTGCTCAACTTACTGCCAAAGGAGCTTTATGGCTAAGGCAAAGAGGAACACACACACACACATACATATTCTAAAGTGAAATGACTTGACCATGAAGACTTCAAAACGGAAAATTCTTAGGTAGTCCCGGAGTACAGTGAATTGGTGCTCCCTCCTCTCACATTCATGGTGGACCCCACCATGAATTTAATGAGCGGACCCCACCATGAATGTGAGAGGAGGGAGCACCATTCTCCGTGCTCCGGGAGTACCTAAGAATTACTCCTTCAAAACAGTCAACTTCTGATTTAAGAGATAGGTCCTTTTGCCATATGGAGGATGGAAGCTAGTTTGCCAATAAGTATAGGTTACTTTTTCTTTTGCTGTTTTTCTTTTACTTTTACTTAAAAAAATAATAATAATGAAGGGGAAAGGAATTTATAATGTATTGTAGCCTTGAATTTTGTTTTCCTTACAATAAGTGGAAGAGAAACACTCGAATTCAATTCTCCTCATAAAGAAATACTAATGAAATCACGGCTCTTGGAATATATCATTGAATCCTTATTGTCTTCACTTAATAAAATTGGTTATGATGTTTATTTTAGAATAACCATTATAAATAAATAAAAACAAGTTTGGAATATATTTTTCATCCTTCCAATTCTGTCCAAATTGGACTACATTGGGATAAGTTTACTATAGATGGACCAGAAAAACTAAAACTCTTAGCTTCAGATTGTTTAGTATCATAATAAAATGACAAATGGCATCAAAGAAACTCAAGGAAGTGACACATGTAATAAATCATAAGAAACAACAATACAATAACATGATTAATATGTGATGAATGAGGTGATAATTCCCATTAAAAACGTGATGAGTAGAACACACTAATTACTATAGTTACAGGAATTCAAGAAGAAAAGTTAGCGCCTAATGCTAGACAAGTTTAGGGCAATGTTTCACATATCATAGATAATTGTCAATAATCGTTGAGGTCTCAAGCATAAATAAAGCTGACACCCCAAACAAGAGACATATCTCAAATTGGTCATTCATGTGGACTAATATACCATTAGTTTAGGGTTCTATATGATCTTTTTTAGGTGTTGTTGTAAGTAGCTATGTATTTCGTAGTTTCTTAGTAAAATTTGTAATTACTTTGTTGCTTTAAGAAGTTAGCATCAATAGATTAATTTTCATTGCACCGTAGCATAGTTGAGTATTTGTTCCCATCGATTTAGTTTTAAATCCATACCGCCATTACAATTGACGTAAACATAATTAGATTATTACTCTCAATACGAAAGAATCAACCTCACTAAGAAAGAAAGTCAATTTCATTGAAGCTAAACTAACCTCTAGTCATATTGAAACGAAGTCAGATTTCAAAATTGAGATGTATTTCAGTCAATCAAGGCAGCCTGTGACTAAATCGATGCATAAACCAAAAATAAGTACAAACAAGTGCAAAAGATACGGTTCAATTCAAATCCTACTTTCACTTAAAGAAGAATTTTAGTTAATTTAGCTAGAAAGCAATGTCAGGTAAGATTATTCATGTGATGAGATGAAATGTCCATGACAGAATTCCCATATGCAGTAACTCCATGTTATCCTTAATGTCTAAAATTTGAAGATCACATAGTGACAGACCACCACATTCCCGCAATATTTTATATTTTTTCAAGATAAGAGAAATAGAATTACATGTCTTGTCAGAGGAGAAACTAAGGCAAAGTCCAGACCCATTCCTTCATTGACATCCCTATAACCCTCACAGTTAAAGGCTTAAAGCTGCTTCTTATTCTTTGTGTTTGAAGACCACATGCATGAGCCATGAAACTTTAGATAGGTTAATATTATAGGAGAAAAAGGGCATTTGCCCCTAATTTACAAACTATGTAGCAAAATGTCTCTGTTTTGAAACTATGTAGCAAAATACCCCCGTTTTTAAAACTCGATTTTAACAAAATTGAGTTATAAGTGGAACTCGACATTAACAACGTCGAGTTCTATGCATATTTTGCCACTTAAATTTTTTTGAAAATATATAAGTGAAACTTGACATTGCTAATGTCGAGTTCCACTTAAAAATATACATAGAACTCGATTTTGAGAATATCGAGTTTTACACAGAACTCAATTATGTTAAAATCGAGTTTAAAAAACAGGGGTATTTTGCTAAATAGTTTCAAAATATTGGCATTTTGCTGCATAGTTTGTAAATTAAGGACAAATACCCATTTTTCCCAATATTATATTACATGGATTTTTGTTTAGACAAGATAAAGGGAAGGTCTGCTGGGCTTAGCTCTCGCTTAACTCACTGTTACTTGGGCTATAGAAGCGTACTGTATAGCTCATTGCGGGCTATAAGAAGGCATACTGCGAAGGATTTGGCTTGCATCCAATGCATAACAAGTCCAAAAAAAAGGCAATGTGTCCCTTGCTTCACCCTAGTAAGTAGTAACCATACCATGAAAGGTTTCAAAATAGAAGATGTAGGTGTAAAGCAGAAGTGAGAACTAAAATTACCAGCTAGATTTAAAAACAAGCCAGCTACCTCTATTGTCAAATCTAAAATTCTAACATAGGCTTCTATATCCATTTTCTGCTTTGCAAGAAAACAAAAAATTTCTATCATAAATCATTTGTAAAGCTATCTTCCATATATAATACCAAGAGGAAAATGCATGAACTTTTTTTATTAACTTGGCCGGGAAGTACTATCATCATTATCATCTAGAAAAAATTTGACTCCATTGTTCTAAGAGAATTGACAATGGCCTAGATCTTAAAGCCTTTCTTCTCTACTTCCTTGTTTAAATCAACATGAATCCCTCTGCCCTGCCCTGAGTCGCATAGCCAACACCTCTCCAACAACAGCAGCTGCCTTTAAGAAAAACAAAAAATAAAATATCTTTGTTTTGGTCTAAATAATGGTAAAATGTTAATTAGTTATTCCCTCCGTCCCAGTTTGTTTGTCTTCTATTCTATTTTGGGATGTCCCAAAATATTGTCCTATTTTTAAAATTAGAAGTCATTAATTTACTAATGTTCCTATTATGCCTCTACTTTATTTCCAAAACCATTTGAAAAGAAAACCAACAAATATCTTTAAAAAAAATATTTTGAAAATTGGTTTGTTTTTTCTACGTTAGTTAGAAGCCTTACAAATCCATAAAATATGTGCATTTATCAAAGAATTTGTGACGAGTTTTTGTGTGTCATAAATGTTCAATGTTCTCATATGTGAGGACAATCTGTTGGGTTAAAATAACTTGATCCCGGTTAATTAATTCAATTACCCAAGTTGATTAATTAGGTTCAATTGCATACAAATCGTGGAGACACTAACAAATCACCAAAAAACTAAATGCAGCGGAAGATAAATTGAACACGGTGATTTGTTGATAAATGGGGAAAACCTCGCAAGGCAAAAACCCTACCGAGTGATTTTAAGATCACCACTCCCAAGAATCCACTAATCAACAATTAAGCAGTTACAAGTATAAGGAATCTTACCAACTAGCCTTAGCCTATCTCGAAATACCAACCTACAGTTGAACATTCACTCTAATACCCAATTGGACTTGATTTTGTAGTAGCCTTCTTTCCCTTGATGCACAAACCTCCAATTTGTGACTAACCCTTTGCATGGATTCCAAGTACGTGACTGACTTCAGCAACTTGAACAAATGTTATTGGCTGCAAAGTTCTTCATTTCATCAACAATGAAGATCTGGAAGCACTCGGTTACAAAACCCTATGGCGTACAAACGTAATAGCTTCACACAGAGAATATAAGTCTCTTGGTCTCTGTATCCGTATATGACGGCTTTTAATATAAGACTTATATATGTCTAGAGTTGTGAGAAAAGAAACCCCAAACAAATATTCAAGACTGGGCTGAATTTTAGATCTGGAAATTCTGAAATCGTAATTCTCGATAAATTGAATTGCTGTCGAGCTATCTATCGAGTTTCACATTAAGTCTCGATAGTAGGCATTTGTCGAGACTTAATGAACAATTTTTCTTCACTTGTTTCCTGGATCAATCTTCATGACTTTAATACTTGACTTGAATAACATGTTTCTTGAAGTACTAAATTTATCTTAGATCTACCAAATTACAAGTAAAGTGTTTTTTGTTAAAGGATTAGCCAATTACAACAAAATATGACCCTAACACAATCTTTCACCCTCATAAAACATTTTTGTAAGGCCTTTGTGCAACCCACACTTTAAAAAAAAAAAAAAAAAAAAGGATGAGCAAGAAATTAAAATAAACACCCACATCTAAATTACTTGTCCTGATAACATAAACAAAAATGTCCCATAAACTGCAAAAAGCTCAGTTTTTTATAGGCTTCCAGAATTTTCCAGCACTTTTAACTCTGTTCTTTACTTCCCACTCGTATCATTTTTAGATAGTCTACAGAGCAATGATTTCAAGCTTCCACCCTTTAGTCTAGATTCACCCCATTGGTACTTTGGCATTCCAATCAAACACCATGACATCAAACATCTCCATTTTCTTCTCGAAAAGGAGCACTCAAAGAATAAGTGCTACTCTCTTTCCGTTCTCATCTGGCACAACACACATCGAGTATCCACAACAATACCCCAACCCATTAGTCAAGCCTTAGTTGTGAATCCGCTGTGAATAGTCAGCCATCCAATAAAAGCATGTTTTGAAATTGCTTTAGGAAACCATAGTATTTTCCACCATCCTATCTCAGGAAGCTTATTTTTGATGTTATTCCGGGTCTCTGTACAAGTGCACCTCCTTGATTTTGCAAGAGTCTAGATAGGTTTGTCTTCCGGCATAATTGCAATCAAACTTAACTTGCTTTTGAATACACATTAGGTCCTCTGATTTGGCAAGAGGCCAAACCAAGTCTCTAAATTTAAAAACACTAGATACTTTGGCATCTATTGAGCTGGCTGCATCATAGATTGCCCGATATCCATATTTGAGGAATAGGATGCCAATTGGGTGCCACCAGTCATGCAAAATAGAATTTTTGTAAAATCATCTCTTGTAGAGGAGTTCCATCATTCAAATTGTACCTAATGCCTAGTACTTTAAGGGCGTGTTACCTAGTTGGTATATATCTGTGCGTACGTGTGTTTAAGTTTATGTTTACGTATATATGCTTGTACAACATTTCATGAATCTATATAAAACCCATCTTTTTTCTCCCAAAACAGTGACAATTCATTTGAAATCTCTCTTTGAATAAACCACCCCAAGCCTTCTTCAATGGCTTCATGTTTTCAATGCTTCTCTAACTCAATGAGGCGCTAGCTACAAAATGAGCTTTAAGCCAATTGGATCCAACATACTATTTAGCAATGAATGGTTAAATACAAAAAACATTTTTACCTAAAAATGCCCACCAAACCATCTACGCTAAAAGGCTGTATTAATGTCTTCAAATCTTTTGAAAGTCATCCCTCTTTGAATCATTGGCTTCTATAAAGCTACTCATGCATTTTGAGAATAATAATTATAGTCTACATGTTTGCATGTATTTTTTTTTACCTTGCAAATATGTGTAAAATAAATATAGTAATCGTTTCTAACCCTCAATTCGAAGTTTACATAAACCATAAGGATCCACAATCCAAAGGTGCATCGTCATAGCTTACCTTTGTTTTCATACTGATTTACTGCTGGTTTAAGGACAAGTAGTTGCTTAAAGGAAATATAGTGATTGCTCCAAACCTCCCAAGGTTTAATACTTTAATGAGAGAGTGAAAACTCTAATGTGATATGTTTAAGTGGAGAGAGAGAGAGAGAGAGAGTTGTGAATAAAAATGAAAAAGAAAATCATTGAACTCAATGTCTCACATAATTGTGGCAAGACACTCTACATTTCATAATTTTTGTTAAAGCGTATGAAGTTTGGTGCAAGGGGTTTGTGGGTGAATTTAAGAAAACATTGACTGAAAATTTGAGATATCATGCCTAATGCTATTGCTATAAGGATGTTTACATACTTTATATATATATATGTGTGTGTCTGAGATACATTATATGTATATATGTTTATATTTATGTGTATGTTTATTTTATATTTATGTTTGTATTTTTGTATGGCATTTCATAAACCTATATTAAACCCATCTTTCTTCTCCCAAACCGGTGGCAATTCGCCCAAAGTCTCTCCTTGATCAAACCACCCCAAACCTTATTTCAGAGGGTAATACTTGTTGCACAAAAGTTGTTACACACAATTTTACACACCCCATTTTTTAACTTAAATCATGACCTTTTTTATTTTATTTTATTTTTGGAGACAAGCTGAAATCGTGACTTGAAGTCACAATTTCCAAGTTCAAATTGTGACCTCAAGTTAGGGTTTCAATTCAAAATAGGGTATGTGTAAGACTGTATGTAATAAACACAACCCTATTTTGGATGCACAAAAAATATGATTTGATGACATCCATCCTTAGGATGTTAGGTGGCTCTAATGCTTCCACATTAAAATTTTTACTTTCTCAAACACTAATGGTATCATATAATTTAGGTAAAATCAATATTGTTGATAAACTAATTTCATCAAATTCTTTGTCCAAAATTATTAGTGTAGTAGTTAATTCAAGTAACAAAAGGGGGGGGGGGGGGTGTCAATTTTAATTTTTAAGTGGTCTCAAAACGTCAAATATCTTGCTGGTATCTTTTGCATGTAATGGTGTAATAGTACAGAGAAATTTCGTTTGGAGAACTTAGAAGTTAATATATCCTATATGAGTGCATGCAACTTTGATGTAACACCCTAGCTAGTAAGATATATAGCCTCAAATTTTCTTTTGGTAGTTGATGAGATTAATAATTTATCTCTAACGTGAAAAAAAAAATAATCACACATACAACATATAAGAGAACAAATAATCAGAATGCATTGGTCATGATCCTTATCCTTTTGCTAGAGTAATATTGTAATTTATTCAAGCAATCTTGGACTCTCTGTTTTCCACTTCTTTTCCTCCATGTTTCTAGGAAGTTTCCACATCTCTTACTGTGAAATTTTCACTAAGAAAGAAAGTTTGGTTTGTGATTCTTATGAGAAATAAAAGTGTATTTATAGGTGCTATTATAATTAATTAGTTCATGCAAATTGAGGCTCACACAGTCACGCAAGTAACTTTTAGTATTGAATATTAGTGAAATTGTGTGGAAAAGGCAAAGCCATGAAAATGAAAGAAGTGTATTTTTTAAAGGCATTTTCCATAGTTCATTCTTATACCTTTTTCCCTTTCCATCGCAGCAGCCAGCAAAGGTAAAGAAAGTCTGGTTGATTGCAAGACTGTTCGAAATTTCTTTGAATGTGCAGAAAAAGCAGACACAATTATGGGTGGTGGCACAAAACCTTTTAATTAGAATTATCTAAACTATAATTACTTATCATATTAGGATTAATGAGAATTCTTGTTATCATTGGGTGGATTTGCATTGTTGACTGCATGAGTCCATATTAGCTACAAAGTCAGACAAATCAATTTTCTTTTTTAAATAAATTTTATCAAATTAAAGTTTTGATCAATTAGAAGTTGGTAAAAATATGCATCAGTATTTAAGACATCAACAATCTTCAACTTTTCTTTGTAACTAGCTAGCTAGAAGTCTTCTACTTCTTTTTGGTTGGATTCAAGTGCTCAACTTACTGCCAAAGGAGCTTTATGGCTAAGGCAAAGAGGGGAAAACACACACACACACATTCGAAAGTGAAATGACTTGACCTTTATTGTGAAGACTTCAAAACAGTCAACTTCTGATTTAAGAGATAGGCCCTTTTACCATATGGAGGATGGAAGCTAGTTTGCCAATAAGTAAAGGTTACTTTTTCTTTTGCTGTTTTTCTTTTACTTTTACATTTTATAAAAAAATAATAATAATAATGAAGGGGAAAGGAGTTTAAAATATTGTATTGTAGCCTTCAATTTTGTTTCCTCTACCATAAGTGGAAGAGAAACACTAGAATTCAATTCTCCTCGTAAAGAAGTAATGATGAAATCACGTCACTTGGAATATATCATTTAGTTCTTTTTGTCTTCACTTAATAAAAATAGTTATGATATTTTTTTAACATAGCCATTAAAAATAAAGAAAAACAAGTTTGGAATATACTTTTCATCTTTTGAATTTCGTCTAAATTGGACTACATTGGGATAAGTTTACTGTAGATGGACCAGAAAAACTAAAACTTTTAGCTCTAGATTGTTTAGTATTATAATAAAATGACAAATGGCATCAAAGGAAACTCAAGGAAGCAACACATGTAACAAATCATAAGAAACAACAATACAATAACATGATTAACATGTGATGGATGAGGTGGCAATTTCCCATTAAAAACGTGATGAGTAAAACACACTAATTGTTACAGTTACAAGAATTCAAGAGGAGAGGTTAGCGCCTAATGCCAGACAAGTTTAGGGCATTGCTTCACATATCATAGATAATTGTCAATAATCATTGAGGTTTCCAAGTTTAAATAAAGCTGGCACCCCAAACAAGAGACACACCTCAAATTGGTCATTCATGTGGTCTTATATATTTCGTTAGTTAAGGGTTCTATATATTCTTGTTTAGGTGTTGCTGTAAGTAGCTATGTATTTCGTAGTTTCTTAGTAAAATTTGCAATTACTTTGTTGCTTTAAGAAGTTAGGATCAATAGATTAATTTCCATTACACCGTAGCATATATAGTTGAGTATTTGTTCCCTTCAATTTAGTTTTAACTCCATACGCCATTACAATTGACGTAAACATAATTAGATTATTACTCTCAGTACGAAAGAATCAACCTCAATAAGAAAGAAAGTCAATTCCATTGAAGCTAAACTGACCTCTAGTCTTATTCAAACAAAGTCAGATTACAAAATCGAGATGCATTGCAATCGATCAAGGCAGCCTGTGACTAAATCGATGCATAAACCAAAAATAAGTACAAACAACACAAGTGCAAAAGATATGATTCAATTCAAATCCTACTTTCACTTAAGAAGAATTTTAGTTGATTTAGCTAGAAAGCAATGTTAGGTTAGATTATTCACGAGATAAGATGAAATGTCCATGACAACTCAAGAATGTTGTTGTGAATTCCCATATGCGGTAACCCCATGCTATCCTTAATCTCTAAAATTTGAAGATCACATTCCAGCAATGTTTCATATTTTTTCAAGATAGTAGAATTAGAATTATGTGTCTTGTCAGAGGAGAAACAAAGGCAGAGTCCAGGCCCATTCCTTCATTGACACCCCTGTAACCATCGCAGATAAAGGCTTAAAGCTACTTCTTTTTCATTTGTGATTGAAGACCACATGCACGAACCCTGAAAATTTAGATGGGTTTATTACATGGATTTTGATTTTCAGGCACTTCCTCGGGTTATGCTCCCAAGTCCCAACTCCATAAATTGATTGAATTTAATCTAAGGCCTTCCGTTTCTTGGTTGGCAATTCCTAGAACGCATTACAAGGAAATGTTTATCAGTTAAAGAGCTTGTAAAATCATTAGCTGGTTTTGGTACACTGGTCCATGATATCGACTCAAGCTTTGTTGCCTGGTTTTGGTACACTGGTCCATGTGAATTTATGATTTATGAACATATCTAAGAATTTGTGACGGGTTTTTGCGTGTCATAAATGTTCTACCTTCTCATATGTGAGGGCAATCTTTCACCCTCATAAAAACATTTTTGTAAGGCCTTTGTGCAACCCACACAATTTTATTTTATTTTAAAAAAAAATAGATGAGCAAGAAATTAAAATAAGCATCAAGCAATAACAATATAGTACAACAACTCAAGCAGCAACTTTCAAATCAGTAAACACCTACATCTAGATTACTAGTCCTCATAACACAAACAAAAATGTCCCACAAACAGCAGCAAGCTCTGTTTTTTATAGAGTTCCAGAATTTTCCAGCACTTTCAATACTATTTTTTACTTCCCACTTTATCATTTTTAGATAGTCTACAGCGCAATGATTTCAATGTTCCACCAATTAGTCTAGATTCACGCCATTGGTACTTTGGCCTTCCAATTAATCAAACACCATGACATCAAACATCTCCATTTTCATCTCGAAAAGGAGCACTCAAAGAATAAGTGCTTCTCTATTTCTGTTCTCATCTTGCACAACACACATTATCCACAACAATACTCCAACCCATTAGCCGAGCCTTAGTTGTGAGTCTATTATGAATAGTCAGCCACCCTACAAAAGCATGTTTTGAAATTGCCTTAGGAAACCATAGTATTTTCCACCATCCTACCTTAGGAAGCTTATTTCTGATGTTATTTCAGGTTTTTGTACAAGTGCATCTCCCTGATTTGCCAAGAGTCTATATAGGTTTGTCTCCTGCATTATTTCTATCAAACTTAACTTGCTTTGAATACCTCCTCTGATTTGGCAGGAGGTCAAATCTAGTCTCTATATTTAAAAACACTAGGTACTTTGGCTTCTATTGAGCTGGTTGCATCATAGATTGCCCGATATCCATATTTTGAGGAATAGGATGCCAATTGGGTGCCATCAGTCTTGCAAAATATCATTTTTGTAAAACCATTACTTGTAAAAGAGTTTAAGCATTGAAATTGTGCCTAATGCTAGTGCTTTAAGGGTGTGTTACCTAGTTTGTATAAATATATATATATATATATATATATATGTGTGTGTGTGTGTGCGTGTGCGTGTTTAAGTTTATGTTTATGTCTATATGTTTGTATGACATCTTATAAATCTATATAAAACCCATCGCTCGTCTCCCAAAATAGTGACAATTTATCTGAAATCTCTTTGAACAAACCACCCCAAGCCTTCTTCAATGGCATCTCCTTTTCAATGCTTCTCTAACTCCATGAGACGCTAGCTACAACATGAGCTTTAAGCCAATTGGATCTAACATCTTATTTAGCAATGAACAGTTAAGTACAAAAACAATTTTTAGGTGAAAACACCCACCAAACCATCTATGCTAAAAAGGTTGTATTAATGTCTTCAAATCATTTAAAAGTCATCCCTCCTTAAATCATTGGCTTCCATAAAGCAACCCATGCCTTTTGAGAATAATAACTATAGTCTGCATGTTTGCATGTATTTTTTATGCTGCAAATATGTGTAAAAAAATATATATATATATAATAACTGTTCTAATCCTCGATTCGAAGTTTACAAAAACTCTAAGGTGCTGCAATCCTGAGGTGCATCTAATAGTTTTCCTTGAACATCAGGCTTGCAATTTGGGCAGACTTGTTATGCAGGCGCCTGGAATTTTATTGAGAGAGCATTGATCAGAATAGGTATTGGACTTCCAGTCAAGACCTCCAAAAATTTGATGCTTTAATGAGATAGTGGGAACTCTAATGCAACATGATTCAGTGTGGAAATGGAGGGAGGGAGGGAGAGAGAGATTTGTGAATAAAAATGAAAAATAAATAAATAAAAAAAGATCATCTTACTACAATGTCTCACATAACAAGGGAGAGACACCACATTTCATAATCTTTACTAAAGCGTATGAAGTTTGGTGCAAGGGTTTTGTGGATGAATTTAGCAAAAAATTGACTGAAAATTTGAGATATCATGCCTAATGCTATTGCTCTAAGGGTGTTTATCTTTTCTTTTTCTTTTTCTTTTATTTTTTATTTTTTATGGGAAGATGTTTACCTACTTTATACATACATATACATATATATATAATATGTGTGTGTTTGTGATACATTATATATATGTTTATATTTATGTTTATGTATGTATTTTTGTATGGCATTTCATAAACCTATATTAAACCCATCTTTCTTCTCCCAAAATGGTGGCAATTCACCCAAAGTCTCTCCTTGAACAAATTACCCCAAACCTTATTACAAAGGGTAATACTTGTTGCACATAAGCTTTTACACACACCCCATTTTTTAACTAAAATTGACCTTTTTTATTTTTTGGAGGAGCTGAAATTGTAACTTCCAAGTTCAAATCTGTGACTTCAAGTCACGGTTTCAGTTCAAAAATAGGGTATATGTAAGACCATGTGTAATAAACACAGCCCTATTTTGATGCACAAAAAAAACTATGATTTGATGACATCCTTAGGCCGTTAGGTGGCTCCAATGCTTCCACATATAAACATTTTTTACTTTCTCAAACACCAATGGTATCATATAATTTAGGTAAAATCAAAATTGTCCTTAAACTAATTTCTTTGAATTCTTTGTCCAAAATTATTAGTGTAGTAGTTAATTCAAATAAAAAAGGGGAAGGGGTGTCAATTTTAGTTTTTAAGTGGTCTAGAAACAACAAATATCTTGCTAGTATCTTTTGCATGTAATGATGTAATAGTACTAAGAAATTTCATTTGGAGAACTTAGAAGTTAATATATCCCATATGAGTGCATGCAACTTCAATGTAACACCCTAGCTAGTAGTAAGATATATATAGCCTCAAGTTTTCTTTCGGCCGTAGATGAGATTAACAATCATCTCTACATGTGAAATAAAAATCACTCATAAAACATATAGGAGAACAAATAATCAGAATGCATTGATCATAATCCTTATCCTTTTACTACAGTAATGTTGTAATTTATTCAAACAATCATGGACGCTCTGTTTTCCACTTCTTTTTCTCCATGTTTCTCGTAAGTTTCCACATCTCTTACTGTGTGAAAGTTTCACCAAGAGAAGAAGTATGGTTTGTAATTCTTAGGATAAATAAAAGTGTATTCATAGGCACTATTATAATTAGTTCGTGACAGATTGAGGCTCACACAATCACACAAGTAACCTTTTGTATTGGGTATTAGTGAAATTGTGTGGAAAAGGCAAAGCCATGAAAACGAAAGAAGTTTCTTTTAAAGGCATTTTCCATGGTTCATTCTTGTACTTTTTCCCTTTCCATCACAGCAAGGTAAAGAAAGTCAAGTTGATTACAAGACAGTTCGATATTTCTTTGAATGTGCATAAAAAGTCAACTTTTTTAGTTTCATTTATTATTCCAACAGTTTTTCCAGCCACTTTCATCAATTCATGCTAATTTTTTATTAGCTGAATGTCTGAGCCCCACAATAACTCATCCTTCATTGAAGCTAAACGGACCTCTAGCCTTATTGAAACTAAGTCCGATTAAAAAATCGAGACGCATTGCAATCAAATCCCACTTTCACTAAGAAGAATTTTATTTGATTTAGCTAGATGGCAATGTCAGGTTAGATTATTCATGAGATGAGATGAAATTTCCATGACAGCTCAAGTATGTTGTTGTGAATTCCCATATGCAGTAACCCCATGCTATCCTTAATGTCCACACTCCAGCAATATTTTATGTTTTTTCAAGATAGGAGAACTAGAATTACGTGACTTGCCCAAGAGAAACACAGGCAGAGCCTAGGCCCATTTTCTCCTATTTCAGGATAGGAGAAATAGAATTATGGTATCAAAATAGAAGATGTGAGTGTAAAGCAGAAGTGAGAATTATAATTACCAGTTAGATTAGCTAGCTACCTCTATTAACATTTTTGCTGCATATCAAATTTAAAATTCTAAAGACATGCTCCTATATCCATTTTCTTCTTTGCAAGAAAACAAAAATTTCTATCACAAAACATTTGTAAAGCTATCTTCTATATATAATACCAAGAGGAAAAATGCAGGAACTTTTTTTATTAACTTGGCCGAGATGTACTATCATCATCATCATCCAGAATAAGTTTGATTCCATTGTTCCTAAGAGAATTGACAATGGCCCAGATCTTAGTGCGGTTCTTAAAGCCTTTCTTCTCTATTTCCTTGTTTAAATCAACATGAATCCCTCTGCCCTGCCCCTGTTCAAGACCCTCCACCCTGAGTCGCATAGCCAACACCTCTCCAACAACAGCAGCTGCCTTTGCATTGCAAGACCGACCACATTCAAGTGAGTCCTTGATAGAATGTTCAACTGTTGATGCTGTTACAACAATTCGTCCATTATTTCTGTCCACCACATTTGCCGTGATGTACTTTATAGATATGAACAACCGGAGCACATACCGCTTTAAAACCGTCATCCTTTGACAGTCCTGATGTTATTGTTAACAATAAATCAATTTGATGTCAAATTACATCTCAGTCAAAAGATTTGTCCACAAAGAAATGAATTTTATAATTAACAGGTTGGCATAGCAAGATAGAAGTTCTGTTTAGATCAACCAAAGTAACAGTTATGGTCTGATGAAGAACTACAAGAAAAAAGAAACAAGAAAGAACAAAGTTTTCCCTTTCAAAACCAAAATAAAAATCATGGTGTTTCCAACCCCCCCCCCCCCCCGGCGGGGGGACGGGAGAGACAGAGAGAGAACAAATGATGGAATTTCCACTGAGAAATGAGGCAGAAATAATACAGATGGTTCACACAAGCTTTATATATTGCTGAATATGCCAAAGATTACATCTCTTCTCTAAAGAATCTCTGTATCTAACAAGGTACGAACACCTTTCAGCTTGTGTTGATGTAATCCTAGTACGATATTTTGAAAAAAAACAAAACAAACAACAAACAAAATTACCCACAAAAAGGGTAGATGTTATTAGGGAAGACTACAGCACAATAATTTTGGTAACCAAGGCATTAATCGATTGGATGGTTGATATATGAATGGAATCACAAGAACATATCCTGAAATCACTCGCTCCAAAAACTCAGCCCTTGCCCCACCTCACCCTTAGGTTACAATTAACTTGCTCCCTCCACTCATTGGGGCAGGAAAATCCACTCCGTTTGGCACCAGGGGGTTGGTAAATTGCCACTACTACACAGGCATTGCGATTAAGCAGCTCATATTCACCAAGAACAAAGAGGCATTTTATATAAACCTGATTGCACTAAAATAATGAAATTCTATAGCTGTAAGGCCAGCAGTCTGTCTAATGTTTGATGGTTGTAAAGAAAAATTTTCAGACTATGTTCCAATAATATAGGAGAAAGAGATCCTTAAATATTCCAGGCATACCAAGATCTAAAAGGAGGCAGTAAATCTAAAGGCATGAGATTAAATAACAAAACCATATTATAGGTGGACCCATATAAGACTTCCTGAAGGCTTTAATAATGCTACCTCAAAAAATGAGTCAATATAACTATCAGGGTGGCATTTAGCTATATATTAAAGTTCGGTTTAGATCCTACAAAGGAATAATTGTGGCTGTATATACAAGAACTTTGAGGGGGAGACCCAGCTAATCTTGCATTAGGCCTTAGGTTTGCTATACGTCTTCCTAAAGATAAACATTATGGAATCACCTCCCAACCAACTAGATCAAGCTAGATGAATTCAGATCAAATACCAAAACCATGTTATAGGTATACTGAAAATAGCACTTGAGACCACCATGTCGACAAATCAAATTTATAATGCAAGTAAAAAATATAGAACAAGGAAGCTCTACTTATCCTGCAAACATCTATGGAAAAATAAAAGAAAGCAAAACAAACAGAATGATGCCTTCCTAATGAAGCCATCCCAAAACTTTGAAGAAATAACATAAAACAAAATCTATGAAGAATGAGAAAATGTACCTTAAATGTAATCTAATTCCTACGTGGAGCTTAGCCTTTTCCTTTACTCACAGAGCAACTCAAGCTATCACAAACAGCAGGAAGTTCTTTCACCAGAACTCTGTAAGTAATACAAATTGAACCAAAATAACTGATCGTTCATATAAAAATTTAATTAATTAAGTAAATAAATAAAATTTTTAATTATTTAATTAAATAAATAAAATAAGAGAGGATAGCACTACCAAATATGAACAAAGGATACAGATCAAGATGACACTCTAGATGCAAATTCCTAACGCTTTCAATTGAAAGAATAAGAGAACAGCAGGTATAAGCATATATATACCTCTGTGTACAGCAAAAAATATAACCTTTCTTAGCATCAAGATTCCAATTTTGAGAAAATGGGCTAAAAAATGTTATTATTATTATTATT